>CM061227.1:54381622-54826622 GCA_030844895.1 Ambrosia x helenae
AGATTTTAAATCTATTTATTACAAATTGTCGAACTTTAATTTTAATATCTAAAAAATACTAAAATTAAAGAATTATCATTTTAGAAATTATATTTCTGTGTCTTAATGATCAGAAATAATTTGTATAAAATTTTGGTGCAAAAATATTAAAAATTGGATTTATTATGATTTAATTATGATTAAAACTAACAAAAATTGATTAAAAATTTTAAATAAATGATTTTTCAGAAATTAAAATCATTTCTGAAAAGCTTAATGTTATAAAAAAACTTAGGATAATTTTGTGGGAAATTATAAGATCGTTTTGATATTTTTATAGATTTTTATAAAATAAAATAGATAAACTTGATTTATTTATTATATATAATAAATAAATAAATTTTTGAAAATTAAAAATTGTAAGTTAAACCTTTTTATCAGTTTAACTAAAAATAATTTTTGTACAATTATTAAAAATTGTTTTAGTATTTTAAAATGAATTTATAAGATATATAAATAATATATATATAATTGATTTTAATTATTTTTGATTAAAAACAAATCAAGAAAAAAATGTTGCTGATCACAGGACTCGAACCGAGTTTGTGTTTCATGAGCATGGCACCAGACACAACCACTTGGTCTAGACCTGTGGTTGTGTTTGGTTTCAGTTTGATTAATATTTATATTTAGACTTGATTAAGTGTTCTTCCCCAAATTAATACTTGCGAGCCCTAGATTATCAATTGATCAGTACACACGACATTAACCCAATAAACCATGGGGTTAATGTCGTGCACATGCCGAATAACAAATCCCACAAAAAAAATAACAACTTACAATTATGTTTCGGGTATAATTGGACAGTCAAACGCAGAAGTCAAACTTGATAAGAAATGCTTCGAAAGATGAAAGGAATCAGAAATTGAGTGTTGAGAGGGTGTTATCGGCGAGTAGTGATGGTACAGCAAGGTTCAATTTATAGGGTAGTATCATGGGTGCTCGAAATGGAAACCATTGACCAAGCTTTTAACACAAACGCGTAAATAGGTAGAATTGGTAACAATTAATGATCAATCAACGTGTTGCCGTGTCATATACAAGCCGAAAATCATGTATCCTAAGTCAAAACCATAATTAGCATGAGTTAATTAGGCCAAATCAAAGGGTTAAAAGAAGAAAAAGAAAAAAAATAATAAATAAATAAATAAAATCGTTGCTGCTGTTTGCTTCAAACAGAGAAGAAGAAAGGGATAAGACTTTTAGAGTATTTATATAAAGTGAGTTGGAATTGGATTAATAAACAAGTGTGGCTCAGTTGGTAATACCGTGCGCGTGTGTGGAGGGTTGTCCGGGTTCGATTCCCGTCTGAGGCCACACATTTCTTTTCTTTTTAATCAACAAAAGAGGGGAGTTGGGCTTGAGCTAGTTGGGCCGGCACCCTGGGCCTAGTGTTGGGCTGCAGGTTTCAAAAGAAGGGGGGGAATTGGGCTGGATAAAGCTGATTTTTTTTTTAGACAAATAATTATTATTATTATTATTATTTTTAAAGATATATATATATATATATATGTGTATGAATAATAATAATCATCGCATTAGGCTCAAAATTTCACTAAAAATAATAGATCTTGTCGTAACGTATAATTAATAAATGTGAAATGTTACAGTCATTCCCTTGATAGATCTTCCAGCAGATGATCAAACATCTGTTGAAAAGAAGACTGAAAAAGGGAAAAAGAAAGAAAAGTCTGTTCACTTGTTCTGTGATTTCTGTGAAAAGAAGAATCATGTTACTAAAACTGTTTTCTTCTAAAAGCATATGATATCAACAAAGGAACAAGTGTGTTTGATTCTAAGACCACATGCTCAATATGTGGTAAGAAGAATCACAAACCAAAGAGTGCCTGTATCTCAAAAATTTGTTGTCAAAATACAAGAGTACAAGGCTAAAACTCTTGCAAATCAAGTGGTGAGTACTTCAAAAGGAAAACCCAAACATACTTTTGCTCCAGTTCAAACATCTGTTACCAAAAATTTAGAAACATCTGCTTCTAGGGATGTTCAAGTAACAGATGCTCCACCCACCAATAAGTACCCAAGGGGATATGGACAACCACCTTGTCATAATCTGTCACAGTTTATGAAGAACCCAAAAGGCCTTCTAAACCAAGAGTGAAAAGAAATCCCTATGGATACTATCATCTGTCAGGAAGTGATCAAACATCTGTTGCACCAAGTGTTGACATCCAAGCACTAGCAAATGGTCAGCAACAGTTGTTGAACTTGATTCAAAAACTAGTTCAAACCACTGATCACCTTCCTATGCTTGAGGCTGAAAAGTCTATGGACCCATCCAAAGCCAACTTGGCTTTGGACACTCACCAAAACTGATCCATTACTGATGTGCAGGGAGCTTCTGCTTGCTTAGATAGCCTTTGGTATGTAGATAGTGGAGGCTCCAGGCACATGACAGGATGTAGAGCCCTTCTTCTAGACTTCTTAGCTCATGGAGGGGTGATATATCCTTTTGATGCAGGAGCATCCGTATTATCTTTTATTTATTTAAAGTTTGAATTTCCTATTTTTATCTTTTATTAGTTTCCTATTTTACTTGTAATTCCCAACTATATAATGGGGTCTAGGTTTTATTGTTATTCAGTTTTTGATTGAATTTTAATTGAAAAGAACTTTGTTCTTGGAACCTATGGTTCGTTTATCGTCTTTGATTACTATTTGTTCTTGAGCCATTTGATTGCGCTTCCAAGCTGCATCATTTGGTATCAGAGCTTTAGTTTTCAAATGGCTCTGCGTGAAGCGAACTATGTTTTTTCTCGTCGAATCTCCGACCGAGGCAACGATAAAATCAAGTTCGATTCGCAAGATCGTAAGATCCAGGAAACTGACTCAATAGATGTCATCTGGGATAAGATCATTGAGAAAGAGGAGCATCCTGAATTCTACGATGGTTACAAGTTTCTGGAAACCGACTCAGAGGCTTTCATCCGGATGAGAACTATGAGAAGAAGGAGTATCCAGGGAATTGTAGCGCTATCTATCCGTCACCTCATTGTTTTGATGAATACGAGGATGAAGAATGGTATTCTTGGGCAACAGGTAGCAAAACAAAAAATAACACAATAGAAAGAAAGGATGTAGACAATTACGTGGCTGATGAGTGTGGTGTTGTAGCGGTAGAAAACAGTGGTCTTGCTGTGGCTTCTGGTAGGGCGGCGATGGCTAATAATGGTCATACGGTGGTTGAAGATGGTGATGCGCCAGTCATTAAAACCCCATATATCGAGCCGCAATTCATGGGGATGCTAAATATATCTTCGATAAAGGTGACTAAAGATATGGTATCTCTTATTTCAAATTTTCTAATTCAAATAAAACATATTAATGATAAAATCGTGGATATGAATAAACCGACTGGGCTTATGGAGATGTTGTCATCTTTTCTAAATGTGGGGAAATCAAAATACAATGGTGGGCCCCAATGTGTATGGTAATTGCATGGGTTTGTATGCATCATCTAGACATGGCTTGCATAGAATCACCTTGGAGGCTTGTGTTGGGCCCATCGAAAATAAAAGAAATGATGGCATATCTTCCGATGATAGTTTACATGGATGGCTATTTATTTTGAGTATCCCAAATAAATACTCCATTCACCAAAATGGGAATTTTGGAAATACTAAAGCTATCGTGTCACAATTAAAGAAGCATGCATCTTATATGGTAGTAAGAAATAATAGTGGGTCTGGGACTATTATCCTAATTGGTGAGGGTGGAACAAAAAAATGCAACGACTTTTATGGTTTACAACTTTATGGCTATCTTGTGGCTGAATTATTTAAGCGAGTCAAGTCGATTGGGAATAGAAGACAGTTCAATGCTCTATTCGATCCAGGTGGTACAGGTGAAGAGTCAAGTGAGGCGACTTGTGGAGTTGAGTTGTTTAGTCGGGTGAATAATCGGTTTGACATCCCCTTCGACCCGTGTGGCTTTGGTCCGAAGGCAAAACTCGGGGACGAGTTTTTTTCGAAGACAAGGAGTATGTTGCAGGAGCATCCGTATTGTCTTTTATTTATTTAAATTTTGAATTTCCTATTTTTATCTTTTATTAGTTTCCTATTTTACTTGTAATTTCCAACTATATAATGGGGTCTAAGTTTTATTGTTATTCAGTTTTTAATTGAAATGAACTTTGTTCTTGGAACCTATGGTTCATTTATCGTCTTGGATTACTATTTGTTCTTGAGCCATTTGATTGCGCTTTCAAACTGCATCACCTTTGGTAATTATTTCAAAAGGTAAGGTGTTGGGTTCAGGGACTGTTCAGGCTGGTAAACTCAAGTTTGAAAATATCAATCTTATTGATAATCTTAAATTTAATCTTCTTAGTGTATAACAAATGAGTGACAAAGGTTATGGCTTATTCTTCACTTAGAAAACTTGTAAGATTATTAGGCCAGAAGTGGTGAAAAAGATTGATACCATCATTGTTGAGAGCAAAGCACAACTTGTTGCTCATAGGAGTGGCAATGTGTATGTGGTTGATATGTTGAAGGACAATCCTATGGCAAATGTCTGTCTGTTTTCTGCTGCCTCCACAAAAGAGACAGAATTATGGCATAGGAGACTGGGTCACACCAACCTTCAAATTATCAACTCACTCTCTAAATAAAGCCTTGTCAGAGTCCTTCCATCAAAAGAATTCAAATGTGATGAGCATTGTGTTTCCTGCTTAAAAGGGAAACAACATAAAAGTTCTTACAAATCCATTGATGAGTCCAAAACAAGTCAATGTCTACAATTGTTACACATGGACTAATTTGGCCCAGTTAAAATCATGAGTCTAAGAAGAAAAAGATTTTGTCTTGTCATAGTTGATGATTTTTCTAGGTTTACATGGACTTACTTTTTACACTCTAAGGATGAGACTGCAGGTATCTTGAAGGACTTTGTCACCAAAGTTGAAAAACAATATGACTTGCTAGTAAAAGTCTTTAGGAGTGACAATGGGACAGAGTTTAAAAATAAGGAGTTGGATGATTTCTGTGTGTCAAAAGGGATTGTGAGGCAGTACAGCATCCCAAGAACACCAGAGCAAAATGGGGTGGTTGAGAGGAAAAATAGAACACTCATTGAAGCTGCAAGAACCATGCTCGCAGATTCTGGTTTGCCACTGTCCTTCTGGGCAGAAGCTGTAAACACTGCTTACTATGTTCAAAACAGAGTTTTAATCAACCCAAGACATCAAAAGACTGCTTATGAAATTTTGTTCAAAATCAAACCACTAATCTCATTTTTCAAAATCTTTGGTTGCCCATGTTTCATTTTAAATCTTAAGATTCCATTTCAAAATTTGCAGCAAAGTAGATTGTGGATATTTTCTGTGGGTACTCTTCTACTGCCAAGGCCTACAAAGTGTTTAACACAAGGACCAAGACAATAGAAGATACTCTGAATGTAAAATTCAATGAACTTTCATCCCTAAAAATCCCAGCAAATCCTGCTGAGTTGTTTGATTTAGATAAATTCAAATTTGAAGATATTATTGTCAAAACTAACAGTGCAGGTATTTCACAATCTCCACAACAAGACTACAGAATAGATGTTGTTGTTGGATCAGTATGCTCTTTTGTTTAAGTAAGAACTTGCTATCTTTGACACTTAAGTGTTTAGCAAGCTCTTGTATATCAGATTGTAAGCACAGCGGAATGTATAAGTTAAAGCAACACTTTTTATACTTAAGAGGAGTTATTACTCCCTCTTGATGATTGAAACTAATAATGACAAGTATTTATTATGAATCTAAGCAGTAAATGAGAATTAAATACTTAGGCAGATTCACAATAAATACTGAAATGGAATAGAACAGTGAAAGTGTTTAAAGGATTTTTCTATTAAAATCAATGTCTAAAATAGAAGGTTGAAGCCTCCTATTTATAGACGTTTACATACATGTATCTTGCCAATAAAGCAAGTATACAAATATCAGAAACAAGTTGCACAAGTTGCAACATTGAAACAAACAATTACAGCTAAAAGTAATAATAAACAATAAACTACTGATACAAAAGGCGGTGGAAAATATCTGATGCTAAGTGCTGATGAATGACAAACTACTGATGAGTAGTTTGTCTTCAGTACTTCTGAAGTGAACTTGTCTGGTTTGGACTTCAGAACTTCTGATGAAGTTTCTTCTTCAGCACTTCTCATATTTTATCTTCAGCAGTTTCTTGTCTTCTCTTCAGTACTTCTATACTTAGCCAAAATGACAGAAGTGAATTAGACTAAGGTTTCCAAAAGTGGTTTCACCAATCCTCTTTGTCCTAACAATCTCCCCCTGGATTGATGAACCCAAAACCTTACTAATTCCTTATGATCTTCTTCTGTCTTGAACAATCTTCCATATTTCTTTATACATGGTGTTCTTGAGCTGGTTTAACTGTCCATCAGATAGAGATCCTCTTTGTGGTTCCAGATGTTGAATTGTGAGCAGGTCTTGTGTTGACAGTTTCTTTAGATCACTGATCTTCTTGTAAGCCCTGCTTGAAAGGTCTCTTCTTGTCAATAATACTGAGTTGTTAGCAGTAAGTGACCATCTGATGATAGGCACCTTTGACTTGTCAAAGTCAGAGGTATAGGGAACCAGACTTGTCCCTTGGGTTGATGATCCTGAGTGTTGGATGCTTTCTACTTCAGTAAGCCTCAGGTGGGAGTCTCTTCCTTCTTGTTGTTGTTGTTGTTGCATATCAGGCATCTGAATAGTTGGGAGATGGTGTTCAGTCACTACCTTGGTATGCATCTTTTCTTTGATAGTCTTTTGGATTTGGTAGGCAAAGGTGGAAGGATCCCTGAATTGTGTTAACAGAGGTTTCTCCTCAATGTCAAAATCTGAGTGAACTACTGAACTTCCTTCAAGTAGTACCATTTTGAAATCAGTTTTGACATTGTCCTCTGATTTCTTCCTTTGAGTAGCAGGCCTTCTTGTTGAGACACCAGAAGTTCTAACTACTGATCTTGAAGGATCAGCAGTTTGAAACTTCTCTGGATTTGCAGCCTTGGCAGCCTTGTATTTTCGATAAGTATCCACCAGTCTTTCTTCTTTCCATCTGGATACTGAGGCTTTTGAACCATAGCCATCTGCTACTAATTCATTTATCATTTGGGCTCTCTTGGCCTTTCCTTCTTTACTTGTGGCCAGTTTGTCTGCAATTAGTTGTGCCCTTCTTGTCAGCTCTTGCATAGAGAGTCACTTGAGTGTGTAGGCTTTAGTCTTGCGGTTCTTTGTGATGTAAGACACCAGTTGGTGTCTTTTGTCTTCTTCAGCAACATGATCAATTTCAGCCTGTCTTTCCAGTTCAGCTTGATAAGCCTGGAGCTTCTCTTCAAACTCTAAATCATCCCTTTGTTCCAGATTTTTCCAAATCTGGTCTTCCTTGGCTTTTTGTTGAACTGCCTTTAACCTCTGCTCAAGAAGTTCAGTAGATTGAGAGATTGGAGCAGGGGTTAGGACAGTCATGGTAGTGGTTGTTGTAGGCCTTGGAGGAGCAGAAGTTGGTCTGATTTGTTTAGTAGATCTGGAAGGTTTAGTTTGTTGAGATTTGGAAGTGTTAACCTCTGCTGGGTTGACAACTGCTGATGGTTTGTCAACTACTGAATGATTGTCTTCAGTATCTTCTGAGTCATCAGTACTTTGACCATCAGAGGTTTCTTTATTATGCCTTAAGGATTCTTCAGAGGTTTGGGTCTCATCTTATTTTTCTGTGGCTTCAATATCTTCCACTGAGACACCAAACTGTTTAGCCATTGCTTCTTTTCTGGCCTGGTTTTTCTGATCTCTCTCTAGGATAGCAAGTCTTGCCTTTCATCTGGCTTCAACTGTATCCATTGGTTCCTTCATCTTCTCCCTCTTTTTGGATTCATCAATAAGCTTCAGAGGTTTGATCTGATCTGTCAGATTGGCAATTTGTTTGCTGTTGAAGTCAATCTTGGTCTGCAGATCATTCATTTTCGTCTGAATCACCCCAAATTGGTTCTTGATGGACAGCTCCAAGTTAGCTGTATAGGTTTGGAGGTGATTCTTGATGAGGGCATTCATCATTTGATAAAGGTCACCACCTGGGCTGCATAGTTTGTTCATGTCTATGCTTGAAGGCCCAGGGAATTGGGTAGGCATTTGATGTGAAGGGTGTGTTTTTAGGAGATCCTCATGTTGTACAGACGATGCCACTCTAGGGGTTTTAGGGATTGAGTGGACTTTAACCTGTTCAGGGGTGACTAGCTTCTTGAGCTTGGATACCCCTGAAACATGACCTTCATAAAGTGCCGTCAATTCAGTAGTTTTGGTTGTTGAATCATCATCCAAATTAATGGAATCATCTGAATCCCTGATGTTGTCCTCAATGAGGACTGTCTCAGTTAAATCATGAGCTGAGCCCAACTCAGTTCTCTCATGAACCTCTTGTTCTTGGTTCTGAGGATTTCCTACTTCAGGCATTAAGCCTTCATCAGTAGTTGCCACATCTGAGGTCTTAGCTGTTTTACTTCTATCCTCAGATCCACCACTGGGTGGTAACTGAGTAGTAGCAGCCTCAGATGCCCCAAGAGTCTCTAAGATTGGGCTTAAAGACTCTGGTCCACCCTCATCTCTTGGGTTAGGGCTAGTGATGTCCACATCCATGTCTGATTATGTGGTTATGTCCCCTGTTTGCTGTGGTTGTAGGGGACTGACATTATCAGATGGGACTTTCTCTTTTAGCCCAGAGAGAAGTTTGGCAATCTCTATTGCCTCTGGTTTAGAAATTTGAGGGGTTGGTTCAGAAGTTTGGGCAATAGGTGAAATAGGTTGGTCAGCAGTTTCAAAAGAAGTGTGAGTTACAACAGTTGTTCTAAGTCTTTTTCTTTTGAATAAGATTGTTATGGGTGCTCTTGGTGGGGTTTGAGATGGATGAGACTAAGAGGGTGTTTCAGTCTCACCTATTTGAAGAGCAGATTGCTCATGAGCATGTTCAGGCATCTCAACCTCCTGAACAGCTTTTCTTTTGGGTTGGTGGGTTTTTGTCTTTGTTGGCTTGGGCTTTTTGGCTTTTGATGGTGTGAGTTTGGAAGATGTGGGCTTCAGGGGGACTTGTTGTTGTTCTCCCTGATCATCTTCTGGCCAAGTAGCCGGTTTGTTATGCCTAGAGTATGCTTGTGAGGTTAATGGATTTAAAGTTGAAACTTTTCCCACAAGCACCTCATTACCCAGTTCCCCTATTATGCATTGCATAATGAACCTTGGGTATAACAAAAACTTTTTCTTGGTATTATTATGATGTAACACCAACTCATTGAAAAATAATTTTGATGCCCTGAATTTGGTTTCATTCACTATGGAATGAAATATTGGTTGAAAAGTAGAGGGCATCTGGTCATAAGACCCTGTCTTTGGACTCAAACACATAATAATATAATGAAACAAAAGCTTGTATTTTGGTTCAAAATATTTTTTGAAGATAGTAGCATGGGAGAGAGTACCTTGATAACCACACTCTGTCATGGTTAAGTGAATATCAGAGTTAGCAACATGATCAGGGGCAGCTACATCATCCAGGCCCAGTCTTGTTGCCAGTGTGGCCGGTGTGATGGTCAGTGGTTTCCCTTTTATTCTTGAGTTGAGGGAGATAGTTTCACCATCAGTCGTCACCGTCTCAGCATTAGCCCAGAACTCATTGAGAGTTTCAGTATGAATTGGTGGGTCAATTGTGAGAGTAGTAAAATATTGGGATTTTACAACAAGATCAATGATCTCATCGTATTGGGACCAGCCTTCTTGTTTTTCAAGAAAGGCCCTTTGATTGTGTCCCTGTTTTAGAACAAGAGCCATGCGGTTTGTGTTTTTGTTGATCGAACAGTTGATTTGCAGGTTTAGGTTATTAAGAGAGTTTTTGAGAGAGAAGGAGGGAATTTTTGAGTTTGAAAGGATAAGTGTTGAAAAAAGATATTTATCAGAAGTTTTTGACCGCTTGGATCTTCTTTATTAGAAGTTTTTAAACCGCCTCGGTTAAAAATCTCTTTATCAGAAGTTTTAAACCGACTAGGTCAAAACCTCTGATGATGGGAAAAGTCAGATTTGCCCTTCTTTGACTAAACTGCTGATGAAGGATTACCTTCATCAGTAGTTCCCATTTCCTCTTCAGTAGTTTTAACAGCTGATGAGAAATGTTTTATAAATACTTTTATTCATAACTTCTGAAGGTTATTTTATCAGAAGTTATACACTTTTCAGAAATTATTCCCATACTGATGTTTTGTTCATCAGTAGTTTCTCTCTTTTCAGAAGTTTTGTTTCAGACTTTTGTCTTTTTGTAAGTGAAAAATGAAAAATATGTGCAGAATAATAAAATAAACACTTACAAATTTAGCATCGCAAGCATGGATACTAACTTCTGAAATGTTGATGTGTCAAGGGGTTTTGTGAAGATGTCAGCTATTTGATTAGCTGTTGCTACATGCTTCACCTCAATCTTGCCTTTTTCATAGCAATCTCTTATGAAATGGTACCTGATCTCAATATGTTTAGTTTTTGAGAACTGTACCGGATTTTGAATGATGCTAATGGCAGATTTGCTGTCTACAAACAAAGGTGTCTTGGTTTCTTTGATTACATAATCAAGAAGTTGATATTTGAGCCATTGTATCTGTGATGTACAACTTGCAGCTGCAATGTATTCAGCTTCAGCAGTTGAAGTTGCAACAGATGTTTGCTTCTTTGATTGCCATGACACTAGACAGTTACCCAAGAATTGACAACCACCAGATGTTGACTTTTTTGTCATCTTACACCCTGCATAGTCACTATCTGAAAAAGCTGATAACTTGGTATTGCTTGAAGCAGGATACCAAATTCCAAGTGTTGGAGTTCCTTTCAGATATCTGAAAATTCTTTTGACTGCTATAAGGTGTGATTCCCTTGGTGCTGATTGATATCTAGCACAGACACATGTTGAAAACATAATATCTTGTCTAGAAGCAGTTAGATATAAAAGGGAACCTATCATGCATCTGTACATGGTTTGATCAACCTGTTTTTCTTGATCATCAGGTTCAACTTGTGTGATTGGTGTCATGGGAGTGGAACATGATTTACAGTCTTTTAAAGAAAATTTGTTTAATAATTCTTTAACATATTTTGATTGATGTATAAAAGTTCCATTTGTTTGTTGCTTGATCTGCAGTCCCAGAAAGTACTGCAGTTCTCCCATGGTACTCATCTCAAATTTTGATTGCATGAGTTTCTTAAAATCATCACACAGTTTTGTGTTTGTTGAACCAAAAATGATATCATCAACATAAATTTGAACAAGTAGGACATGATTTCCAACATGTTTGATGAAAAGAGTTTTATCAATGGCACCTCTTGTAAAGTTATTTTTGAGTAAAAAGGTGGAGAGTGTATCATACCAGGCTCTTGGAGCATGTTTTAGCCCATAAAGAGCTTTGTCCAGTCTGTACACCCACTCGGGATGAGAAGGATCCTCAAACCCAGGTGGCTGACAGACATACACCTCCTCTTTTATTTTTCCATACAAAAATGCACTTTTTACATCCATTTGATAAACTTTAATTTTGTTGGAAATGGCATAGGCCAGAAATAACCTGATGGCCTCAAGCCTTGCAACTGGAGCAAAGGTTTCATCATAGTCAATTCCCTCTTCTTGAGAGTACCCTTGAACTACCAGTCGTGCCTTGTTCTTGATTATCATACCAGCTTCATCTTGTTTGTTCCTGAAAACCCATCTTGTGCCAATTGGTTGCTTGTTTGGAGGTAAGGGACAGATTTCCCAGACCTGTTGCTTGTTGAACTGAAGCAGTTCATCTTGCATAGCTTGCACCCAATTATTGTCTTTGAGGGCTTCCTGGTACTTCTTTGGTTCCAATTGTGAGATAAAGGCTGAAAATAGGCAAAAGTTGGAGAGCTGGTTTCTGGTAAGAACACCTGAAGCTATATCACCCATGATTTGATCAAGTGGATGATCTCTGTGTTCAATCAGTTATTGTAAACCACTGACAGGTGTAGGTGGCTCATGTTCTTCAAACAACCTACTGAGGTCTATAATATCTGGTTCAGATGTTCCTTGATCTTTAGTAGTTGGATCTACTGAACCAGAAGTTTGAGTTTGTTCCTCAGTACTTGTTTGATCAGAAGTTTGGGGAACTTCTGATGATTTTGAAGTTGACTTGATAACTGTTTGAGGAGTCCATGGTGTGGGATCCTCATCATCAAACCTTTTGTCACCATAATAAGTAGGTTTTGATGAAGTAACAGCCTTCTCAGGTCCAAAATGGAAGTTGTCAAGGTCAAAAAGTTCAGCAGGATGTGCTGGAATAAGAGTGTGTTTTGACTCATTGAACTTGACATTCAATGTTTCTTCTACTATCTTGGTGTGAGAATTAAAAACCTTGTAGGCTTTTCTAGTTGAAGAGTAACCAAGAAAGTAACCTGAGTCAACTTTGGCAGCAAACTTTGAAATAGATTCCTTGATGTTCAAGATGAAAAAGGAGATAAGGGGCTTCATGCCATGAAGAACTTCATAGGCAGTCTTGGAATGTCTCTTGACCACAAGAACTCTATTCTAACATAACATGATGTGTTAACTGCTTCTGCCCAAAAGTACAAGGGCAGCCCAGAATCAGCTAACATTGTTCTTGCTCCCTCTATTAAGGTTCTGTTCTTCCTTTCTACTACACCATTTTGTTCAGGAGTTCTGGGAACACTGTATTGTCTAATAATCCCTTTAGACAAACAGAATTCATCCAGAGTTTTGTTCCTGAACTCTGTCCCATTATCACTTCTAATTGTTTTGACAGGTAGAGAATATTGTTTCTCCACTTGTAGAATGAAGAACTTGATGATTTCAGCAGCCTCATCCTTGGAGAATAAGAAGAATACCCATGTGAATCTTGAGTAGTCATCAATGATGACTAAGCAGTACTTTTTCTTACCAAGGCTCATAATCTTGACAGGTCCAAATAAGTCCATATGGAGTAGTTGAAGACATGCAGTTGTTTTTTATTCTTCAATAAACTTATAGGAGGACTTATGCTGTTTTCCCTTTAAACAGGATACACAGTGTTCTTGACACTAGTATACTTTCAAGGGTAGACCTCTGACCAAGCCCATTTTTGTGACTTTATTTATGGTTTTAAAGTTCACATGGCCAAGTCTCCTGTGCCAGAGATCAGTTTCTGAAGTTGATGCTCTTGAGAAGAAACAGGCAGTGTTGTTCAATACCTTGTCTTTCTCAATGTCCACTGCATAGACATTGCCACATCTTTTGGCAATCAGCAAAGTATGATCTTCAATGATCTTCTCTATCAACTTCTGACCTTCTAGTGAGATGATCTTGCATGCTGTCTTTGTGAAAAAGGAAGAATATCCTTTATCACACATTTGTGACACACTCAGCAAGTTGTATTCAAGGTTTTCAACCAGATTGACCTTGTCAAACTGTATTTTGCCAGAGGAGACATTGCCATGTCCTAGCACATATCCCTTTGCATTGTTCCCAAAGGATACAGATCCTTCTCTTTGGCTGATAAAATTGTTTATCAGGTATCTGCATCCAGTCATGTGCATAGAGCCTCCACTATCAACGTACCATATGCTGTTTAAGCCCCTGGAAACTCTCTGCACACAATAGCAAATTAGTTAGATTTAAGAACCCAAGCCTGTTTGGCTTTGGGTTTGCTCTTGAGAACAGTTACAGTTTGTTCTTGACCAGGTTGAGAAATCCATGTCTTTTTGGCAATGGATTTTTCATTAAGAACCATGGTGGTATCTGTAACACCCCAACCGATGGCGGAAACATCGAGGTGTCACGTATTGATGAGTATACAGTAGCACATGGTAATCCAAATTTTAATTGAAATAAATATTAAATTGTAAATATCCAAAAATTGAAATACATAAGAGTTTTAAACGTGGAAATCTAATACATCACACAAGAATCAAGCATGCATAGACTCCTTATTGTCTTCATAAATACTCTAATCTTCATGCATCATTATTACCTGTTGAGTTGTAAAAATGGGGGGGGGGGTCAACTAGAAGTTGGTGAGAATACATAATCCATGTTAAGCATATAGTTTAAGTATAAAAGTCTAGCAATTCGTATGTCTATCGTAAATTTAAGTCTACATGAATAGTATAATATGTTGACATAATCAAACCTCCGACTAGTTTAGGTCCATCCCGTCATCTACGGTTCACCTTAGTAATATGTTGAACGATAACAATCACCCACGTTACCTATGTAGGAAGTACACGTATCCGGGTGGGGTTGTCAATCCAATAGATCTATTATTGAGTATCGTCGGCTTGGCCATAGCTAATGATTATGTAAATGTTGAAACTCGTTGAAACTCGTTGAAACTGTTGACTAATTCATGAGGCAATAAAGTTTACTACTAGACATGCATGTTGAATTGCTTAAAATTGTTGCAAGTATAAAGAATCGCATAAACATGGTTACGTAAACTCACCTTGGTATAGTATTAGGTATTGAGGAATAGTATAAGTGTAGCCCAATAGATTGCCAAGTGTTACCCTATGTATAAGGCAACAAATAAGTCTAAGTCTAACTAGTTTATAAGTATATCCTAGGGTTTCGATTTGGGGATATCCAATTGTTGAATTTAAAATAAAATGTTAATTAAATAAAGGGAAATTTGATAATTAAATAAAAGAAAGTCTTTTTATAAAATTTGAATTTAGAATGTTCACAATAATGTGTTTGAAGTATAAGAATAATTTTTATAAAATTATTTCCTTTAAAATAGATTTTTAAATTTATTTATTACAAATTGCCAAAATTTAACTTTAATATTCAAAAATACTAAAATTAAAGAATTATTATTTTAAAAATCATATATCTGTTCTAAATATTTAAAAATAAATTGTATAAAATTTTGGTGCAAAAATAATGAAAATTGAATTTATTATGATTTAATTATGATTAAATCTAATAAAAATTGATTAAAAATATAAAATAAATGATTTTTCTGAATTAAAAATCATTTCAGTAAAGTTTACCATTGTACAAACATAGGATAATTTTTGTGGAAATTAATAAAATTGTTTTGATATTTTAATGGATTTTTATAAATATAATAGTATAAAATTGATTTAATTATTATAAATATTAAATCAATTAATTTTAGAAAACTAAAAATTGTAAATAACACTTTTACCTCAGATTTGATAAATGTAATTTTTTTAGAATTTATAAAAAGGTTTTAATATTTAAAAACGAATTTATAAGATTTAAATGTATAATATATATATAATTGGTTTGTTTTAAAAAGAAATGAAATTAAGTGGAAAAAGGGGTTCAAGCCGGGACTCGAACCCGGGTAGTCTCAGTTATAGGAATCAGTCACAACCACTTGGCCTAGGCCTGTGGTTGTGATTTATCCCAGTTTATTAAAAATAAATACAATAAGCAAAAACAGTTTCTTCCCCAAATCAACAACCCACGAACCCTAGCTTTTCCAATCAAGCAATTCACACATCTTTAACCCGATTAATGTTAGGGTTTTTGATGTGTGAATGCCGATGAACAAAACCCACATAAAACATTAAGCTTACAGTGTTGTCTCGTGTTTGATTGCCCGGTCAAGGATAAAGTCAAACAGCGATCGTATAATGATGCACAGAGTGATTTGAAGAAGATTGGGGGTTGAGAAGAGTGTATTGGCGAGTTGTTAAGCATCGCAGAAGGTCAATTTATAGTGTGGATGCTTCGTTGATCAATTCGGCAAGGTTGACCCACGATTTAATGTCAAACGCGTAATTGAGTAAATTGGGTATCAATTGATTATCAATCAGCGTGTGGCTTAGTCAGACGAGGCCGGTCATCGAGTATTGTTGCCATATTTGGATCAATCACAAGTTAATTGTGATTGATTATGCATACGCGTCCACAGTTGACTTTCCATAGTCAACTGTGAAGTTTAAAACCAAGTATATAATTATAACGTTCTGGGATTTAGACATAAGTGTTGGCCAGCCCAGCTGGTTTGTGTGCTTGGATGGTTTGGGCCGGCCTTGGGCGCGGGTTCGATTCCCGGCCCAAGTGTTTATTTTTTTGACATTTCTCCCACACATCCACATATATATAACATATATACATAGTATTAAGGTTCCAAAAATGCGACAAAATAATTATTGTATACGAGAATAACGAAACTTGACGTTTTATTAATTATAGCTGTGTAACGTACAAGTTTAAATGCAAAATGTTACAGTCTCCCCTACTTTTAGGAACTTCGTCCCGAAGTTGGAGTTGGAGAGTCTGGTGGAAAAAGATGTGGATACTTCGACTTCATCTGGTCTTTACGTTCCCAAGTGAACTCTGGGCCTCGTTTAGATTCCCAACGAACCTTAACGATCGGGATGCGACTGCGCTTGAGTTTCTTGACTCCAGTATCAACAATCTCGACGGGTTTCTCGATAATGTGCATGCTTTCATCAATTTGCACATCCTCAAGAGGAACATGAAGGTTCTCATCCGCTAAGCATTTCTTGAGATTCGAAACATTGAAGGTCGGGTGAACATTGCTTAGCTCAGGTGGAAGATCAAGTTTGTAAGCCACCTTACCAACTCTGTCAAGAATTTTGAAGGGGCCTACGTATCGAGGAGCTAGTTTTCCCTTTCTACCGAAACGAATTACTCCTTTCCAAGGGGATACCTTAAGTAGTACAAGGTCCCCAACTTGAAATTCCAAGGGTTTACGACATCTATCAGCATAACTCTTCTGGCGACTTCTAGCCTTGAGAAGATTATCCTGAATGAGTTGAATTTTGTCTGTGGTTTCCTGGATTAGTTCGGGTCCAGTAATACGAGCTTCACCAACCTCAGTCCAACAGACAGGTGAACGACATTTCCGACCATAGAGTGCCTCGAAAGGAGCCATGTTAATGCTGGCGTGATAACTGTTGTTGTATGAAAACTCAACCAAAGGAAGATGAGAATCCCATGCGCCACCAAAATCGATGATACATGCTCTGAGCATATCCTCAAGTGTCTGAATGGTTCGTTCAGTCTGACCATCAGTTTGAGGGTGATAAGCAGTGCTCAGGTTCAACTTGGTACCCAAAGCATCTTGTAGAGATTCCCAAAAGTGAGAGGTGAAACGACCATCGCGATCAGAAATAATGTCCAAAGGTATACCGTGACGACATACGATTTCACTTACGTACATCTTTGCCAACCTTTCCACAGAATACTTCTCACGAATAGGTAGGAAGTGAGCTGACTTGGTCAAACGATCGACGATTACCCAATTACTGTCAAAACCTTTGGGTGTACGAGGGAGTTTGGTGCTGAAATCCATAGCTATGCTCTCCCATTTCCATACAGGAATCTCTGGTTGTTCAAGCATACCTGATGGTCGTTGATGTTCAGCCTTGACCTTGGAACAAGTGAGGCATTTTGCAACGAAAAGAGCAATGTCTTTCTTCATACCAGGCCACCAATAAGAATAACGGAGATCTTGGTACATCTTGTCAGCTCCAGGATGAATAGAATAACAAGACTTATGAGCCTCGTTCATGAGGAAAGTACGAAGATCATCACGGTCGGGAATCCACAGTCGATTAAGAAAATAGAGAAGACCATCAGGTTTGGTTTCAAGTTGAGTTTCTGCACCACAAGACATTTCATCGTACATGTTACCTTGGGTGACTGATGTGTGTTGAGCCTGGAGAATGCGATCTTGAAGATCAGTACGAACTCTCGCACATTGGAGTTTGATACGCTCTTTACGACTAAGTGTGTCAGCCACAACATTCGCCTTGCCAGGATGGTAGCGAATTTCGCAATCATAGACGTTAAGTAATTCAACCCAACGTCGTTGCCTCATGTTAAGATTCTTTTGGTCGAAGACATGTTGGAGACTTTTGTGGTCCGTGAACACCACACATTTGGTCCCATAAAGATAATGTCTCCAAATCTTGAGTGCAAAGACAACAGCGCCCAATTCAAGATCATGGGTGGTATAATTCTTTTCGTGAGTCTTGAGTTGTCGAGACGCATAAGCAATAACCTTTCCTCGTTGCATGAGAACACAACCAAGACCCTGGTTCGATGCATCACAGTACACCACGAAATCATCATTACCATCAGGAAGAGACAAGATCGGAGCTTCACAAAGTTTCAGCTTAAGAGTTTCGAATGCTTCCTCTTGCTTAGGTCCCCACTCATAGGGTTTACCCTTGTGAGTTAAGGTAGTGAGAGGAACAGCGATCTTGGAGAAATTGGCGATGAATCGACGATAATAACCAGCCAAACCAAGGAAAGAACGGACTTCAGTTGGAGTTTGAGGAACACTCCAATTTTTCACAGCTTCGATCTTTGCGGGATCAACATGAATTCCGTTCATATCAATGACATGTCCCAAAAATTGAACTTCCTTAAGCCAAAATTCACATTTTGAGAACTTGGCATACAGTTGTTCTTTCTTTAGGAGACCCAAGATGGAGTGAAGATGTTGCTCGTGATCGGTTTTTGATTTAGAGTAAATCAAAATATCATCGATGAAAACGATCACGAATTTGTCGAGATAGGGTCTACAAACCCGATTCATCAAATCCATAAATACTGCAGGAGCATTGGTCAATCCAAAAGGCATAACCATGAATTCGTAGTGACCATAGCGTGTGCGAAAAGCTGTCTTGGGAATATCTTCATCATGGACTCTAAGCTAATGATAACCAGAACGGAGATCAATCTTCGAGAAGTGGGTTGCTCCTTGAAGTTGATCGAAGAGATCGTCAATCCTAGGAAGTGGGTAACGATTCTTGATGGTGAGTTTGTTGAGTTCACGGTAGTCAATACACATTCTAAGAGAACCATCCTTCTTTTTAACGAACAAGACAGGGGCTCCCCATGGAGAAAAACTAGGGCGAATGAACCCTTTATCAGAAAGTTCCTGTAATTGACTGGCAAGTTCTTGCATCTCAGAGGGTGCAAGACGATAAGGATCTTTAGCGACAGGATTAGCACCAGGAACAAGATCAATACGAAATTCAACTTGTCGAGCAGGAGGCAAACCAGGTAAATCCTCTGGGAAGACTTCAGGATAGTCTCGAATAATAGGAATGTCTTGGTTACTTTTGCCTTTGTCCTTCTTCTCTATCACGTTAGCTAAGAAGGCTGTATACCCCTTTCGTAAGTACTTTTGGGCAGTAGTACAAGACATAAGCTTAAGCTCGCCACAGGGTTTCTCACCATAGATCTTCAAAATCTCGCCAGATTCGAGAGGAATGCGTATGATTTTCTCGAAGCATAGAATTTCGGCATGATGAGTTGACAACCAGTCCATGCCTACTATAACATCAAAACTACCAAGATGCATGGGGATGAGATCGATAGAGAAGGTATGATCGTCGAGGTTCAACAAGCAGTTACGAATAATAGAGTCGATCGAAATAGACTTCCCGTTAGCTACCTCTACCACTAAAGGCTCCTCTAGATTAGTGTGGGGTAAGTTAAGTAAAGGTTCAAACTTCAGTGACACAAATGACTTATCAGCTCCCGAATCAAATAATATGGATGCATAGTGGTTATTAATGAGGAACGTACCATTCACCACCTCGTTGTTGTCACGAGCCTGGTTAGCGTTGAGATTGTAGGCGCGACCTCGAGCACCTTGGTTCTGGTTGCGGTTCTGGTTTTGGTTATGGTTTCGGTTTTGGTTTTGGTTTTGGTTACGATTAGGGCAGTTGTTGATGTAGTGATCAGGGCTGCCACACTCGTAGCATTGACCACGAGTAGGCCTATTATTTTGTTGGTTGGGAGCAGGGTTGTTTCTGGCAGGGTTGTTTTGGTTGTTTTGGTTGTTTTGGGCAGCAGGGGCTTGAAAGGCATTGGTGTAGTGTCCATACCGTTTACAGTTATTACACTGGCGGCATGGTCTACCAGGAAGATGATGGAACTGGCAGGTGTTGCAAAGAGGGTGTGTTCCACCATAGGGTTTCTTGGCTGGGTTTTGGGTAGCAGGTGGAGTAGCAGCAACCATATAGTTTCTAGCCTTGCGCTTTTTGTTGCTTGAGGTCTCAGGCTTGACTTCAATTGCAGGCTGTGGAGTGTCTTTGGCAACCGTCTTCTTTGTGCCCTTGCGGAAGAGAGTACCGTTCTTCACGTGATTATCAGTAAGAGTGGCCGCTAGACGTTTGGCCTCTTCCAAAGTTGCAGGATTCCTTCCCCAAACGGTGTCCTGAATTTGCATGGGCAGACCACCGATGTACTTCTCGATGGCTACCGGCAGAGGAGTAACTTTGTGAGGCAACAATAAGCTAAGCTCGTGAAAGCGGGTGTTGTAGGCAAGGTTTTCCCCACTATCTTGAGCTAAGGTGTGGAACTCATCCTCAAGCTTCTTAACTTCATTGCGAGGACAAAACTCTTCCTTCATGACCTCCTTGACAACCTGTGTTGGTCTGTGACAAGGTATGTGCCATTCTCTTTTGCCATATGTTGTATTCATTTCTTACAAGCATGGCAGGTTTAGTGGCAGAACCAGTATTATGTGGATCCATTTTAAAGAGTATTGATTTGTCAGATGACTCTTTTAAGTGATGGATGTTGATAAAAAGTGAACTTTTGATCTTTTATTGAGTATCAATAAGAGCTTTGTGTCTGATTCTCAATTTGTTAGATTGATATGTGATCAGATAAACCAATGCTCTGATACCAATTGTTGGATCAGTATGCTCTTTTGTTTAAGTAAGAACTTGCTATCTTTGACACTTAAGTGTTTAGCAAGCTCTTGTATATCAGATTGTAAGCACAGCGGAATGTATAAGTTAAAGCAACACTTTTTATACTTAAGAGGAGTTATTACTCCCTCTTGATGATTGAAACTAATAATGACAAGTATTTATTATGAATCTAAGCAGTAAATGAGAATTAAATACTTAGGCAGATTCACAATAAATACTGAAATGGAATAGAACAGTGAAAGTGTTTGAAGGATTTTTCTATTAAAATCAATGTCTAAAATAGAAGGTTGAAGCCTCCTATTTATAGACGTTTACATACATGTATCTTGCCAATAAAGCAAGTATACAAATATCAGAAACAAGTTGCACAAGTTGCAACATTGAAACAAACAATTACAGCTAAAAGTAATAATAAACAATAAACTACTGATACAAAAGGCGGTGGAAAATATCTGATGCTAAGTGCTGATGAATGACAAACTACTGATGAGTAGTTTGTCTTCAGTACTTCTGAAGTGAAGTTGTCTGGTTTGGACTTCAGAACTTCTGATGAAGTTTCTTCTTCAGCACTTCTCATATTTTCTCTTCAGCAGTTTCTTGTCTTCTCTTCAGCACTTCTATACTTAGCCAAAATGACAGAAGTGAATTAGACTAAGGTTTCCAAAAGTGGTTTCACCAATCCTCTTTGTCCTAACAGTTGGGATTCCAAGTCACCATAATGTCTATTCTGTATCAGGGGAAGCAGCTGTTCAAAACACCTGTCAAAACTCTGTCACAGCTGAGTCAGCCACTGTTGGCCAGTCTTACCCTCAAACCACTACTTCACCGATTACATCCATTGCTCAATCATCTGTTGACAAAAGTCAAACATCTGTTGACAAAAGTCAGTCCAGTTTCACACCACTTGGACCCATTCCCCCACCTCCATTTCAAACATCTGTTGGCACTACATAAGTGCAAACAGATGTTACATCAACAGAGTCACCAAACCTCTGTGCTTCACTTCAAAATGCCATCATACCATATCAGGGAGATCTAATCTACCTAAGAGCTCATCCACCAGATCAAATCATTGGCAACATCAGAGAGGGTGTGCTCACAAGAAGCCAATCCTCAAACATCTGTCTTTTTGCAGGCTTTCTATCTCTCACACAACCTGTCAAGTACCAAGAGGCACTAAAAGACAACAGTTGGGTAGAGGCCATGCAGGAAGAGGTCCTTCAGTTTAAAAGACAACAAGTATGGGAACTTGTACCACAAGGAAGTCTACATCAGGAGGGTGCCAGTTTGTAGGGAATGCCTTAGTCTCATGGAAAAGCAAAAAGCAAGCAGCTGTTTCAACTTCAACAGTTGAGGCTGAATACATTGCTGCTGCAAGCTGTACAGCCCAACTCATGTGGCTTCAAAATCAACTACTGGATTTTGGGATAACTGCACTATGGACTCCACTCATGTTGGACAATCAAGCTGCTGAAAATATCATCAAAAATCTAGTATCTCATTCAACCACAAAGCACATAGACATCACTTTGTCAGAGATAGCTATGAAAAAGGTTTGATTTCTCTGCACCATGTTCCAATAGAGGATCAGTTGGCAGAAGTGTTGACAAAAGCTTTAGACACATCTACCTTCACAAATCTGATTTCTAGAATTGGTATGCTAAATATGGACTAAACAACAAAAATGTTTTAAATAAAAACATTAGAATGTTTCAGAAAATCAAACTTCATCCTCAAAAATAGCATTTTGGTTGAAAAATCTGTTAAGGATAAAACAACCACTGTTTCATCCATTTTATCCACTGTTAGTTGAAAATCTGTTACAAACATCTGATCAGATAAAACAACCACTGTTCGGTTAAAAAATGTGTTTCAAACCTCTGATCAAATAAAACAACTGTTTCATTATATATATATATGTATGTATATATCTATAAAAAAACCAAGTGTTGTTAGCATCAGCACTTTGGTAAGACAACAGCTGTTTGCATCAGACCTTTGGCAACAGCTGTATGCCACCAGATGTTTGCCACGTCTGCTCTCAAAAGCAGAGTTTTGGCCACATCAGCGGTTTCACCAGATCCTATAAAAACACTGTTTTACCACAACAGTTATTACACTGACTAATTGTATTCAAAATACTGAAACCGCCTTCTTCAATCTCAAACCCTTACTCCAATTCCTCTCATCCTCACACTCGAAATCCATTACAACGGATCTTCAAGCCAAAGCCACTCACAAATATCTCCCATATTTGGTCAAAAGAGATGAAAACGTTCCATTTCATACCACCGTTGACATCATCCTCAATTCCAAATACCTGACAATCCTAACCGCTAATGCTCCCATCTATCTTGATACTCTCCAAGAATTTTGGTTAAACGATGAGTTTCTTCTTCAAGACAAAAAGCCTACAACCATAATCTCAAAAATTGGAGAGACAAATGTCGCCATTACCCCCGAACTGATATCCACAACCTTCTCACTGAATGACCTGTCAGGTAACGACTATTTCCCTATGGTTGAACTTCACACAGAATTTCAGGAAAGTGGCTATGATGAACAAATGACTGGGTCAACTCTGTTTAAAAAGTTTTTCCCACCAGTCATGAAATTTATCTTTCATACCCTCCTTCTCTGTGTCTCTACTAAGTCCACTTCCTTTAATGAAATCCCATTGAGGATTCAGTACTTGGGATATGCTATGTTGTCAGACTCTGACTTCAATTTATCCCAGGGCCTGTTTATGGACTTAGTATCAAATGTGAAGGCCATAAAGTCTGGGTCTAATAATGCTTTTCTGATTTACCCAAGAATTTTGAGTGTAATCCTTCAAAAGGTTTTACAAGAAAAAGATATTAAAAAGGGTGAGTCTTTTAATATGAAAAGTCTAACTGATGAAACTTTCACAAGAATGTTGGGTTCAACCACCCAAGATAAAGTATCAAAAGTGTCAAAAGTTTCTAAAACACAAACAAAGAGGACTAAGACAACAACTATTGTCCAAACCTCTGTTGTTGAGCCCACTGCTCCTGGTGATCATGGCACTACATCCAGTGTTGTAAAACCCATACCAGCTACCTCCAAAAGAAAACGCTCATCCACAAAAACCACCACTAAACCCAAAAGGGGGCCTCTGGAAGATGAGATACCAGAGGAAAACCCTGTTGCAACACAAAGGCAACAAGAAACCACTACTGTTGTTACTTCCTCACAACAGATGGATATATCTCAACCTGAGCAAACTCCTCATGAATCCTCACAAAAGGATCATGATGTAGCCAAGGGGAATCCCATCATGATATATATGAGTCACTTGACCATATGATCATCAGCCCTTCTCCCAGGGCTAGTTCTCTTTTCACTCCTCAACCCTCACCATCACATGTCCTTCCAACTAAGCAACCACTATTTGAGGCTATTGACAAAACTCAGGACAATCCCAGTTCTCCTCCTTCACCAATTAATGAGAGTATACTTCAAAAAGTGACTGGGCCTGAGGAAAATCAATCAGCCATCCCACAAGCAGAGGAGGTTACACCCCTAGAGTTGAATGAAACTCTAGGTGAGTTTTCAAGTGAAGCAGCCACTACTCATGTAGAGACCATTGTCTCACAACAGGATAGTGGTTACATAGCTAAGACTTCCTTGAAGGCAACAACTGATGAGGCCACTATAGTGTCCCCAAAATCAGTTGGAAGTCCCCAGAACCAAGACAAAGGGGCATCTGGTTCTCATCCTTTGGACTCACCTCCTAGGACTACACCAGATACAACTACCACTGGTAGGAACCTAGATGATCCTATTAACTTAGGTGATGGGTTAAAATACCAAGAATTGACTGCCAGAGTACAATCCATAGAAACCTATGTTGCTGATATCAAATCAGATATCAAGACAATATTGGGATCCTTGGCTACTCTTACCAAGAGTCAACCATCCACAGAAGATATTGCTAGTGAGCTATGGAAATCTGTTTCCCCCATCATCATAGCTCATAGAAAACTAGCAGATCAGACACATGAAACATACATGGCTCAAATCAGAACTATGGTCGATGCTAGGTATAAAGATACCCAAGCTGACATTAAAGCCATTAAAGATCACTTGCTGAAGACCACTGGCTCTGCCCCTACCACAATTCTCAGAGATGAAGATGAAGGAGAATTCAGTGCTGATGATGCCTGCCAAACATGTCAGACAACCACCATTCAAACTTGCTGCTAAAACCACTGCTGCCACCAAAACCACTGATACCACCACAACATCTGAACCTACCACTACAACCACCAAACCAACCACTAAACCTACAACCACTTTACCACCTAAATCCCAAACATCTGCTGGTTCTTCAATAGTGTCAACAGATGTTAACACAACCACTGCTGCAACACCACCATCACCAAAAATCTTGTACAAAATGAAGAGAAAATCTACTTTTGTGGTAAAGGATGAAAATATACAAACATCACCACCTCCTACTTCAACCACCCAACCTACACCCATATCAGCCATTCCACTTTCATCATTCTCACCACACACTTCACAATTTACATCTCATAGACCACCACCATCCATCACACCATTGGTTGTTCAGTATCCTCTTGAGCTTGATCTACTCAAGGGGGAAATGCAATCCTTCTACAATAATGAACAACCATCTGAAAGATCTTTCCCATCTCTTCCAAATTTTCCTGTTCCCTTAAACCTATATGAATATCTTAAATACAAAACTAAACAGGCAGACTCCATCATCAAAGAGAGATGTAAAGGGAATGATGACACGACTGCTCATGGCATCCATTCAGCAGAACTTAGCAAATTGAGAAGGATTGAAGATTTTGCTAAGACCCTGAGCAACTCCATGTCAACCATGCCTTTCAGTAGTGATATGGAAAGGATGGTTAGGGAATCTCTTCTAGAACAAATCTTGTCAACCATGCCTTACAAAGCAAATTAGAGAAGAACTAATAAGAATAGAAAACATAGCCAAGAATCCCCCAGCAAAGGTCTCTACTCCTGACTTTAGGAAAGGCAGAGATCCAGCCAGAGCCTTGAAGTTCAAAAGAATGAGATAAGAGATTGTGGCTGCAAATTATGGGGAGATGAGGTCTGTTGCAAAATGGTCAGAGCTAAGGCTGGTTGAGACTTACAAGAAGTTGGAAGAAAACAGGAAGAAAGACCCTACACTGCCCAGGAAACCTGATTACTCTGATGCACTAATGATGAAAAGACCTCAACAGGCTTTTACACTAGACAGCCTACTTGATACTTCTGATCTGTCTATTGCTGCCAGAAGACAGTTCAAGAAACAAAAAGAAATGTCTGAAGAAGATCAGAAGAAGTTTGCTGAAACTTATGTAAAGGAGGGCCTCTTCAATCAAGTACATTACTTTTCTAAACCCACTACTGAAGAGCTTAGAAAACTCATTGGGAGACCTCCATCACCAAACTCATCTTCAATAAACTTGCAACCCAGCAGATCCACTAATTCAAAAATTCTAAAATGGAAAGTCAACAAAGACACCCATGAATTGACTCTGCTCAGATCAGATGGAGAAGCTCAAAAGTTAAAGATGGATGATGCACATGGCCTGTATGCAGATGATCTCCAAACTTTGTTGAACTTAGAGCTTGAAAGGGATGCAGAAGACTTTTTCTCTATAAGTTTTGAACTATAGTTTAAAGGGCAGATAAGAGAAAGTCTGATGAGAAATAAAGATCAAAAATAAAGCTTAGTTTTGGCATCATCTGTTCTAGGGGGAGATTGTTGGGTCTGCTAACCTGGAGAAGAACAGATGATTGGAAAGTCAAAACATACTACGCAATTGATCCTTAGCAATAAACAGCATTTACAAGATACTTCTCCCAAAAGACTGTTGACCCTAACATCTGCTGTACCCAAACAACTGCTGTGACAACTGCTAGAGAACAACTGCTGACCAAAGGTCTGATGAAGAACAACTGCTGATCAAAGTGCTAAAGACTAAAGGTCTGTTGGAGCCAACGGCACTTAGGCTCCAACAGATGATACAAGATCATCAGAGTTTTCTCAACAGCAGTTTACCTTTCAGAGTTTTACAATGTAACAGTAGTTTGTATACAACAGATGTTTTATGTTTGTTATTCTGTTAGAGGTCACTGTCTTAGGTGACGTCAGCTTAGATCATCAGTGGTTTAGATTTGTCTATAAATAGAACAGTGCTTGTACTGTTCTATTCATCACTCAAAACATTCTCTCAGACAAACAATCACAGAGTGATCAGGCTGAGGGGGAATACTTGTACTATTGATTGTAATCATTAGATTTATGAAAGCTTTCGATTAAAAAAAACATTTACTCTCTTGTTTTGATTAATATTTTATTATTCCGCTGCACTTTCCAATTATAATTCACTTCGTTCATTACTTCTTTACTTAAAAAATCAAAAAAAATCAAACTCAGATCCTAACACTCTGAAAACCAAGATTGATATGGTCTCCCAGAACGTATTTTCTTATGCAGCTCAATGTGGACTTCGGGGGTAAGGAGAGGTGCAATAGGTATCCTTTGACATATTCCAAATTGTCTTAGGACCCTATGGGGTGAGTGGTATTCCACCACCTGAAACCACACAATAAAACAATCCGAAGACCAAGAATCCCAACCCTCTGTGCAACTTTCCGGCAGCATCCCTATGATTTGTGCATAGGGTCTCCATATGAACTGTTGTAAAAAAATAATAACAAACGCCATTAGTAAACCCTAATATATTTTACTTCTAAGACAACATAAACAGTCTCATACCGAGTCCACATGTAAATTTTGTAGTTGTGATCGCATCTGTATTAACGAGCGCGATGCGACCTCCTTGTAGTTGTGCTTACCTTGCCAATTGTAAATAATAATTTATAACACGAATTAGTTTATTTAACAATAAAATAATTTATATAATAAAAAGGTCATGGAGAAAATACATACATAGCACCATAGGGTTTTCCAGGATCAACTAACTTGAACACTTAGGGGCTATAACACTAATTCGTATCCAGGCCCACAACTAGAGTAAAATCATAGGTCCTCCACATGTTTTGTCATTTGATACTACGGCTTTACACAAATTTCTATACAAACAATCCAAGACAGCACTCTCCCAACTATATGCACCACATCTTTCTAACGACTCAACATGCCTTAAAAATGAATATTTTCCCCTTCGGTCATGTAACACCCCAACCGATGGCGGAAACATCGGGATGTCACGTATTGATGATTGTTTCAGTAGCACATGGTATTCAGGTTTTAATTGAAATTTATTTTAAAGTAAAATATCCAAAATTGAAAATACATGACAAGTCTTGAATGAAATTCTAATACATCAAAAAGCCAAACAAAGCATAAACTTCGAATTGTCTCCTCATGCTAGCTCTCTAGGCTTCAAGCATCATTATTTCATGTTGAGTTGTAAAAATGAGGGGGTCAACTAGAAGTTGGTGAGAATACATAAGCCATGTCAAGCAATTAAGTTTAAGAATAAAAGTTTAGCAATTCATATGTCTATCGTAAGTTTAAGTCTACATGAATAAACATGAAGTGTAGTATGCACATAATCAAACCTCCGACTAGTTTAGGTCCATCCCGTCATCCATGGTTCACCTTAATATCACGTTGGAACGATAACAATCACCCGCGCTCCCCATAAAAGATGGTCAACGAATCTAGTTGGGATTGTCAATCCAATAGATCTATTATTGAGTATCGCCGGCTTGGCCATAGCTAATGATTATGTATGTTGAAGTTTAAGTCTAACAGTAGTTGTCTAAGTCATGAGGCATTAAAGTTTACAACTAGACATGTATGTAGAATTGCTTAAGTATAATGTTGCAAGTATAAAGAATTGCATAAACATGGTTACGTAAACTCACCTTAGCAAAGTGTTAAGTCTCGAGAAATAGAGTATGTGTAGCCCAAAGTTTGCCAAGTATTACCCTATGTATAAGGTAATAAATAAGTCTAAGTCTTTCTAGTCTATAAATACTTTCTAGGGTTTCGAATTGGGGATAAGTATTCGTTTGATTAATAAATAAATTGTTTAATAAATAAGAGAAATTCGATAAATAAATAGACAAAAGTCTTTGTGTAAACTTTAGATTAAAGATGGTCACATTATAAGGTTTTAAGTATGACAATAATTTTTATAAAATTATTTTCTTAAAAATAGAATATTTAATCTATTTATTTCAATTTGTCAAAATATAACTTTAATATCTAAAAATATTAAAATTAAAGAATTTTTAAATTAAAATTTGTATTTCTGTTCTAAATGGACAGAAATAATTTATATAAAATTTTGGTGCAAAAATATTGAAAAATGAATTTATTATGATTTATTTATGATTAAAAATAACAAAAATTGATTAAAAATAAATGATTTTTTAGAAATAAAAATAATTTCAGAAATGTTTAATGTCATATAAACTCAGAATAATTTTTGTGGGAATTTATATAATCGTTTTGGTATTTTTATAGAATTTTATAATTAAAATAGAATAAACTTGAAATATTTATTATATATATTAAATAAATAATTTTTGGAAAACTAAAAATTGTATGTTAAACTTTTCTACTAGAATGACATATAATAATTTTTATAGAATTTATAAAGAAGTTTTAGTATTTTAAAACCATTTTTAAAAATAATAAAGATTATATAAAAGTAAAGGGGTTAAAAAAAAAAAGAGTTGTGGTTGCCAAGGCTCGAACCCGGGTCTGAGACCAGGTGAGGTTTTATCACAAGCCCAGCCACCAACTAGGCTGGACCCTGAGAACGAATAAACTTCATTTAAAATTAATTATATAGTTATGTTAAAACTGATTTATAATCCTTATAAATGAAAAGAATAAAAGCCGTGTAACGTGGGACTCGAACCCGCGTTCTCAGGTTCATAATCAGACAGACACAACCACTTGATCTAGATCAGTGGTTGTGTTTAGTTTGTTTCTGTTTTTAATTATATAACCATGTCTGCAGCAAGTTTCTTCCCCAATTCAATTCGAACGAACCCTAGATTAATCAATAATCAGATTTAACAAACAATAACCCGATTAAACATAGGGTTATTGTTTGTAGAGGGCCGATGAACAAACCCTAACAAAAATTTAAAACTTACAAAGCTTTAATCGTGATTTAAGAACGGTCAACCCAAAAAGTCAAACGCGAAACAATGAAGCTTGAGAGGTGATTTTTAACGGAAATTGAAGATGAGGAAAGAGTATTCGGCGAGTTTAGGTTGCTATGAAGTGTTCAATTTATAGTGGGAGGGCTCGGGTGATGCGAATGGAATGTTGACCCTATTAAACACGATGACGCGATAATTGACAAGGATTTGGAATGTTTTGATGTTAATTGGTCGTGTAATGGACGCGAATCAGTCAACCAATTCATAGTTTACCATATTTGGAATCAAAACGCGGCATTTGGGTTTGGATTTGAAATGTGTTCGTCGCAGTTGACTTCTCACAAGTCAACTGCACCTCTAAACTCAATATAAATCTAATTTGAATCAGAATAATACCAAATGGAAGTTGTAGACCAGCTGGTTTGTTGTTTGTGTGTGTGAGCATGACCCGGCCTAGGGCACGGGTTCGAATCCCGGGCCAGGCACGGGTTCGACGTTTTATTAATAATAATCGTAACGTACAAGGAATTCAATGCGAAATGTTACAGTCTCCCCTACTTTTAGGAACTTCGTCCCGAAGTTGAAGTTGGAGAGTCTGGTGGAAAAAGATGTGGGTATTTAGACTTCATCTGGTCCTTGCGTTCCCAAGTGAACTCTGGACCTCGTTTAGATTCCCAACGAACCTTAACGATCGGAATGCGACTGCGCTTGAGTTTCTTGACTCCAGTATCCACGATCTCGACGGGTTTCTCGAAAATGTGCATGGTTTCATCGATCTGCACATCTTCAAGAGGGACATGGAGGTTCTCATCTGCTAAGCATTTCTTGAGATTCGAAACGTGAAAAGTCGGGTGAACATTGCTTAACTTAGGTGGAAGATCAAGTTTGTAAGCCACTTTTCCAATCCTGTCAAGAACTTTGAATGGTCCTACGTATCGAGGAGCTAGTTTTCCCTTTCTACCGAAGCGAATTACTCCCTTCCAAGGGGATACCTTAAGAAGTACAAGGTCCCCAACTTGAAATTCCAAGGGCTTACGACGTTTATCAGCATAGCTCTTCTGTCGACTTATAGCTTTAAGAAGATTATCCTGAATGAGTTGGATTTTATCTGTGGTTTCCTGGATCAGTTCGGGTCCAGTGATCTGGGCTTCACCAACCTCAGTCCAACAGACAGGTGAACGACATTTACGACCATAGAGTGCCTCGAAAGGAGCCATGTTAATGCTGGCATGATAACTGTTGTTGTATGAAAACTCGACCAAAGGAAGATGAGAATCCCATGCGCCACCAAAATCGATGACACATGCCCTGAGCATATCCTCAAGTGTTTGGATGGTCCGTTCAGTCTGACCATCTATTTGAGGGTGATAAGCAGTACTCAGGTTTAACTTGGTACCCAAAGCGTCTTGTAAAGAATCCCAAAAGTGAGAGGTGAAACGACCATCACGATCAGAGATAATGTCCAAAGGTATACCATGACGACATACGATTTCACTTACGTACATCTTTGCTAACCTTTCCACAGAATACTTCTCACGAATAGGTAAGAAATTGGCTGACTTGGTCAAACGGTCGACGATTACCCAAATGCTGTCAAAACCTTTGGGTGTACGAGGGAGTTTAGTGATGAAGTCCATTGCTATGCTCTCCCATTTCCATACAGGAATTTCTGGTTGTTCAAGCATACCAGATGGTCGTTGATGTTCAGCCTTGACTTTTGAACAAGTAAGGCATTTTGCAATGAAAAGAGCGATATCTTTCTTCATACCAGGCCACCAATACGAATAACGAAGATCTTGGTACATCTTGTCAGCTCCAGGATGAATAGAATAACGAGACTTATGAGCCTCGTTCATAAGGAAAGTACGAAGATCATCACGGTCAGGAATCCAAAGTCGATTGAGAAAATAAAGTAGACCATCAGGTTTGGTTTCAAGTTGAGTCTCAGCACCACAAGACATTTCGTCGTACATGTTACCTTGGGTGACTGAAGTATGTTGAGCCTGGAGGATACGATCCTGAAGATCAGTACGAACTCTCGCACAATGAAGTTTGATGCGCTCTTTACGACTGAGTGCGTCAGCCACAACATTGGCTTTGCCAGGATGGTAGCGAATTTCGCAATCATAGTCGTTAAGTAACTCAACCCAACGTCGTTGCCTCATGTTAAGATTTTTCTGGTCGAAGACATGTTGGAGACTTTTGTGGTCCGTGAAAACCACACATTTGGTTCCATAAAGATAGTGTCTCCAAATATTAAGAGCAAAGACGACAGCGCCCAATTCAAGATCATGGGTGGTATAATTCTTTTCGTGGGTCTTGAGTTGTCTAGACGCATAAGCAATAACCTTGCCTCATTGCATGAGAACACAACCAAGACCTTGGTTTGATGCATCACAATATACCACGAAGTCATCATTACCATCAGGTAGAGACAGGATAGGAGCTTCACAGAGTTTCAGCTTAAGAGTTTCAAATGCTTCCTCTTGCTTTGGTCCCCACTCATAGGGTTTACCCTTGTGAGTTAAGGCAGTGAGAGGAACAGCGATCTTGGAGAAGTTGGCAATGAGTCGACGATAATAACCAGCCAAACCAAGGAAGGAACAGACTTCTGTTGGAGTTTTAGGAACACTCCAATCTTTAACAGCTTCGATCTTTGCGGGATCAACATGAATTCCGTTCTTATCAATGACGTGTCCCAAAAAATTGAACTTCCTTAAGCCAAAATTCACATTTCGAGAACTTGGCATACAGTTGTTCTTTCTTTAGGAGACCCAAAATTGAGTGAAGATGTTGTTGGTGATCAATTTTTGATTTCGAGTAAATCAAAATGTCGTCGATGAAGACATCACGAATTTGTCAAGGTAGGGTCTACAAACCCGATTCATTAGATCCATAAACACTGCGGGAGCATTGGTCAATCCAAACGGCATGACCATGAATTCGTAATGACCATAACTTGTACGAAAGGTTGTCTTGGGAATATCTTCATCGTGGACTCTAAGCTGATGATAACCAGAACGAAGATCAATCTTCGAGAAGTGGGTTGCTCCTTGAAGTTGATCGAAAAGATCGTCAATCCTAGGCAAGGGATAACGATTCTTGATGGTGAGTTTGTTGAGTTCGCGATAGTCGATACACATCCTGAGAGATCCATCTTTCTTTTTAACGAACAAAACAGGGGCTCCCCATGGAGAAGAACTGGGGCGAATGAAACCTTTATCAGAAAGTTCCTGTAGTTGACTGGCAAGTTCTTGCATCTCAGAGGGTGCAAGACGATAAGGAGCTTTGGCGACAGGATTTGCACCAGGAACAAGATCGATCCTAAATTCCACTTGTCGAGCAGGAGGCAAACCAGGTAAATCCTCTGGAAAAACTTCAGGATAGTCCCGGATGATTGGGATGTCTTGGATACTTTTGCCATTGTCTTTCTTTTCTATCACGTTAGCTAAGAAAGCCGTATACCCCTTTCGTAAGTATTTTTGAGCAGTAGTACAAGACATGAGCTTAAGCTCGCCACAAGGCTTTTCACCATAGATCTTCAAAATATCACCAGATTCGAGAGGAATGCGAATGACTTTCTCAAAGCATAGAATTTCAGCACGATGGGTTGACAACCAATCCATGCCTACTATGACATCAAAGCTTCCAATATGAATAGGAATGAGATCGATAGAGAAAGTATGTTCATCGAGGTTCAACAAACAGTTACGAATGACGGAATCAATCGAGATAGACTTCCCATTAGCTACCTCTACTACTAAAGCTTCCTCTAGGTTAGTTTGGGGTAAGTTAAGTAAGGGTTCAAACTTTAGTGATACAAATGACTTATCAGCACCCGAATCAAATAATATGGATGCATAGTGGTTATTGACGAGAAACGTACCATTAACCACCTCGTTGTTGTCGCGAGCCTGATTAGCATTGAGGTTGTAAGCGCGACCTCGAGCACCTTGGTTCTGGTTGCGGTTACTGGTTTTGGTTTCGGTTTTGGTTCTGGTTCTGGTTTCCAAGTCTAGGGCAAGCATCCCTATAATGTTCCGTACTTCCACATTCATAGCACTGGCCACGAACAGGCCTACCATTTTGAGCATTAGGAGCTGGATTATTTTTGGCAGGGTTTTTTTTAGTGGCAGGGGCTTGGCAAGCATTGGTATAGTGTCCATACCGCTTGCAGTTATTACATTGGCGGCATGGTCTGTCAACAAGATGGTGGTATTGACAAGTGTTACAAAGAGGGTGGTTCCCGACATACGGTTTCTTGGCTGGGTTTTGCGCTGCAGGTGGGGTGGTAGCAACCATGTAGTTCCTAGCCTTGCGCTTCCTGTTGGTTGAGGTCTCAGGCTTAACCTCAATAGCGGGATGAGGAGTGTCTTTTGCAGCAGTCTTCTTGGTGTTCTTGCAAAAGAGAGTACCGTTCTTCACATGATTATCGGTGGGAGTAGCCGCTAGGCGTTTGGCTTCCTCCAAGGTGGCAGGATTCCTTCCCCATACCGTGTCCTGGATTTGCATAGGTAGGCCACCGATATACTTCTCGATGGCTATAGGTAGGGGAGTAACTTTATGGGGCAACAACAAACTGAGCTCGTGAAAGCGGGTATTATAAGCAAGGTTTTCCCCACTATCTTGAACAAGGGTGTGGAACTCGTCTTCCAGTTTCTTAATCTCGTTACGGGGACAAAACTCATCTTTCATAATCTCCTTGACTTGATCCCAGGTCATAGCAAGTGCAACTTCAGCTCCGCGGGTGTGCTTTTCCTCATTCCACCAAGTGAGTGCTCGTTTGTGAAGAACACTCATGGCATAACAGACCTTAAAGTTATCGGGACACTCACTGTTAATGAAGGTATTCTCAATACCCTCGAACCATTGTAGAAGACCCGTAGCTCCTTCTTCTCCACTGAACTTAGGGGGATTACAGGTATTAAAGTGTTTAAGAGTGCAAGCTGGGAGACCATTCCCGTTTCCATTTCCGTTCCAATTGTGGTTTCCATTGCTGTTTCCGTTTCCATTCATCTGGTTGACTGGAGCCAGTAAGTTAGGAACCAGAGTCGCGATCTATTGTGCCATTTGTTGAGAGATGATCGCAGCCAGTTGAGCATCAACGCCATTGTTGTTGTTATTATTGTTGTTGTTGTTGTGGTTAGCGCCGTGGTTATGTTTGTGGTTGTCGCCACCTTCCTCATGGTTCTCACCATTGTTATTGCGAGTGCTGGGACGTGGAGGCATGATCTGTAAGAGACACAATGAAATGAATGAGATAATATAAGGAATGTAATCATTTATTCATTAATTAAAACGAATAAACGAAAACGTTGACTTATCAAAGATTCTAGATTCTAATAACATAGTGAAGACATGCTTTAGCCTATAAGTGAACACTCATCCCGAGAATTCCCAGGTAGGCATCCGGGTCCCTCGTCTGATTGGGATATATGCGCAATGCCAGCGTAGACAAAAGACTCAGAATACAGGCGTTCACCCTTCCAGATTGCACGTGTTCGTTATTAAAATCTAGAACTTCGACGAGATCTCAAGGTGGTTTAGGCTAAACCTGAGGATTTTGTCCTATTAATCTAATGGTGGATCAGGATTGCAGCAGACGAATAAGAGCAGTCAATTGTAAGGCTTAGGGTTGTATAAGGTGTAGGATAGGGATAAGATTAAGGAAGCAATTAGGGTTACAAGTAAGAGAAGCAAGTACTTTTTAAATCCCTAAGGTTATAGTCTAGATTATTTTCTAATAACCTAATTCCCTATAACCAAGGCTCTGATAACAATCTGTAACACCCCAACCGATGGCGGAAACATCGGGATGTCACGTATTGATGATTGTTTCAGTAGCACATGGTATTCAAGTTTTAATTGAAATTTATTTTAAAGTAAAATATCCAAAATTGAAAATACATGACAAGTCTTGAATGAAATTCTAATGCATCAAAAAGCCAAACAAAGCATAAACTTCAAATTGTCTCCTCATGCTAGCTCTCTAGGCTTCAAGCATCATTATTTCCTGTTGAGTTGTAAAAATGAGGGGGTCAACTAGAAGTTGGTGAGAATACATAAGCCATGTCAAGCAATTAAGTTTAAGAATAAAAGTTTAGCAATTCATATGTCTATCGTAAGTTTAAGTCTACATGAATAAACATGAAGTGTAGTATGCACATAATCAAACCTCCGACTAGTTTAGGTCCATCCCGTCATCCACGGTTCACCTTAATATCATGTTGGAACGATAACAATCACCCGCGCTCCCCATAAAAGATGGTCAACGAATCTAGGTGGGATTGTCAATCCAATAGATCTATTATTGAGTATCGCCGGCTTGGCCATACTAATGATTATGTATGTTGAAGTTTAAGTCTAACAGTAGTTGTCTAAGTCATGAGGCATTAAAGTTTACAACTAGACATGTATGTAGAATTGCTTAAGAATAATGTTGCAAGTATAAAGAATTGCATAAACATGGTTACGTAAACTCACCTTAGCAAAGTGTTAAGTCTCGAGAAATAGAGTATGTGTAGCCCAAAGTTTGCCAAGTATTACCCTATGTATAAGGTAATAAATAAGTCTAAGTCTTTCTAGTCTATAAGTACTTTCTAGGGTTTCGAATTGAGGGTAAGTATTCGTTTGATTAATAAATAAATTGTTTAATAAATAAGAGAAATTCGATAAATAAATAAACAAAAGTCTTTGTGTAAACTTTAGATTAAAGATGGTCACATTATAAGGTTTTAAGTATGAAAATAATTTTTATAAAATTATTTTCTTAAAAATAGAATATTTAATCTATTTATTTCAATTTGTCAAAATATAACTTTAATATCTAAAAATATTAAAATTAAAGAATTTTTAAATTAAAATTTGTATTTCTGTTGTAAATGGACAGAAATAATTTATATAAAATTTTGGTGCAAAAATATTGAAAAATGAATTTATTATGATTTATTTATGATTAAAAATAACAAAAATTGATTAAAAATAAATGATTTTTCAGAAATAAAAATAATTTCAGAAATGTTTAATGTCATATAAACTCAGAATAATTTTTGTGGGAATTTATATAATCGTATTGATATTTTTATAGAATTTTATAATTAAAATAGAATAAACTTGAAATAGTTTTTATATATATTAAATAAATAATTTTTGGAAAACTAAAAATTGTATGTTAAACTTTTCTACTAGAATGACATATAATAATTTTTGTAGAATTTATAAAGAAGTTTTAGTATTTTAAAACCATTTTTAAAAATAATAAAGATTCTATAAAAGTAAAGGGGTTAAAAAAAAGAGTAGTGGTTGCCAAGGCTCGAACCCGGGTCTGAGACCAGGTGAGGTTTTCTCACAAGCCCAGCCACCAACTGGGCTGGACCCTGAGAACGAATAAACTTCATTTAAAATTAATTATATAATTATGTTAAAACTGATTTATAATCCTTATAAATGAAAAGAATAAAAGCCGTGTAACGTGGGACTCGAACCCGCGTTCTCAGGTTCATAATCAGACAGACACAACCACTTGATCTAGATCAGTGGTTGTGTTTGGTTTGTTTCTGTTTTAATTATATAACCATGTCTGCAGCAAGTTTCTTCCCCAATTCAATTCGAACGAACCCTAGATTAATCAATAATCAGATTTAACAAACAATAACCCAATTAAACATAGGGTTATTGTTTGTAGAGGGCCGATGAACAAACCTTAATAAAAATTTAAAACTTACAAAGCTTTAATCGTGATTTAAGAACGGTCAACCCAAAAAGTGAAACGCGAAACAATGAAGCTTGAGAGGTGATTTTTAACAGAAATTGAAGATGAGGAAAGAGTATTCGGCGAGTTTAGGTTGCTATGAAGTGTTCAATTTATAGTGGGAGGGCTCGGGTGATGCGAATGGAATGTTGACCCTATTAAACACGATGACGCGATAATTGACAAAGATTTGGAATGTTTTGAAGTTAATTGGTCGTGTAATGGACGCGAATCAGTCAACCAATTCATAGTTTACCATATTTGGAATCAAAACGCGGCATTTGGGTTTGGATTTGAAATGTGTTCGTCACAGTTGACTTCTCACAAGTCAACTGCACCTCTAAACTCAATATAAATCTAATTTGAATCAGAATAATACCAAATGGAAGTTGTAGACCAGCTGGTTTGTTGTTTGTGTGTGTGAGCATGACCCGGCCTAGGGCACGGGTTCGAATCCCGGCCCAGGCAAATGTTTTTTTTTATAATTTTTTACCATATATATATATAATATATACTTATAGCATAGTATTAGGGGTCCAAATGTGTCATGAAACATTTTTAAAAGGACGATAAATGATGAAATTCGACGTTTTATTAATAATAATCGTAACGTACAAGGAATTCAATGCGAAATGTTACAGGTCAGTTGCTCCTTTATTTTATTTACATGTTGTTTTGTAGAAATAGCATTTCCGGTAAACATGCTCTGCTCCGACTCTATACCTAACAAAGATTGTACTGCCTGGAACCGTTCATGGGACGACCATTTTTCCTACGATCCTGCTATTGGTGGACCGTTGACTCGCAATCCCATGAGCACGTTCACGTCCTCTAAGGTCACCGTCGTTTCACCAAACGGTAGATGAAACGTGTGAAACTCTGGACGCCATCTTTAGACCATCGCGGTTATTAAACCACGGTCAAGGAGTAGGTATCCGCAATCAAGAACCCCACTAAAAACCGCCATTCGGATCATATCTTCAACGTTGGAGTTTAACGGATGTTTTTTAATGGCAGACCCCCCCCCCCCCCCCGCCTAATATCAAACTCTGTGGCATGGCCAACATTATCTTCGAACAAATAAGCCGAACGATGTTGTGGCTAGAGCCATAGAAGCTGATTGTTTCTTTGACCCAGGTGTAGATGTGCCATGGTTTTTTTAAGATAACGGTTGTTGCAAGATAAAAAAATTTCTGCTTTGATCTTTTGAATGTGAGTTGTGATCCTGTATATGTTTTAAGATAGTTGGTTTCATTCATGTATTCTTAAGTTGTTCATTTATAAAGTTCAAGGCATTCAAACAAAGAGCAGATGATTTGATATATCTGCATTCTTACTATTCGATGCAGAGAATCTCACAATTTTTTCCTCTCACAAATTCAAAATACAATGCTGCAATATTACTATTCCACCTGACGCATGCAATTTCAAATTGCGAATGTAGATATTTTCATCTTCACATGCAAACGAAAAGCCAAAAAAGCCATCAAAGAGTCCGACACACTCCCGCAATCTAAGATTGCGGGACTTCCACATCATCAACAACCATCCAAGCGTCAATGCCACATCGTCTCCCTTCTCGTCCACCTTGTCCAGCCAGCCCCGTCATGGTGCCACATAGGTGACTCCCGCAATCTTAAATTGTGGGACTATCAATTTCAAAAAAAAAAAAATCTGACACAAACTACAAACACAAAAAACCTTCACTATTAGAAAAGGGGCCTTCCTTGACACTTTTTTTATGACATACCACATTTAATGACATGCAAAAGTGCATGTCATAAAAAAATGTCATCTTTTGAAAAAAAAAATGATAATTTCTTGACGTTTTTTTATGCGTGTCAATAATTTTCCGTCATAAAATAAAAAAACATGACGGGTTTGAAAATCGCGTGTCATAGTTTTGTGTCACCTAAAATATCAAAACATTTCACTCCCAGTCTTTTCCATAAGTCTTCCCTCTTTCAAATAACCCCCCCCCCCCCCCGCCCCTCTCTCCCTCTCTCTCTCTCTCTCTATCTCACTCAAATCAAACCCGAAACAAACCCCTCTCTCAAATGAAACCCAAAATTCTGCTCATTCCTAACGTTCTGCTCGTTCTGAAAATTCTAAAAAAATCATAAAACCTGCTCGTTCCTACTCGTTCTGCTCCTGCTCGTTGTACAAAAATCAACAATCGATGAACAAGATGAAGCGGTGGATTGGAAGTTGACAAAACTACCCTACTACAAAACATTCAAACGTCCATTGGCTGGATCTACTCGACACAACTCCTTTCCAGATCTATTAATATGGTATCACAATAAACCTAAGAGCTCAGACTCTCTCTCTATAATCTCCTTCTCTAAATCAACCAACAAGTTAAAGATGCGTTCGTTGCAGCTGTGTTGTTTTCTTTTATTAATTGGTTGCTTGTTTTCATAGATTTACGCTTCTTCTGACGCTGCAAGTAAACTTATTTGATGTGTGTGTTATGGATCTATAGCGTGTGAATTCGTTACTGATCTGTTTGATTTTTTTTTTGTAGATTTTTTATCAATCGTTTGATGAGTCGTTTGAAGGGAGCTGGATCGTGTCTGAGAAGGAATAATATTCTGGTAAGATTTTTTTTCATTAGCTTGTTGTTATTATTACTGTTTAACTGGTTTTGAAGATTGTTTGAACTATTAATGAGGGTAATTTGGTGGTAAATTAATTCAACTTTGAAGCTGAACGTGTAATTTGGTTAGGTCATGAAAATAGATCTTAAGATCCTTTTAGGTTTCTACATGTCACATGTTTTGTGAAGTTAAGATGACCTGCTGACGATGTTATATTTGTTGGTTTAATGGTTTAATGGGTCACGGGTCAACAAGTAAATGGGCCATCCATTAATTAACATGTCATGGGTAAGATGTCTACGTGTTATTGTTTGTTAGGGACATTTTGTGTATTGGCCGCGATGGCGATGTGATTGGCAATTGCTTACGTTCGCCCCCGCCGCGGCAACGTGTGACGGGTATAATTCTATGTGTTATTGTTCATTAGGGACATTTTGTGTATTGGCCGCGATGGCGATGTGATTGGCAATTGCTTTCCTGCTAATACATGTTGCGTTTGGTCATCAGGGCCATTTTATAGTTTTTTACCTTGCCATTTTGTATGGCTGTGATGGTGATATGATTAGTAATTGAATCATAAGCAGCTCATTAATTGGTTTTCTGCTGATACATGTTGCCTTTGATACTAAGATGGTGATGTGATAGAAAACTATGCCTTCTAATTTGATGTTCTACTGCTGTTTTAAGCTCTGCGCTTTTCTTTCTTCTCCGCTTAAAGGTCGCAGCTGTGTAATTTTGTAGCTCCCTGTTTCTACGCTTGCCAAATGTGTTATGTAAAATATCTGATTGATGTGTGATAATTAAATTAGATAAGCAGGTATTGACCGTTTGAAACCTTGATTTAATTGTTTGCTTTGCAATTATTAATTTACTTAAGCAACCACTTCAGAATGGGACAAGTATTAACATGTATTTGTACGAATATATCTGTTTTATAAACTTTACATATTGAGCCTATTATACGATGTTGTTGGCCAATATGCAGTTGACTTAGCAATATAAATCATGAGGTCAAATTGTCGCAGCAATGGGCGACAGCACGTAAGGAGGAATGGTGTTTATCGTCGTGAACCTTACGTTCACCCCCGCCGCAGAAACACGTTGTATACATATATCTATAGTTTTAACTTCTTGGTTGGCTACTCATGTTATACTGATCGAAAATAGCTACTCATGTTATATTGGAGACATGTTGATTGTCATGTTGTCGGTTACAATTTGTTTTAGTGATTGGCTTCTTTATTCCGGTCACCTATGACGGCAGGCATGTTTTCGGTTGTACCATTTTCGGGTTCAACGGTGGCGAATGGAGACGACAAAGGAGATGGTTACGACGGTTTGGTCCGATTAACGACTATGGTGTAACATTCAGGGGAGTTTAGTCGTGGCGCTGCCCAATAATAGGGGTGAAACATTTATGACAATGGTTATGTGCACCGGTTAAATGGAAGATGTTGCTGGATGAAGACGAGCCAGACGACCGGACTCAGGTAATAGCCTTTTATACACCCCTTTCATTTTTAATTTCCATGTTTTATACCTAGATCGGCGACATGGTTTTAAATCCAGTTTATGGTTGTGGGGCGAATAAAAAATAGCTTCTAATCTAAGCGATTCGGTGAAGACTTCAAAGAGTGATGCATGTCTTTAATCTTTCCTGTTTGTTGTTAACTAAGGTGGGGTCTTTTGCTTTTAGGATTTGTGAGTTTTAAGCTATAATTTAGTTTGTTATATAGTGTATGAACTTCTGTTCTAATGTTTATATACATACTGTGATTAAATTTTTCCCTCTTCGTAACAACTATTGAAATTATGGGTTGTGATAATGTGTTATGCTAACTCATGCATCTTATTTGTACTTTCGTTTGTTATTTGATACAGTCAACTAGCCTCAATTTTTTCCCAGGTTTTTGTGTTATGAAGGCTGCAAGCAGGAAGCGTTCGGTTACGCCATTCAAATCTGTTTTTGCAATTAATATTGGGCTTACGAGTAGGTTCTGTGTTTATAGTATAGGTATAAGCGAAGCATCGTAGTTGTCTTGGCGTTAGGTTCTGTGTTTATCTAATTTGAGCCGGGTCACAACCTCATCTTCATAAAACTTTAACTGTTTGACCTATTATTGGTGAATGTCAACATCAAAGCGTGATTTATATAATATATCCCTGATAATTGTTTTTGGACTTTTTTCGGTTTACGTGCAGGCCGTGTACAAAAGGTCCAGACTGTCATGGGGGCTAAGGTACCCATTCTTAAGTTTGTTGATACCGCAACAGGTGTCGAGTGTGACGTTTCAGTAGAAAACATGGATTGAATTGCAAAATCTCTTATTATTCTCCACATTTGTTCAATAAATGAAAGGTTTCAGAAGCTAAGTTTATTGGTAAGTTTATTTTTGTTGCTCCAATATAATTGTATACTTTCTACCTGACCATCATATATCAACTAGGAGTGTAAGTGATATTCTAAGGTTCAGTTTTAGCTTAAATAAAAAAAGAAATCACACCTTTTCTTTTTTTACTTCTACCATCTTGGTCGGTTATTGTTTTAGTAAATTCATGATTTTATATTTTCAACGCAAAATAACTGAACTGGATCTATGACAAGTCTAAGCGTTAGCTGTGTGTTTGGTTTTGGTTTAGAACTGATCCCACACCAAACCGTGTAGCGAATACCAATCGGGAATCACAGAATGTGGTTATGAAGGAGATAGTGCAAGGAGTCGAAATATTGGGCAATGTAAGTTATGGCAAAATAAAGTAGCGATGCGTTATGATTTATGTAAAATAATTGGCCGGCCTCGATTAATATATTAATTTTATTGTTGTCTCAGGTTGGGGGAGGAGCGGATCATTACGGGGATGAAGACATGGATGTTGTTCGCGAAGAATGGACAGGCTACGCCGCAACATTTATTTTCAAATGATCCAAACTTGTTTGTTTGATGGCGATGTAATGTCGATGCAATATTTTTGTAAACATTAAACGTCTCGGATTAGTTTGTAATTGAATAAATATGGCCGGATTATATAATGAAATGGTGTTTTTGTTATTAGTTTGCTAATTATTTTGCATATAATAAAATGGCTATAAATCCAGGAGGGTAAATACGTAATTTTACAAGAATTTTTTTTAGATTAATAAATTATGACACGCAAAAAAACGTCATAAAATTCTGTCATAATATGTGTCGAAAAAATGTCAACAAAAACTGTCATAAAAATGTATGTCATCAAAAAGTGTCATAACGTGTGTCAATAAATGCTGTCATAAATGCGTGTCATGAACAGATGACACGCGAAAATATGTCATCTTAAATTTATGACACCGCCATCCTTAATGTTTTTTTTCTTGTCATCAGACTCTTTTCTTGACACACAATGCGTATCAAGACAGACCTTTTTTCTAGTAGTGCTTAAAAAACTACTTTTGCAAAAAAAAAAAAAATCAAATTATTGTATCCATGTTGTGGGTTAGGATCAAATACATAGTGAAAGAAAAATAGGAAGTCGTAGGAAGGGTATCAAACGGACTCCGATTGAACTCATTCAAGCAGCATTGAAACCGTCTTATCGAACCCTACAACGTGAGTTTTTAGGTCTTCGTTTTTTTGAGGTTTTAGCTTATGGTTTTTAGAATATGTGTTATATCATTGTGTTTTTCATGTACCATTGTGTCTTTTTCTTATTTTCATCATTGTGTCATTTTTTCAATTCATTGTGTCTTTTTTCTTCAACATTGTGTTATATTTTTTGGCACTGTGTTATATTTTGTGACTTATTGTGTCATATTTCATGATCTATTGTGTTTTTTGTATCCTTCTCACGCTTCTCATTTTTATTACCTTATGTAAAATAACTTCACCCTCCATGTTGTTGCTTTATATGTTGTTTCATGTGATTATTTTTGGCCATTTTGTGATATATTCAAAAGTGTTTGCTTATTTTGAAATAATACTAATCCTTTATCACATTCAACAGGATAACTGTTTACTATAATAACATTAAAATCAGGATAAATAGTGTTGAACCAGTTACCGAATTTCAGGTTTGTTTTTATCAATTTATCCTTCATTGAACTGTTTAGCGTTATTATTTTTACTGATTACACTCCCCCCTTAAAGTTTTTAAATAAACATAGTTAAACCTTATATTTTTTTTATAGAGTTTCCTCTTCTATCCTGATCTAAGTTTGTCTCAAACTATAGTAATTAAATCATAAAGATTAAAACTAACAATATTTGAGATGGGGTTTTGTACCACCGAGATGATGACGAGATTCATGGGATGGTGATGCTTCAATTATGTGATGAAGATGATGTTCATGGGGTGAGTAACTTAAAAAGAGTTGATTACACGAAGAAGATGAGTTACTAAAATGATTTTGTTTTTAAATTAGAAGGATAGAATTTGATAACTTTTAAACTGTTTTTTAGAAGGGAGTGCAATTAGTAAAAAAAGGGGAGTGCATTTAGCCAACCCCTTACTTTAATTATTAATTTGGGCTCTATCTTCTTGACAAATTATTAATTTGATAACTTTTAAACTGTTTTTTTAGAAAGGAGTGCAATTAGTAAAAAAGGGGAGTGCATTTAGCCAACCCCTTACAATATTGGCAAAATAAACATTTAAAGAACTCAAAGAAGGGTTAGGCAGAGTTTTTTTTTTTTTTTGAAAGATAAACTTTTATAAACACCACCGCCCCTATACCTTCAAGACAAAGGCATAGGCAAAAACGGCACAATCACACAACCTTAAATTTACACCAATCTTCTCAAGAATAAGATACTTTTTTACATCTATTTTTTACCCAAAGAAAACTAAGCGCTTTAATCTCTGCCACGACCTCCATAACTTGCAGCTTCTTATCTTCAAAGATCCTCCTATTTCTCTCGCGCCAGATACACCACATCGCTATGAACAGAATGCCATGGACCATATCTTTTTTGACACCTTTAAGTCATAGGAGGTCATGCTACTGAGCAATATCCCTCGTAGAGAACACCACAAACATAGGCAGCCCACACCATCTTTCAATCGCCCACCAAATTCCATGCGCGAACACACAACCGGAGAAAAGATGGTCACCTGTTTCCGGACTATGATCACAAAAAACACAAGCCGAAGACTGAAGCACAATATTACGTCTGCTGGGAGCCTCAACCGTTGCAATTCGATCCATTTCTGCGCGCCAAACGAAAATGTTAACCTTATCCGGGACCCATTTTGACCAATTCAAAATAAACTCAGCCGTCTCCTCCGATCGACATAACCAGTCTTTCGCTTCTTTTACCGAAAACGGGCCACTTTTACTTCCCAGCCACTGCCATTTATCCCTCGAATCCACAAGAACCACCGAAGCCAGCATACTACGCAGATCAGCCAACTCTTTCTTCACAGCTTCTGACATTAAATGAAATCTTTGTTTCCAAGTATCACACCCATCTTTTACCTCCTGCAACCTAACAACAACCAAAGCATGCTTGTTTTTATCTAGTTTATAAAGGTTAGGAAACTTATTCTTCAAAGGCATTGTGTCACACCAATAATCGGACCAAAACTTTAAATTTTTTTCCATTCCCCACATTCCCCTTAAGCAACTCCAGGAAAGATTGACCCTGCACCTTTGTACTACTACCCTGCTTTACAATATTTTTCCATATCCTCGAATACCGATTGTTCACTGTGATCATCTCCCATTTACGTTTAATGAAATGGATCGCCTCAATAATTGTTTTCCATAAAGCATCCGGTTCCGACTTATACCGCCAAATCCATTTCAGCAACAAAGCATTGTTACTTGGACCCAGTTTCTTCAAGCCCAAACCACCTTTCGAACGCGGTTTGGCAACCCTATCCCAAGCCACCCAATGTAACTTCCTTTCATTATCGAAACCACCCCACAAAAACTTCTTAATCATCGATTCTAAATCATTTACCACCTTCACCGGGGCTTTATAGATAGAGAAATAATAAATAGGCAAACTTTCTAACACCGAACGAATCAACGTAACTCTTCCCCCGATAGAGAGCACTTTAGCTTTCCATTTAGAAAGACGGGAGCGAAATACCTCTTTAACCGGATCCCAATTTGTGATACGATTCATATTAGCTCCAACACGAACCCCCAAATATTGAAAAGGAACCGTACCACTCCTACAGCTCAACCTTTGCGCCATTTGATTAACCAAAGTATTATCCACTCCACAGCCGTATAAACACGACTTATGGATATTAATTTTCAGACCTGTGCACAAATGAAACACCCTCAAGATCCGGATAACGCTCTGGAAGTTAGTCTCGTTCCACCCCCCATAAGCATCACGTCATCTGCATAAAGAAGGTGCGAGAAAATAGGGCCTCCATTAGGAAGTAAAATACCTTCAAAGGCATCAATATCCACAGCTTTCCGAATAAGACTAGATAGAGCCTCCATGACAATAACAAAAAGAAAAGGAGATAGCGGATCTCCTTGACGAATTCCTTTACTACACTGGAACTCGAAGGTTGGGGAACCATTAACGAGCACTGAGGATCGCGCCGATTTTAAAACCCCCATAATCCATCTACACTACCTCTCCGGGAAGTTCAGCTGTCTCATAAAATTGATCAGAAAACCCCAATTTATATTATCATACGCCTTTTCAAAATCAATTTTGAAAAGGAACATATTAAAGTGAGAAACTCGGGACCAAGTAAGCAGCTCGTTAATGATCAAGGGGCCATCTAAAATATACCGACCACTAATAAAAGCGGATTGTGACTCCGATATCACCTTATCAATAACCCCCCTAATCCTGTTAGCCAAAAGCTTCGATATAACTTTACTAACAACACCAATTAGATTAATTGGTCTATAATCACCCAACCCCATAGGATCAGCAACTTTTGGAACCAGAGAACTAAAAGACGAACTAACCCCCATACTAAAGTTTCCATGCTCCCAGAACTCTTCCACCAGATTCAAGAAATCATTAGCAAAAATATGCCAGAAATGTTTAACGAATCGGAAATTAAAACCATCCGGACCGGGGGCTTTGTCATCACCACACGAAAAAACCGCCTTCTTAACCTCTTCAAGGGTAAAACGATCAACCAACGACTCAGCATCAGAGTCATTCAATTTCTTCAGCTTGTACCCCTCAATCATCGGCCGAAACTCCAAATCCTCATGAAACTTACTACGAAAAAAACCAAGAACCTGTTTTTTGATCAACTTCAGCTTTGTAATCCATTCGTTTTGAACTAGAAGACCCTGAATATTATTTGACGCCCTTCTCTGTTTTATGATGCCATGGAAGTAACTAGTGTTATCATCCCCAAGTTTAGCCCACGAATTACGCGCCTTTTGTTTTAAATCCGAATACTTGAAGCTATCCAACTCAAACAACCGTTTTTTAATCTCCTGCCACGTCCACACTTCCGATTCGTCAAGCTCCCTTACATTCAAAACTGTCTCCAATTCAGACAACTCCCTAGTTAAATCCGGTTCCTCTTTAATCTCCTCAAGACTAACCGTCTGTTTCCATTCCAGAATTTTTTGTCTGATAAACTGGAACTTCAACATAATATTAGTATCAGCAGGTTCCACTCGAACATACTCTTCCGCCGCATCTTTGACAACCCCATCGAACCCCAATCTATCCAACCAAGAATTGAAAAACCTAAACGGTTTTGGACCAAAATTCCTGGACTCCGTTTTAAGACTTAAAGGACAATGATCAGAATGAAGCCTCGTAAGGCTCTATATTGTGCCTCTGGCCACTTACACAACAAGTTCCAAGACACCAAGATACGATCAATGCGACTCATCTTATTACCCGTAACAAAAGTAAATTTATTACCTTTAAGCCCAAATTCATGAAGATCCACCTCGGCCACAAAATCCAAAAAATCAGCGGCACTACGAGCATCGAACACCGAATTACGTCTGTCTTCTACAGCCTTAACCACATTAAAATCCCCCGCCACCACACAGAACCCCGCAGCCGCTTCAATCACAGGTTTCAGAGTATTCCATACTACCCGTTTCTCATCATTACCCTGAGGCGCGTACACATTAACCATCCTCAATAACTCACCACTACCCTTAATACAACCATCAACCACCAGGAAGTTCCTATCTTTAATCACCCCATCCGATTTAAAGAAAGACGTATCCCACAAAGTAACCAAACCCCCAGAACGACCAACCGCTTCCACCGCATTATACTCAAAACCACCGGTACCCCAATATCTCGACATCTTACCTCTATCATGACAAGACAAATGAGTTTCCTATAAAAAAACAAAAGACGCCTCTTGTTCCTTTCTCAATTCTCTGACCCACTTCGGTTTGCTTATAGCCCCCAAACCACTATCCCCCATACCTCTAATGTTCAAAGAAATAAGATTCATTGATTACCCCCTTGAAAACCTTCTGAATTCACCATATCTACAAGCTGATTTTTAAAACCCTCCAAATTTTGGACCCCTAATCGAGTGCCAAAATCAATTGTTTCAATTGTTTCAATCTCCGTATTATCCGTGACGTGGTTCAAAGATGCCAATGGAGTACTTACCTGGTCCGGATGGTCATTCAACTCGTTACAGCCCGACGAAAGACTTTGATCTCTGCTCTCCTCATACAGTCTATTATCGCTACCTCTCCTTTCTTCAGATAACGAATTTGGGCCATTTAAGTCAGGGGTTATAAACTCCTCAACATTTGAATCCAATTGGGCCACAACCGAATTCAAGCTTTCTGGGCTATCCGAAAGGCCCAATAAGGCATTGAGTCCAAAAGGGTCTCCCTTCCTGGATCTCTTAGGGCTTCTTTTTTGGGCCTCGGGAGATTTAGAAAGCTTCCTTATTCTGGATTTAACCTTAAAACCTTTTCTTTTAAAATTCCTTTCCTTTTTTTTGTTCAAAAAAGTAAACGTTTTGTCTTTCGAATTACTCGCCTCAAATTTTTTGCTGAAAGATCGGCTCATTAATGTGATTATCCGAAGAATCCGCATTTTCCATAACCACTCTTGCCGGAATATTCTCCGACTCTACCTCCGAACTCCTGACCGCCTCCTCCACCTGTATTACCGGCTCTTGTCCTATCTCCTTCTCCGGTTGATCATCACCCTGAATTTCATCCTCGACAGCCATGTTTTCATCCGTTTCTTCCTCATACACCTGAATACCACCGTTTTCTTTACCTGTGTTGTAAGAGTTACCTACCTCTCCTTCCTTCGCCTCCTGTACAATACAATCAGGCACCCAATCACGACGCTCCTCCTCTACCCATACCCGCAATACTCTATTTTGCCAACGAATATCCACTGGCTCCTCTACTTTCTTGCCAATTTTCGTTAACACCCCTAAACAAACAAACGAAAGATCGGCCTCCTCATTGAAAGAAACCACCGGTTTTACCACCATACCATATAGCGAGCCAATAGCGTTAAACACCGGTGCCATGGATAGATTTAGCGGTACTCCATAAATCTTTAACCATGCCACCCTATCTACTGGCAGCGATTGACCTCTCCAAGTCTCCACCTTGATGAACCACTGTTCCCATATCTCCTTATTCAACACAAAACTGTGAGCATCCCCTTGATTTTTGAACTTGAGAAGCACAAAAAATCCCCCAACATATTTAATACCCACCTCATGCAAACCTGTATCATCTAACAGGTTCCTTAGATCAATTAGGTGTGGTAATTCTTTGACTTTCGCTACCACCGCTAACTCGAACCAATCTTGGAAAGCATACACATTAGGGGCCACATCGATCACCTTGGTCTTGTTTACACCCCCATTAGACATTAGAGTGTCCTTGAACTTCGAATCTATAGGTCTGTAATTGTCCTCCTGATCATTCTTCTTACTGTAATCTTCAGCATGCTTGCCTCTATCCTGGTTAACCTGCTTCTGACCCACCACCTGTCCATCCACGAATTTAGCTAGGCTGATGAACAACTTATTATCACCGATCTTGACGTTCTTCATTCTCCCTTCAAGTTCATGAACGTCTCTAACGTCCAGAAAACTCACGAACGCAAATCTCTGACCCAGTTTATTCAGTTTCCTTGCCACATAAATCTTGTCTATCTCCCCATATTCCCCCAAGAAATTCTTCAAGTCTTCTACCGAGCACTTATCCGGAAAGTTTGCCACAAAAAACTTTGTTGAAACCCTAGTTGTGTTGTTGTTGTTTGCCGTCTTCTGATCTCCCTTCTTCTTGATCAGAACCTGTTGCCATGTTTCCGACGACCCTTGGCCGCCAGACCTCATCCTAGAGAGCGTTTTTCTTCTAATCCTATGCTAATGCTTTTATATTTGTTTGTTTGTTTTTCCAGGGTTAGGCAGAGTTTACTTTAACCTAATTGAATCAAAATGACGTCAGCGGTGTAATAGAATATAGTGAATATATTGTAGCAACTTTGCACATGAACAAGATTGAGAGAATAAAATTTGCTTACTACATTTTTTTTATTTTTTTATGACGACGATAGAAGTGGATACATATGTCACACCCTCAAATTTCACTTGCGGGGTTTTACCGCGAGGCGCATGACATACCAGGATCCAAGACAACGGTCACAATACACGACATCTATATGCAATAAAAGTTACGTAGAAATACCAACCACGCAGTTTATAAGTAAAGTGTAAAACGACAGCGGAAGCAAAATTTAATGTTTACAAAACCAATGTCAAAATATGAATGCAAACACAACCCGGTTTGCTTATGTATGCAAGACTAGACGCGGTGCGACTCCAGTGCGCCTAAGACTCCCTGCTACCTTAGCGACCTGAGAAAACATGCGAAGTTAGACAACACATAAAGTGCCGGTGAGTCACAGAGATATAGTTTGCAAAAGTTTATCATAAGTAAACCAAACCCAACAACCCTTACATCTATACCTGATGCTAGCCAGACATCGTTACATGATACTATAGTGTCGTGAACCACTGCTGACAAGATAAGAATGCCTCAAACCTGTCACCGGTTCATCACCCGGTGCCGTAATATATAGGACAAATATGCACCCGCCACCGACCTCCAGTCGGCCCGAGTGGGGCTAGTCAAGCCCAATAGATCTATTCACACCTTCCCCGCTATGTACCCACATATTGATGGTTCACTAAGATATGAGAGGACTTTAATGATGAAAGTATAGGTCACTAAGTATCCATGAGGTATCATGTAATATGTTGGTTTAAAAGTTTAGAAAGTTTTACCGCATGTCTCTCCCCCAGAATGTTCCAAAAACAGTAAAGAATGGGCTGTGACACTCACCTTAGTTTGCGTTCCCAAAATAAGAATTAAAACAAGTCTTGATGATCCCAAATACCGGCGATCTATCAATAAAGGTTGTATAAGAGTTGTGACTAATAACCCTAAGGCTAATTAGTCCCCGATTGTCCAGATCTTGATTAAGTAAGTTTGAAAACGTGTTTGACAGTTTGACCGACACACGAAACTGACCCGACATCCCGTTGGTGACCCATTACACAAGTTAATCAAGTACACATAGATTACACACAAGTTCCAAGCATGAAACACTTAGTTTGTATCAAAATCTCATTTTAGTTAACGTAGGGTCGAATGTAGCTTTAAACGGTCGAAGGTGGCTTTAAACGGTCGAATGTGGCTTTGAACTTCCACCTTCGCCCCTTTTTTCCCTCCTTCGCCCATTTAGAATACATTCGACCATTCAGTATCCAGGTTCGACCCTGGAGATCCTCCTTCGACCGTTCGACTGGTCGAAGGTACTCCAGGTTCGACCCTGTTATTTAGTTTCCTCAAAAACGCATCAAAAACATCCGAAAACATCACGAAACATCATGAGTTGCAGCAGTCAACTATCATTAACATATCCCTACGAAACCCTACTGATTTTACCCCAAAATCTAGTCATTTTACAAGTTTCCCAAATAGTAAATTATGGAGATGTCACATCATCATGCATGCAATCTTTACCCAATTAGGAAACTTTCTGAAATTAATCAATAATCAACTTAACATACTCAAATTATCATGAACAAGAAACCCCCTATCATATCTCTATTATTACCATAAAAAACAAGCCCTAGATCTAACCCAAAATTCCTCTAAACGACAAAACACCATCAACAATCAATTGTAACATGTTTCAATCATAACTCATCATTAATAACAGTCCTAGATCGTTGTCATGTCATCTATTCAGCAAGTAATCATCAAACAATGCATAATACCACATTTACACATGTTAATTTGTATAAAAACTCATTGTTTATAAATAGGTTTTATTTAGAAAGATATTAGGAAGGTTTTTACCCATAAAACATGTTGATATCAGATCTGGACTCTTGGGGTTTAAATGAAAACAAATCAAAATTGTTTAAAAAGGATTTAGAATGAAGAACACACCTTAGATCTTCTCTTGTAATGATTTAGAGAGTTGGATTATGAAAAATAAGCTCAAAAACTCCTTCCCCAATGATAATAGTCGAAAGAGAGTGTTTAGAGGCGTTTAGGGTTTGTGAAATGATGAAAAATGACTAAGGATGGTATTTATACTATGTCCAGGTTCGACCCCTTCGTATGGGCGAACGTGGAGCTTAAATGGTCGAAGGTAACATTTTCAAAACAGTTAGCCAGGTTCGACCCTTCATGAGGGTCGAAGGTAGTTTCATACGGTCGAAGGAGACCCCTTTGAAAACTGAGGGCCAGGTTCGACCCTTCGAACGGTCGAACCAGAGAGGTGTCATTTTCCAGATTTCCAGTTTGTCGTGTTTAGCACATTTTAACGCACCTTAACGCATGAACCTGTAACCCTAATCTATGTTTCACATAATTAAGCATGGACAATCATCTAAACATCATTTAAACACGTATTTGTATATAATCCACCACATAAGAATCAATCTACACATAACACTTAATCTAGCTTATGTAATTCACCAATAACGGGACTCAAGACGCGTGTATATGTAAAAGACACCAATGATCCTTCAGATCATTGAACTCTGGACAATACGTAAAAAAAACCCCGACTCAACTAACCTAGTTAAGTACGTAATTAAACTGTTTCCCGCTAAGGTATACTTATAAGTTTAAATATGTCAAGTCAAATATGTCGGGTGTCACATCATCCCCCTGTTGAAAGAATTTTCGTCTCGAAAATTGTACGAAGTCAAAAGGAAGAAGACGAAAAGAATGAAACAAAAGAAAATTTACCGGTTGTCACATCATCCCCCCGTTGAAAGGAATCTCGCCCCGAAATTCACTCAGCTTCAGCGGTAACATGTCTAGATTCAAACGCACGCTTAGGTAAAAGATGAGGATATTTGGACTTCATCATGTCCTCCCGTTCCCACGTGAACTCCGGTCCACGATTTGAATTCTAACGGATCTTAACGATTCGGATTTTACTCCGATGAAGACTACGAATCTTGTAGTCTAGAATTTCAACTGGTTCCTCCACAATGCGAAGACGATCGTCAACCTTGATCTCTTCCAAAGGAACAATAAGAGATTCATCCTCTAAACACTTCTTCAAGTTAGACACATGGAAGACATTGTGGACACTGCCGAGCTCCGCCGGCAAGTCAAGTTTGTATGCCACCGGTCCAATCCGTTCCAGGATTGCGAATGGTCCGACATAACGAGGGTTAAGTTTGCCACGCTTCCCAAAGCGTATGACGCCCTTCCATGGAGAAACTTTTAGAAGTACCCTGTCCCCAACCTGGAACTCCAAAGGTTTGCGACGGCGATCGGCATAACTCTTCTGACGATCCCGCGCAGCTGCCAAACGGTTACGGATTTGCACGATTTTCTCCGAAGTTTCGTACACAAGTTCCGGACCAGTGAGCTGACTCTCGCCCACTTTGGCCCAACAGAGAGGAGACCGGCATTTCTGTCCGTAAAGAGCCTCGAACGGAGCTGCCTTAATGCTAGAATGGTAGCTGTTGTTGTAAGATAACTCCACCAACGGCAGGTGATTCTCCCAACCCTTGCCAAAATCCATAACGCATGCACGAAGCATGTCCTCCAAAGTTTGAATCGTCCGCTCACTCTGACCGTCTGTTTGCGGATGATAGGTTGTTCTCATATCCAACTGAGTACCTAAGGCTTTATGCAGGACCTTAAAGAAACGCGAAGCAAAGCGAGAATCACGATCAGAAATGATAGAAACAGGCACCCCGTGTTTAGAAACCACTTCCTTAAGATAAATGCGAGCCAAGCGCTCGAGTCCGTCAGTTTCCTTAATAGGAAGGAAGTGTGCTGATTTTGTCAACCTGTCGACAATCACCCAAATCATATCACAACCACTTGGTGATTTCGGTAGTTTGGTGACAAAATCCATCGTGATTCGCTCCCATTTCCATTCGGAAGCTCTGGTTGCTGCAGGAGACCAGACGGCCTCTGGTACTCCACCTTGACCTTCGCACAAGTCAAGCATTTGCTAACATAGGAGGCGATGTCAGCTTTCATGTTTGGCCACCAGTAGAGTATCTTCAAGTCCTGATACATCTTGTCGGAGCCTGGATGAATAGAGTATCGAGATTTGTGAGCTTCGTCCAAGACAAGCTCCCGTAATCCCCCAAACAGTGGTACCCAAACTCGTTCCGCGAAGTAATGTAGGCCATCAGACCTAAGTTCGAGGTGCTTGTCAGCACTGTGCATAGTTTCAGCTTTTAGGTTTTCCTCCTTCAAAGCTTCAAGCTGCGCAGAACGAATCTGGTCAGGTAGAGAAGAATGGATAGTGAGCTGTAAAGCCCTGACACGTCGCAGGTTCGCAGATTCCTTCCTGCTCAAGGCGTCAGCCACAACGTTCGCCTTGCCAGGATGGTACTTAATGGAACAATCATAATTGTTAAGGAGCTTGACCCAGCGACGCTGCCTCATGTTCAACGCCTTCTGATAAAAAATGTGCTGGAGACTCTTATGATTGGTATAAACATCGCACTTGGTACCGTACAAGTAATGCCTCCAGATCTTCAGAGCGAAAACCACCGCTCCCAATTCCAAATCATGGGTAGTGTAGTTCTTCTCGTGAACCTTAAGTTGACGAGAAGCGTAAGCAATAACCTTCCCGCGTTGCATCAACACACAACCGAGACCACGAATAGAGGCGTCGCAGTACACGACGAAGTCATCTGTACCATCTGGTAAGGATAAGATAAGTGCAGTGCAGAGTTTAAGTTTCAGCAATTGAAATGCTGATTCCTGCGAATCACCCCAGTCAAACTTCCGGTCTTTCTGGGTGAGAGTAGTGAGGGGTTGAGCGATCTTCGAAAATCCCTCAATGAAACGACGGTAATAACTGTTGGGTCTGCTGACCTGGAGAAGAACAGATTATTAGAAAGCCAAAATATGCTAACAGTTGATCCTTTCAATAAACAGTCTTTACAACTTACTTCTCCCAAAAGACTGCTGACTCTAACAACTGTTCTATCCAAACAACTGCCATGACAACTGCTGATACAAAGGACTGCTGAATAAACAACTGATGAAGAACAACTGCTGACCAAAGGTCTGATGAAGAACAACTGCTGGTTCAAGTACTGAAGACTAAAGCACTGCTGGAGCCAACAGCACTTAGGCTTCAGCAGAGGATACAAGACCATCAGAGTTTTCCTACAACAGCTGTTTACTATCAGTGCTTTCAATGTAACAGTAGTTTGTAATAGGCAGATGTTTATGTTTGTTATTCTGTTAGAGGTCACTGTCTTAGGTGACGTCAGCTTAGGTCATCAGTGGTTTGAGTCTGTCTATAAATAGAACAGTGCTTGTACTGTTCTATTGCATCACACACACAAACATTCTCTCAGACAAACACTGTGTGATCAGGCTGAGGGGGAGTAATTGTACGATTGTAATCTTTTAGATAAATGAAAGCATTCGATCTGAAAACATTTACTCTCTTGTTTTGATTAACAGTTTATTATTCCGTTGCACTTTCATTCTATATTCGTTTCACTTTTATCATATTTAGTTGAACATAATCAAAACAATCAAACTCAGATCCTAACAATTGGTATCAGAGCTTGGTCAATTAAATTCGATCTAACAAATCAATTTAATAATCAGCTCACAATCATTGATATCGTTTGTCTGTTGGATTGAAAACAGAGTAATAGTTTAATTTCGTTTCAACCGTTTTTAAACAGACTTTGTTTTTTGAAAAATCAGAGAATGGCTTCAATCAATCACGATCCACATAGCACTGGCACGAACAACAAGCCACCGATGCTTGTCAGATCTGAATACAATATCTGGCAACGTCGGATGAGCCATGTTCTAGCTCAACAAAACACTGGGTGTTGGAAGTCGGTTATCTTCGGACCACATGTTCCGACTGTGCCGAGTACTGAAGATCCCAAGGTGTTTGAGCCAAAGAAACTTGAAAACTACTCCGACCAGGATTTTCAGAAAATTGAGTTAGATGCTAAGGCCTTCAGTATTGTGGCCATGGCTCTACCCAATGATATATATGTTGGGTTGTTACACTGTAACAGTGCAAAGGAGTTGTGGGATGCACGGAAAGAACAGTTTGGTGGGACTGAGGAGGATATTGAAAACAATCATGAAATACTTAACCAACAATATGAAACATTCAGTCATGTCAAAGGAGAGTCATTAACTCAACAGTTTGAGAGGTTTAATTGTTTAATTAGTGAACTAAAATTGGTTGGTCTTACTTACCCTCATTCAACCTTGAACCATAGGTTTTTAAGATCACTACCAGACAAATGGGACACTATTGCTATTGTGATGAGAAACTCAATTGGATTTAAAGACCTATCACTGACCCAGCTTCATGGTAAGCTCTTGACCTATGAGAGAGAGCTTAACCAGAAAAAGAAGCTCCAGGACTCTGGAAAAGTGTCTGATGACTATGTATTTGGGAATACAGCACTTTTGGGTCATGATGAGGTGCCTGGAAACACTAAGGATCAGAGTTATGATCATTTCATTGACATAACTTCAGGTTTTGACTCAGGTTTTAACTCTGATTCTTATTCACCAAACTATGCTTTCACAGCAAGTGGTGGTGATATCCAGGCATCTGACAATATATCCTTTGAGTATGATGACCTGAAATACTTTGACCCTGATGATTTGGAAGAAATGGACATTATGCACCAATTGGCCCTTCTCAGTGTAAGAACTAACAATTTTTACAAGAAAACTGGGAGAAGGTTTCCAAGGTTAACTGGCAGATCTAAGGTGGGGTTGGATAAATCAAAGATAAAGTGTTACAAATGTCATAGACTTGGTCATTTTGCTAGGGAGTGTAGGGGTCAACACGGTACACCTATGATCACCTATCCAAATCAAAGACCACAGACCAACATTTATCAGAATTCCTATAATGCCCCTGGACCAAATGTGCAAAACACTGCTCATTTTGCACAGTCCTCAAACACTGTTCCTGTCCAGTATGTCCAAACCACTGTTCCTCGGATTCACTATGTGCAAACACCTGTTGCTCAAGCACCTGTGCAAACGACTGTTGCTTCATCCTCTGCTCCTACAGAGACCAGTCAACAGAGCTTCTTTACACAAGGCTTTGTTGATTGGAGCAGTCTACCTGATGAGTTAACAGATGAAAATTTTGCATTAGTTGCCAAAGCTGAAAATGAACCAGAAAACTTTTGTTTCATGGCTATAGTTGATGAGGTTGAATCTGAGGAGGTGGTGACTGAATCTGATGTTGTGACTGATGATGTTGTTAGTGAAGTTGTTACAGGTGATAAACCTGAAGAAGAGGTTGTGAATCTCTCAGATCCCTGGGGTGCATCTGATGACTGTGAGTGCAAGTGTGATTGTGCATTGATGGCTGCTGCTAAGGTATCTCCTCAAATTCTTAAAGAGTTGTGTTCTGACAAATGTGTAATTGCATTTGCTAACATCAAAGAGGTGAATGAAAACCTTAGAAAGAAAATTTTGGATGATGAAGTTAAATTTGAAAAACTTACAAAAGATTTAAAAACAAGTTTAACTGCAAAAGAGTCTGAAATAAGCAGCATAAAACATGAAGCAACCATAACCAAAGACCAGCTCCAAACTATGATAGCAAAATATCAAAGTTGTAAAAGTGAGCTTGAGTCCACCCAAGTTGAATGTGAGAAATGGGTGGAATCATGTAGAGGTTTTGAGATGCTACTCAACAAACAAACCAAAAGTCATGTGAAGTTTGGTTTTGGTTTTGAAACCACTGCTCCAGCTTTTGAAAACACTGACAAAAAGAGTCAAAAGTCTGTTGAGGTAGTACCAACAAACCTGCAGGGTCAAGAGATTAAAATCACTGAACCAAATGGTAAGAAAATTGTTCTTGAAAAACCAGAAGGTTCCTCATCTTTTACTGAACTTGAAAAGTATGAATTTAAACCTACCTGGTCTGATGAGTGTGATACTCTTGAGAATTTTAAACCTGTTGATTTCAAAACACCTGAGGGAAAGACAGCTCCTCAGGCAAAAGTCATCCTCTGGCAAAAGTCATTCCCCTGAAAAATCTTCCAGCAGATGCTCAAACATCTGCTGAAAAGAAGGCTGAAAAGGGGAAGAAGAAAGAAAAGACTGTCAACTTGTTCTGTGATTTCTGTGAAAAGAAGAATCACGTCACTAAAAACTGTTTTCTTCTAAAAGCATATGACATTAACAAAGGAACAAGTGAATGTGATTCCAAAGCCACATGCTCAATATGTGGGAAAAGAATCACAAGACCAAAGAGTGCTTGTATCTCAAAAATTTTGATGTAAAAATACAAGAATACAAAGCTAAAACTCTTGCAAACCCTGTGGTTAGTACTTCAAAAGGAAAGCCCAAACAGATTTTCACCCCTGTCCAAACACCTGTTACTAAAAGGCTTGAAACATCTGCTTCTAGAGATGTCCAAGTAACAGATGCTCCACCCTCAAGCAAATACCCAAGAGGTTATGGTCAACCACCATGTCACAGTCTGCCACACGTTTATGAGGAGCCAAAAAGACCCTCTAAACCAAGAGTGAACAGAAATCCATATGGGTATTATCATCTGTCAGGAAGTGATCAAACAACTGCTGCCCCAAGTGTTGACATTCAAGCACTGGCAAATGGTCAGCAGCAGTTGTTGAACTTAATTCAGAAACTAGTCCAAACCACTGATCACCTTCCAAAGCTTGAGTCTGAAAGGTCTGATGACCCATCCAAAGCCAACTTGGCTTTGGACACTCACCAAAACTAATCCATTACTGATGTGCAGGGAGCTTCTGCTTGTTTAGATAGTCTTTGATATGTAGATAGTGGAGGCTCCAGGCACATGATAGGATGTAGAGCCCTTCTTCTGGACTTCTTGGCTCATGGAGGGGGTGATATATCCTTTGGTAATGATTCAAAAGGTAAGGTGTTGGGTTTAGGGACTGTACAAGCTGGTAAACTCAAGTTTGAAAATGTCAATCTTATTGATAATCTCAAGTTTAATCTTCTGAGTGTTTCACAAATGAGTGACAAAGGTTATGGCTCATTTTTCACAAAGAAAACTTGTAAGATTATTGGGCCAGAAGTGGTGAAAAAGATTGATACCATCATTGCAGAGAGCAAAGCACAACTTGTTGCTCATAGAAGTGGCAATGTGTATGTTGTTGATATGTTAAAGGACAATCCTATGGCAAATGTCTGTTTGTTTTCTGCTGCCTCCACTAAGGAGACAGAATTGTGGCATAGGAGATTGGGTCACACCAACCTCAACACTATTAACACACTCTCCAAACAAAGCCTTGTCAGAGGTTTACCATCAAAAGAATTTAAATGTGATGAGCATTGTGTTTCCTGTTTAAAAGGGAAACAACATAAAAGCTCTTACAAATTCATTGATGAGTCCAAAACCAGTCAGTGTCTACAATTGTTGCACATGGACTTGTTTGGCCCTGTTAAAATCATGAGTCTAAGAAGAAAGAGATTTTGTCTTGTCATAGTTGATGATTTTTCTAGGTTTACATGGACTTACTTTTTACATTCTAAGGATGAGACTGCAGGTATATTGAAGGACTTTGTCACCAAAGTTGAAAAACAATATGACTTGCCAGTAAAAGTCTTCAGGAGTGACAATGGAACAGAGTTTAAGAATAAGGAGTTGGATGACTTCTGTGTGTCAAAAGGGATTGTGAGGCAGTACAGCATCCCAAGAACACCAGAACAAAATGGGGTGGTTGAGAGGAAAAATAGAACTCTTATAGAAGCTGCAAGAACCATGCTAGCAGATTCTGGTTTGCCACTGTCCTTTTGGGCAGAAGCTGTAAACACTGCTTGCTATGTTCAAAACAGAGTTTTGATCAACCCCAGACATCAAAAAACTGCTTATGAAATTTTGTTCAAAATCAAACCACTAATCTCATTTTTCAAAATCTTTGGCTGCCCATGTTTCATTTTAAACCTCAAAGATTCCATTTCAAAATTTGCAACCAAAGTAGACTGTAGTTATTTTCTGGGATATTCTTCTACTGCTAAGGCCTATAAAGTGTTTAACACAAGGACCAAGACAATAGAAGAAACTCTGAATGTAAAGTTTAATGAACTTTCATCTCTAAAAATCCCTGCAAATCCTGCTGAACTATTTGATTTAGATAAATTCAAATTTGAAGATATCACTGTTAAAGCTAACAATGCAGGTATTCCACAGTCTCCACAACAAGATTACAGAACAGATGTTGTGATCCCCAGTCACTACAAAATCTATTCTGCCTCAGAGGAAGCAGCTGTTCAAAACAATTGTCAAAACTCTGCCACAGCTGTGTCAACCACTGTTGGCCAGTCTTATCCTCAAACCACTGATTCACCCCTCACAATCACTGATCTATCATTTGTTGACAAAAGTCAATCATCTGTTGACAAAAGTCAGTCCAGTTTCACACCACTTGGACCCATTCCTCCTTTACCATTCCAAACATCTGATGGCACTACAGAAGTACCAACAGATGTTACACCAACAGAGTCACCAAACCTCTGTCCATCACCTCAAAATGCCATTGTTCCATATCAGGGAGATCTTATTTATTTAAGAGCCCATCCACCAGACCAGATCATTGGCAACATCAGAGAGGGTGTGCTCACAAGAAGCCAATCCTCCAATATCTGTCTTTTTGCAGGTTTCTTATCCCTCACACAACCTGTCAAGTACCAAGAGGCACTAAAAGACAACAGTTGGGTAGAAGCCATGCAAGAAGAACTCCTTCAATTTAAAAGACAACAAGTATGGGAGCTTGTACCACTTCCTAAGGATGTTTGTCCTATAGGAACAAAGTGGGTCTTCAAAAACAAAACTGATGAAAGGGGTATTGTTGTCAAGAATAAAGCCAGGCTTGTGGTTCAAGGCTTCAGACAAGAAGAAGGAATAGATTATGATGAGACTTTTGCTCCTGTAGCAAGACTAGAAGCCATCAGACTCTTTTTAGCCTTTGCTGTCAACCACAACATAAAGGTGTATCAGATGGACATCAAATGTGCTTTCCTTTATGGCAAAATTCAGGAGGAGGTCTATGTATGTCAGCCACCTGGTTTTGAAGTCACATTCCATCCTGACTATGTCTACAAGCTCAACAAAGCTTTGTATGGACTAAAACAAGCACCAAGGGCCTGGTATGAAACTCTTTCCACATTTCTCTTATCCATTGGCTTCACAAGAGGTAAAATAGACAAAACTTTATTTCTTAAATGGAAAGGGAAACACTTAATGATTGTTCAAATATATGTGGATGACATCATTTTTGGATCCACATGTAACCAAATGTGTGAAGAGTTCAGAAAACTCATGACAGCAGAGTTTGAGATGAGTGCCATGGTGAGCTTCAGTGTTTCCTTGGTCTTCAAGTGAAACAACTGCAAAATGGCACATTCATTCACCAAAACAAATATGTAAAGAATTTATTAACCAGATTTGAGATGAATGATTGTAAGCCATGTAGCACACCCATGAGTACAGTCAAGCTGCTCACTATTGATGACAAGGATGAACTGGTTGATCAAACACATTATAGATGCATGATTGGGTCTTTATTGTACTTAACTGCATCTAGGCCAGACATTATGTTTGCTACCTGTGTCTGTGCCAGATCCCAGCTTCACCCAGAAAGTCAAACCTTATTGCTGTGAAAAGGATATTCAGATACCTCAAAGGTGCTCCCACACTTGGTATCTGGTATCCTGCTAATGGAAACATTGAGCTTTCAGTTTATTCAGATAGTGACTTTGCTGGCTGTCACACCACAAGAAAATCCACATCAGGAGGGTGCCAATTTCTAGGGAATGCCTTAGTCTCCTGGCAAAGCAAAAAGCAGGCAGCTGTTTCAACCTCAACAGCTGAAGCTGAATACATTGCTGCTGCAAGCTGTACAGCCCAACTCATGTGGCTTCAAAATCAACTACTGGATTTTGGGATAACTGCACTACAGACTCCTCTCATGTTGGACAGTCAAGCTGCTGAAAATATCATCAAGAATCCAGTCTCTCATTCCACTACCAAACACATTGACATAAGACATCATTTTGTCAGAGACAGCTATGAAAAAGGTTTGATTTCTTTGCACCATGTTCCAACAGAGGATCAGTTGGCAGATGTGTTAACAAAAGCTTTAGACACATCCACCTTTACAAATCTGATTTCCAGAATTGGTATGTTAAACATGGATTAAATAAATAAATTTTTTAATAAATCATAATATAATGCTACAGAAAATCAAAGTTTTTTTTTTCAAATAGCTGTTTGGTTGAAAAATCTGTTTATAACATCTGATCAGATAAAACAACCACTGTTTCATTCATATCCACTGTTGGTTGAAAAATCTGTTTCAGAACATTTGTTCAGATAAAACAACTGTTTCCTTCTATATTTATACTATATCTATATAAAAAAAACAGTTGTTTCATCAGCTGTTTGTATCAGTTGTTTGCCAAAAACAGCTGTTCTCCACCAGATGTTTCATCCATCAGATGATTGCCACGTCTGCTCATATAAGCAGAGGTTTGGCCACATCAGCGGTTTCTTTGAGCCTATAAAAACCCTGTTTTACCACAACAGACGTTACACTGTCTCATTGTATTCAAAATACTGAAAACCGCCTTCTTCATTCTCAAACCCTCCATCAAATTTCAATCATCTTCACCTTCGAAATCCATTACAATGGATCTTCAAGCTAAAGCCACCCACAATTGTCTCCCCTATCTGGTTAAAACAGATGACAACGTTTCATTCCATTCCACCATCGACATTCTTCTAAACTCCAAATACTTACCCATCTTAACCGCTGACGCCCCCATTTATCTCGATACTCTCCAAGAGTTTTGGTTGAATGCTGAGTTTTTACTCCAAGACAAAAAGCCTACTTCCATTATTTCCAAAATTGGAGAAACTAGTATCGTAATTACCCCTGAAACCATATCCACAACCTTCTCACTGAATGACCTAGCAGGTAAGGACTCTTTTACTAAAACAGAGCTTCACACTGAGTTCCAAGAAAGAGGGTATGATGGTCAGATGTGTAACACCCCAACCGATGGCGGAAACATCGGGGTGCCACGTATTGATGATTGTTCAGTAGCTCATGGTGAATAATAAATTCCATTAAATAATTTAAATGAATTACATACAATTATTCTAGAATTTGTACATCAAATTGAATAAAACTATACACATATCTTCAAGCATCAATTCAAATCTTCAAGCAAATAGAACCTGAAACATGTTAAGTTGAAAATGTTTTGGGTCAACAAAAGTTGGTGAGAATTACATAGGTTTTTGATAATTGAATAAAAATGTTGTGCAATTCATGTGTCATGTCAATCTAGTCCATATGTGAGAACATACTAGAAATAAATCGAGTGCATAACCAACCCTAGTGACTGTTATAATATGATACATCCCATACGCTCATGGTTCACTTGAATATATGTTATACGATAACAAACACCCACGCTACCTTTGTAGGAGGCACGTATCCGGGTGGGATTGTCAGTCCAATAGATCTATCAATGTATACCGTCGGCTTGTACGGAGTTAATGATTATGCTAGAATGGTGCTTACTCTAATCATGCTCAAGACATAATGCAACATAGAAAACACATAGACACATTGATGATTGAATTGCATAAATGATGTTATAACATGTTTCACCCCAAAAATAGTGATAAATAGAAAAGGGGCTATGTAAAACTCACCTTGGTAAAATGTTATATCTGTTGAAAAATTGCCAAATGGTATTGCCCAAATGTATCAAGTATCACCCTATAATAAGGTAATAAATATGTCTAAGTCTACCAAGTCTACAAATGTATAAGTTCTAGGGCTTCGAATTGGGGATAAACGCTCGTTTGATTATTATTAAAAATGTTCGATAATTGAGAGAATATTAGTAAATAAATAACCAAAAATCTTTTTATGAATTTTAAATCTAAGATGGTCACAAGAATGTGTTTAAAGTATAAAAATAATTTTTATAAAATTATTTTCTTTAGAATAGATTATTAAATCTATTTATTACAAATTGTCAAAATTTAACTTTAATATTTAAAAATACTAAAATTAAAGAATTATCAGTTTAAAAAATTATATTTCTGTTCTAAATGATCAGAAATAATTTGTATAAAATTTTGGTGCAAAAATATTAAAATTGGATTTATTATGATTTAATTATGATTAAAACTAACAAAAATTGATTAAAAATATTAAATAAATGATTTTTCAGAAATAAAAATCATTTCTGAAAAGATTAATGTTATAAAAAACTCAGGATAATTTTTGTGGAAATTAATAAGATCGTTTTGATATTGTTATAGATTTTTATAAATAAAATAGAATAAACTTGATTTAATTATTATAAATATTAAATAAATAAATTTCAGAAAACTAAAATTGTAAGTTAAACCTTTTTATCAGTTTAACTAAAAATAATTTTTGTAGAATTATTAAATGAGTTTTAGTATTTTAAAACTAATTTTAAAATACTAGTAATTATATATATATATATATTGATTTATTTGTTTTGAAAACAAAACAACACAAAAAAAGATAAAAACTCGCCACAGCAGGACTCGAACCTGCGTGGCTCGGGTAGAGGGTATCAGACATAACCAACCGATCTACGTAATCATTTGGTGTTAGATCCCTGTTTGTTTGAGTTATATACCCATGCTTGCAGGTTGTTTATCCCCAAATAATCAAGAACGAGCCCTAGATTTCACAATCAATTGAATTACACACATTAACCCATTAATCATGGGGTTAATGTTGTGTAGGTTCCAATTAACAAAAACCCAACATAATAATCGTACTTACAAAGCTGATTTGTTTAAGAACGATCGGTCAAGCCAAAAAGTCAAAGTGCGATCTTTTTTAACAAGAACAGAAGCTTAAGATGAAGAATTGGGGGTTGAGAAAGAATTAGTGACGAGTTGTGATGGTCCAGCATGTTTTCAATTTATAGTGAGGTTGTCTGGATTGTTTCGATTGGAAAGGTTTGACCCGTCTTTAAAGTTTGACGCGTATATTGTATAATTGGCATCAATTGGATGATAATTAACGCGTAATTGATGAAGATTAGGCCGGATATCACGAGTTCTTACCATACTTGTGTGTGTGATTGCTAGATCAAAGGATAAAAAAAAAATTATATAAACCTGCTGCTGCTGCTGTTTCGCGAAGAAAGGAAAAGGAAAAAGGAAAACTGAAGTGGTGTTATATATATTAGTTGTTGGGATTAAATCAAAACAAGGGTCTAGCCCAGGTGGTTAAAGCGGGTGTGTGTGTCTGCCTTGGCTCGGGTTCGAAACCCGGCTGAGGCGTGTTTTTGTTTTCTTTTTTTGTTAACTGATCAGAGAGGGGATGGGGTCAGTGGGCCGGGTATTTTGTTTGGGTTGGGTATTGGGCTTCAGTTTTGGGGCTCCAACTTATATAACTAATGGATGGTTTGATTTGGTAAGGAAATTTACAAGCCCACTATCTAAACATATTATCATTTATTATTATTATTATTATTATTATTATTATTATTATTTATTATTATTTTTTTATTATTATTATTATTATTATAACTTTTATATATATATATATATATATATTATATATATATATATATATATATGAATAATTATCATTGTATTGGGGTTCAAATATCACCAAAAATAATAATAATAAGGCTTGTCGTTTTAATCCGTAACGTACATGTATTTAAATGTGAAATGTTACAAGATGACTGGATCAACTCTTTTCAAAAAGTTTTTCCATCCAGTCATGAAATTTTTCTTCCATACCCTTCTTCTATGTGTCTCTGCTAAGTCCACATCCTTGAATGAAATACCACTAAGGATGCAATATCTGGGTTATGCCATGTTGTCAAACTCTGACTTCAATCTTTCCCAGGGATTGTTCATGGACTTAGTATCAAATGTGAAAGCAATCAAGTCTGGGTCTAACAATGCTTTTCTTATCTACCCAAGAATTCTTAGTGTAATCTTACAAAAAGTCTTACCAGAAAAAGTTTTCAAAAAGGGTGAGGCAATGCAAATGAAAAGCTTAACTGATGAAACTTTCACTAGAATGTTGGGTGGCAGCACCCAAGAAAAAGTGTCTAAAGTGTCAAAAGTTTCTAAAACACAAACAAAGAGGAAAAGACAACAACTGTTGTCAAAACCTCTGTTGTTGAGCCCACTGCTCCTGGTGATCATGGCACTACATCCAGTGCTGTGAAAACCCACACCAGCCACTTCCAAAAAGAAACATCCATCCACAAAAACCACCACTCAACCACAAATGAGGCTTCTGGATGATGAGGTACCAGAAGAAACCTCTGTTGCACCACAAAAGCAACCTGAAACCACTGTTGTTACTTCCTCACAACAGTTGGACATACCTCCACCTGGACCAAACTCCTCATGAATCCTCCCAAAAGGATCATGTTGTAAGCCAAGGGGACACACATCATGATACATTTGAGTCACTGGCCAAATGTTCACAAGCCCCTCTCCCAGGGCTAATTCTCTTGTTACTCCTCCACCCTCACCATCACATCATGTTCCCCAAACCATGCAACCTCTGTTTGAGGCAATTGACAAATCTCAGGAAGATCCCAGTTCCTCTCTTCCACCTATCACTGAGAGCATACTCCCACAAGTGACTGGTCCTGAGAACATTCAATCTGCTATCCAACAAACAGAAGAGGAGGTTACACCACCTAAGTTCAATGCAACTCTAGGTGAGTTTTCAAGTGGAGCAGCCACTACTGTTGTAGAGACCACTGTCTCACATCAGGACAGTGATTACATTGCTAAGACTCCCTTGAAGGCAACAACTGTTGAAGCCACTATAGTGTCTCCAAAAACAGTAAGAAGTCCCCAGTACCAAGAAAAAGGGGCATCTGATTCACCTATTAGGACTGAATCAGGTAGAACTACCACTGGTAGGGACTCAGATGATCCTATTAACTTAGGAGATGGGTCAAAATACCAAGAATTGACGGACAGAGTTTCTGCAATTGAAACCTCTATAGCTGACATCAAATCTGATGTCAAGCTTATACTGAGCTCTATAGCAGACCTTTCCAAGAGTCAACCATCAACAGCTGATATAGCCAGTGAGCTATGGAAATCCGTTTCCCCCATCATCATAGCTCACAGAAAACTGGCTGATCAGACACATGAGACATATATGGCTGAGATCAGAAACATGGTGGATGCAAGGTACAAAGATACCCATGCAGATATTAAAGCCATCAAGGACCACCTGCTGAAGACTACTGGCTCTGCCCCTACCACCATTCTCAGGGATGAAAATGATGATGCTTTCACGGCTGATGATGCCAAAAGGGGGAGAGTGGCAGAGATAGGCCACCAAAGCTAGATCCCTTTGGTTGTCCTCCTTCTCAGAAAGGCCAAGCCAAGTCTGCCAACAAACCAGAGTCTACTAAAACAGCTCCACAACAACAACAACAAGCAACACCAACAGCACCACAACAAACCACTGACAAGAACAAAGCAGTTGATGACTCTGCAAACATAGAAGCTGAAAAGGCTGCTCAAGACAAACAGAAAAGAGCTGACACCTTAGAAGTTAAAGCAGAGTCACTAATAGAACTCAAGAAGAAACAACAGCAGGAAACTGAAGATGTGGGATCCTCTAAAAGGATGAAAAGGCCTGCTAAGCATGTCAGAAAACCACCATCCAAGTTAAACACCTCTGTTGACAAAACCACTGCTACTGAAACCACTGCCACCCAAAACACTGAAACCACCCAAAACACTGCTTCCCAAACCACTGTACCCAAACCAACAAACACACCTGAACATACAACCACCAAACCTACATCACCAGTCAAATCCCAAACATCTGCTGGACCTACTAAAAGGCCAACAGATGTTAATCCAACCACTGCTACCAAATCACCATCCCCTAAAATCATGTACACAAGGAAGAGAAAATCAACCTTTGTTGTACATGATGAAAACATACACACATCACCAAACACCACCTCAACTGCACAATCCACTCCTCCTATCACAGCTATTCCAATCACATCATTCTCACCACACACATCCAAGTTCAGATCCCATAGACCACCACCAACCATTACACCATTGGTTGTTCAGTATCCCCTTGAAGTTGATCTACTCAAGGGGGAATTACAATCCTTCTACAATACTGAACAGCCATCAGACAGATCCTTCCCATCTCTCCCAAACTTCCTTGTTCCCCTCAACATTGATACTTATCTGAAATACAAGGGTGAACAGGTGGATGCCATCATTAAGGAGAAATGCAAAGGGAAGGATGACAGGACTGCTCAGGGCATCCATTCAGCAGAGCTTAGCAAACTCAGAAGGATTGAAGACTTTTCTAAGACCCTGAGCAACTCCATGTCCTCCATGCCTCTCAGTGGTGACTTGGAAAGGAGGTAAGGGATTCTCTTCTGGAACAGATTATGGCAACCAAGCCTTACAAAGCAACCAAGAAGCAGTTTAATGGTTGGACCACACATGCTCTAAGAGAAGAAACTTCTCAGAATTGAAGAAATGGCCAAAGACCCCAAGGCTAAAGTCTCTACTCCTAATTTTGGCAAAGGCAGAGACCCAGTCAGAGCCTTGAAGTTTAAAAGGATGAGGCAAGAGATTGTAGCTGCCAACTATGGGGAAATGAGGTCAGTCTCTAGATGGTCTGAGCTAAGGCTGGTTGAGACATACAAAAGTCTGGAAGAAAACAGAAAGAAGGATCCCAGCCTGCCAAGAAAACCAGTTTACACTGATGAGCCAATGATGAAGAGACCCCAACAGACCTTTACCTTGGACAGCTTACTTGACACCTCTGATCTATCAACTTCTGCAAGAAGACAGTTCAAGAAACAGAAGGAAATGTCAGAAGAAGATCAAAGGAAGTTTGCTGATACATTCATCAAGGAAGGGCTCTTCAATCAAGTACACTTTTTCTCTGATCCTACAACAGAGAAGCTCAGAGAACTCATTGGAAGACCTCCATCACCCAACTCATCCAGAATAAAAATTCAACTCAGCAAATCCACTGACTCAAAAATTCTAAAATGGAAAGTCCACAAAGACAACCATGAATTGACATTGCTCAGGTCAGATGGAAGGGTTCAGAAGATTAGCATGGATGATGCTTACAGTCTATGTGCAGAAGATCACCAAACATTGCTGAATCTGGAACTTGAAAGAGATGAAGAAGACTTGTTTGCTCTGAACTTTGAACTACAATTCAAAGGTCAAATCAGAGAAAGTCTGATGAGGAATAAAGATCAATAAATAAAGCTGAGTTTTGGCATCATCTGTTCTAGGGGGAGATTGTTGGGTCTGCTGACCTGGAGAAGAACAGATGATTAGAAAGCCAAAATATGCTAACAGTTGATCCTTTCAATAAACAGTCTTTACAACTTACTTCTCCCAAAAGACTGCTGACTCTAACAACTGTTCTATCCAAACAACTGCCATGACAATTGCTGATACAAAGGACTGCTGAATAAACAACTGATGAAGAACAACTGCTGACCAAAGGTCTGATGAAGAACAACTGCTGATTCAAGTACTGAAGACTAAAGCACTGCTGGAGCCACAGCACTTAGGCTTCAGCAGAGGATACAAGACCATCAGAGTTTTCCTACAACAGCTGTTTACTATCAGTGCTTTCAATGTAACAGTAGTTTGTAATAGGCAGATGTTTATTTTTGTTATTCTGTTAGAGGTCACTGTCTTAGGTGACGTCAGCTTAGGTCATCAGTGGTTTGAGTCTGTCTATAAATAGAACAGTGCTTGTACTGTTCTATTGCATCACACACACAAACATTCTCTCAGACAAACACTGTGTGATCAGGCTGAGGGGGAGTAATTGTACGATTGTAATCTTTTAGATAAATGAAAGCATTCGATCTGAAAACATTTACTCTCTTGTTTTGATTAACAGTTTATTATTCCGCTGCACTTTCATTCTATATTCGTTTCACTTTTATCATATTTAGTTGAACATTATCAAAACAATCAAACTCAGATCCTAAGAATAACCGCGAGACCAAGGAATTGTCGCACCTCAGATGGCGTCTTTGATGCTTCCCAGTCTTTAATAGCTTCGATCTTAGCCGGATCGACATGAATCCCTAGTTCATTTACCACATGACCTAGAAACTGAACTTCGCGTAACCAAAAGTCACACTTCGAGAACTTAGCATACAGTTGTTCCCGTCTCAAGTTCCAAGACAAGTCGCAAGTGTTCCTCATGGTCCACCTTGCTCTTGGAATAGATCAGAATGTCATCAATGAAGACGATGACAAATTTATCAAGGTAAGGCTTACAGACACGGTTCATAAGATCCATGAAAACCACTGGTGCGTTGGTGAGACCAAAGGGCTTAACCAAAAACTCAAAATGGCCATAACGAGTACGAAAAGCAGTCTTCGGAACATCGGCTTCCTGTACGCGCAACTGGTGATACCCAGACCTCAAGTCAATCTTCGAGTAATAGCTGGAACCCTGAAGCTGGTCAAAGAGGTCATCAATACGAGGAAGAGGACAACGATTCTTGATGGTCACCTTGTTCAGCTCACGATAATCGATACACATACGAAGGCTCCCGTCTTTCTTCTTCACGAACAGAATAGGGGCTCCCCACGGAGAAGAGCTAGGCCGAATGAAACCCTTTTCCAAGACTTCTTGTAACTGGTTGGACAACTCCAACATCTCCGGAGGTGCAAGACGATAAGGGGCTCGAGCAATAGGGGCTGCACCAGGTGCGAGATCAATACCAAACTCAACCTGACGATGGGGAGGAAGACCAGATAGGTCATCAGGAAACACATCAGGAAACACATCAGGAAAGTCACGAACCACGGGAATATCCTCGATCTTCTTCCCACCATCAGAAGAAACAGAAACAAGTGCCAGAATGGCCGAATAACCCTTCCGAAGATACTTGTGGGCTTTCATACAAGAAATGATGCTCAAAGGAGCACCGCACTTCTCACCATGCACCAAGAGAATCTCTCAATCAGGGAGAGGAATACGAATAATCTTATCAAAGCAGACGATCTCCGCACGATACAAGGACAACCAATCCATGCCTACAACGACATCAAAACTACCCAAGGGTACCGGCATAAGGTCAATAGGGAAAGACAAACCCGAAAGTTCCAAACGACATTCCCGAAGAATATGTGTCGCTTCAATGTTCATACCATCAGCCAATTCTATCAAGTACTTGTAACATTTCGCGTTAATAATTGTACGTTACGTATAATTTGGATAAAAACGACAAGTTCTATTATTATTGTTCGCATTCTATAATTATTGTGGCGTTTTTGAACCCTAATACTATATTAATTATATATAATATACTTATACATATATAACAAATATCAAAAAAAAATTTGCTTGGGCCGGGACTCGAACCCGCGCCCAAGCCGGCCCAATTATACACAACGTTTTTTACCATCTGCTCCACATCTGCTTCTTGTTTTTAAACCAACACGTATTAATTATATCACATAATTGATTCTTCACAGTTGACTTGGAAAGTCAACTGTGGAATCAATCAACCATAATTATCCATCTTAGACTCATAATTGATCGGGGATTGGCATGGCAACGTGATTACCGCCTGATATAAGTCTTACACACGTCAAATTCCCTTCAATTCATACCCATTTATACGTATTGACGCGTCACACATTAAAGCAAAGGTCAACCATGCCAATTCGAGCATCCAACCCACCTCCCTATAAATTGTACCTCTCCAAACATTCTACACTCGCCGAATATTCACTCTCAATCCTCAATTTCTGTCTAACATCATCGTACGAAGATTTTCTTGTTCGTGTTGACTTTTTTCGTTGACTGAACGATTTCCACGAAAACGTATTTGTAAGTTATATATTTTATATGGTTTTGATCTTCGGCATGTACACAACAATAACCCTAAGGTTAATTGGGTTATTGTTGTGTAATCTGGACAATTGAAAATCTAGGGATCGTATGTTTTAATTTGGGGAAGAACACAGATTCATGTATATTATTTATTTTAAAGAAACTGAAACCAAACACAACCACTGGTCTGGACCAAGTGGTTGTGTCTGTTGCTTTCTGACCAAGCCACGCGGGTTCGATCCCCGGCTGTGGCAACTTCTTTTTCTTTTTGTTTGTTTTATTTTAAAAACAAATAAACTATATATATATATATATATATATATATATTATATACTAGTATTTTAAAATTAGTTTTAAAATACTAAAACTCTTTTAATAATTCCACAAAATTATTCTGAGTTAATCTAATGAAAAAGTTTAACTTACAATTTTTAGTTTTCAAAAATTTATTTATTTAATATATTTAATAAATAAATCAAGTTTATTCTATTATATTTATAAAATTCTATAAAAATATCAAAACGATCTTATAAATTTCCACAAAAATTATTCTGAGTTAATCTAATGAAAAAGTTTAACTTACAATTTTTAGTTTTCAAAATTTATTTATTTAATAAATTTAATAAATAAATCAAGTTTATTCTATTATATTTATAAAATTCTACAAAAATATCAAAACGATCTTATAAATTTCCACAAAAATTATTCTGAGTTTTTATAACAATAAACTTTTCTGAAATGATTTTTATTTATGAAAAATCATTTATTTAATATTTTTAATCAATTTTTGTTAGTTTTAATCATAAATAAATCATAATAAATTCATTTTTCAATATTTTTGCACCAAAATTTTACATAAATTAATTCTAATTATTTGGAACAGAAATATAATTTTTAACCTAATAATTATTTAATTTTAGTATTTTTAAAATATTAAAGTTAAATTTTGACAATTTGAAATAAATAGATTTAATATTCTATTTTAAAGAAAATAATTTTATAAAAATTATTTTTATACTTTAAACTCATTATTGTGACCATCTTTGATTCAAATTTTATAAAAAGATTTTTGTCTATTTATTTACTAAATTTCTCTCAATTATCAAACATTTTTATTATTAATCAAACGAGCATTTATCCCCAAATTCGAAGCCCTAGAACTTATACATTTGTAGAGTAGATAGACTTAGACATATTTATTACCTTATCATAGGGTGATATTTGACACTTTTGGGGCAACACCACTATTCAATTTTCAAGAAGTATAACATTTTGCTAAGGTGAGTTTTACATAGCCCCTTTTTCTATTTATCACCGTTTTTGGGGTGAAACATGTTACAACATCATATATATAATTCAATCATCAATGTGTCTATGTGTTTTTCTATGTTGCATTATGCCTTGAACATGACTAGGGTAAGCACAATTCTAGCATAATCATTAACATTGATCAGCCGACGGTATACATTGATAGATCTATTGGACTGACAATCTCACCCGGATACGTGCCTCCTACAAAGGTAGCGTGGGTGTTTGTTATCGCAACATAAACGAGTGAACCATGAGCGTATGGGATGTACCACAATACAACAGTCACAAAGGTTGATTATGCACTCGATTTACTTCTAGTATGTTTTCACATATGGACTAGACTTGCCATGACACATGAATTGCACAACATTTTTATTCGATTATCAAAACCTATGTAATTCTCACCAACTTTTGTTGACCCAAAATATTTTCAACTTAACATGTTTCAGGTTCTACTTGCTTGAAGATTTGAATTAATGCTTGAAGATGTGTGCATAGTTTTATTCAATTTGATGTACGAATTCTTGTAGAACAATTGTATGTAATTTATTTAAATCATTTAATGAAATTTATTTTTCGCCATGAGCTGCTGAACAATCATCAATACGTGACATCCCGATGTTTCCACCATCGGTTGGGGTGTTACAGATTGGTATCAGAGCCATGGTTATAGGGAATTAGGTTATTAGAAAAATAATCTAGTCTATAACCATAGGATTTAACCAGTACTTGCTTCTTTTACTTGTTATTCTCTATCTCCCTCCTACTTCTTATCCCTACATTAATCCCTACGAGAAGGTTGCTCTCCATCACTGGATCCACTCTTAGACTAATAAGACAAAATCCTCAGGTTTAACCTGAACCACCTTGAGATCTCATCGAATTTCTAGAATCTTAATAACGAACACGTGCAATCTGGAAGGGTGAACGCCTGTATTCTGAGTCTTCTGTCTAGGATGGAATTGCGCATATATCCCAATCAGACGAGGGACCCGGATGCCTACCTGGGAATTCTCGGGATGAGTGTTCACTTATAGGCTAAAGCATGTCTTCATATGTTATTAGAATCTAGAATCTTTGATAAGTCAACGTTTTCGTTTATTCGTTTTAATGAATAAATGATTACATTTCTTATATAACCTCATTCATTTCATTGTGTCTCTTACAGATCATGCCTCCACGTCGCAGCGCTCGTCTTAACAGTGGTGACAATCATGATGAAGGGAGTAGCAATCACAACCATAACCATGACACTAACCACAACAACAACAACAACAATGGTGTCAATGCCCAACTGGCTGCAATCATTTCTCAACAAATGGCGCAGCAAATCGCAACTCTGGTTCCCAACTTACTAGCTCAAGTCATCTAGTTGAACGGCAACGGAACGGTAACGGCAACGGGAATGGAAATGGAAACCACAACGGGAATGGGAATGGTCTTCCAGCCTGCACTCTCAAGCACTTTAATTCTTGTAATCCCCCAAAGTTCAGTGGAGAAGAAGGAGCTACAGGACTCCTACAATGGTTTGAGGGTATTGAGAATACCTTCATTAACAGTGAGTGTTCCGATAACTTAAAGGTCCGTTATGCTATGAGTGTTCTTCACAAACGAGCACTCACTTGGTGGAATGAGGAAAAGCGCACCCGCGGAGCTGAAGCTGCACTGGCCTTAACTTGGGATCAAGCTAAAGACATTATGAAGGCAGAGTTCTGCCCTCGTAATGAAATCAAGAAGCTGGAAGATGAGTTTCATGATCTTGCTCAAGATAGTGGAGAAAACCTTGCCTACAACACTCGTTTTCACGAACTTAGCCTACTGCTACCCCACAAGGTCACCCCCTTGCCTATTGCAATCGAAAAATACATTGGTGGCTTACCGATGCAGATTCAAGATACGGAGTGGGGAAGGAACCCTGCTACTTTGGAGGAAGCAAAACGCTTGGCGGCCACCCTAACAGATAACCATGTGAAGGCAGGAACCCTGACTCGGAAAGAGGAAAAGAAAACTGTTGCGAAGGATACTCCCCAACCTGCCGTTGAAATCAAAACTGAGGCCTCAACCAACGGAAAGTGCAAGGTCAGGAATTTTGCAATAGACACCACTATCCCACCCAACAAGAAACGATACAACGGGAACCAGCCTAAGTGTGATACCTGCCAGTATCACCACCCAACCCAAGTACCCTGCCGACAGTGCACCAATTGTCAAAGGTATGGGCATCTTGCGGATGCTTGTTGAATTCCTGCTACAAACGCCCTTGCTGCTCCAAATAACCCCGCTAGAGACCCTCCAGCTACTTAACAGCAAACCCCACCATTTGAATGATGTCTACTTTTAATTCTATGTATTGACACTTTTTGATTCAAGTAATAAATTCAAGTATTATCATAACATCTGAGTGCATGCTTGTTTGAATGTGAACTAATTGCTATATCTATAATCATACTTGCTTACTTGTACAACAATTAGTTGATTACCAAACAACCTACTCAACGATTGGTAGAGGTCATCATGTCTTTCCAATAGTCGGGGAGGCCCTACAACCTGCTCAACGACTGGTGGAGACTATCGAACCTGCTCAACAATCTGTAGAGTCATAAAAGGACGCAAAACCCTAATGTAAGGTAAATTGGTAATTACGGTCCGGAACGTAATCATGAATTTACAGGTACGTTAAGGTAGTGAGATTTTTTATCAAGGTTTTCGGTAGTCGACCAATTGTAAACCTAGTGTTTTTCTTTTAACTTCGGGACGAAGTTCCTAAAAGTAGGGGAGACTGTAACATTTCGCGTTAAAAATTGTACGCTACGTATAATTTGGATAAAAACGACAAGTTCTATTATTATTGTTCGCATTCTATAATTATTGTGGCGTTTTTGAACCCTAATACTATATTAATTATATATAATATACTTATACATATATAACAAATATCAAAAAAAAAATTTTGCTTGGGCCGGGACTCGAACCCGCGCCCAAGCCGGCCCAATTATACACAACGTTTTTTACCATCTGCTCCACATCTGCTTCTTGTTTTTAAACCAACACGTATTAATTATATCACATAATTGATTCTTCACAGTTGACTTGGAAAGTCAACTGTGGAATCAATCAACCATAATTATCCATCTTAGACTCATAATTGATCGGGGATTGGCATGGCAACGTGATTACCGGCCTGATATAAGTCTTACACACGTCAAATTCCCTTCAATTCATACCCATTTATACGTATTGACGCGTCACACATTAAAGCAAAGGTCAACCATGCCAATTCGAGCATCCAACCCACCTCCCTATAAATTGTACTCTCCAAACATTCTACACTCGCCGAATATTCACTCTCAATCCTCAATTTCTGTCTAACATCATCATACGAAGATTTTCTTGTTCGTGTTGACTTTTTTCGTTGACTGAACGATTTCCACGAAAAACGTATTTGTAAGTTATATATTTTATATGGGTTTTGATCTTCGGCATGTACACAACAATAACCCTAAGGTTAATTGGGTTATTGTTGTGTAATCTGGACAATTGAAAATCTAGGGCTCGTATGTTTTAATTTGGGGAAGAACACAGATTCACGTATATTATTTATTTTAAAGAAACTGAAACCAAACACAACCACTGGTCTGGACCAAGTGGTTGTGTCTGTTGCTTTCTGACCAAGCCACGCGGGTTCGATCCCCGGCTGTGGCAACTTCTTTTTATTTTTGTTTGTTTTATTTTAAAAACAAATAAACTATATATATATATATATATATTATATATATATATATATACTAGTATTTTAAAATTAGTTTTAAAATACTAAAACTCTTTTAATAATTCCACAAAAATTATTCTGAGTTAATCTAATGAAAAAGTTTAACTTACAATTTTTAGTTTTCAAAAATTTATTTATTTAATATATTTAATAAATAAATCAAGTTTATTCTATTATATTTATAAAATTCTATAAAAATATCAAAACAATCTTATAAATTTCCACAAAAAATATTCTGAGTTAATCTAATGAAAAAAGTTTAACTTACAATTTTTAGTTTTCAAAAATTTATTTATTTAATAAATTTAATAAATAAATCAAGTTTATTCTATTATATTTATAAAATTCTACAAAAATATCAAAAAGATCTTATAAATTTCCACAAAAATTATTCTGAGTTTTTATAACAATAAACTTTTCTGAAATGATTTTTATTTCGGAAAAATCATTTATTTAATATTTTTAATCAATTTTTGTTAGTTTTAATCATAAATAAATCATAATAAATTCATTTTTCAATATTTTTGCACCAAAATTTTACATAAATTAATTCTAATTATTTGGAACAGAAATATAATTTTTAACCTAATAATTATTTAATTTTAGTATTTTTAAAATATTAAAGTTAAATTTTGACAATTTGAAATAAATAGATTTAATATTCTATTTTAAAGAAAATAATTTTATAAAAATTATTTTTATACTTTAAACTCATTATTGTGACCATCTTTGATTCAAATTTTATAAAAAGAGTTTTGTCTATTTATTTACTAAATTTCTCTCAATTATCAAACATTTTTATTATTAATCAAACGAGCATTTATCCCCAAATTCAAAGCCTAGAACTTATACATTTGTAGAGTAGATAGACTTAGACATATTTATTACCTTATTATAGGGTGATATTTGACACTTTTTGGGGCAACACCACTATTCAATTTTCAAGAAGTATAACATTTTGCTAAGGTGAGTTTTACATAGCCTCTTTTCTATTTATCACCGTTTTTGGGGTGAAACATGTTACAACATCATATATGCAATTCAATCATCAATGTGTCTATGTGTTTTTTCTATGTTGCATTATGTCTTGAACATGACTAGGGTAAGCACAATTCTAGCATAATCATTAACACTGATCAGCCGACGGTATACATTGATAGATCTATTGGACTGACAATCCCACCCGGATACGTGCCTCCTACAAAGGTAGCGTGGGTGTTTGTTATCGCAACATAAACGAGTTAACCATGAGCGTATGGGATGTACCACAATACAACAGTCACAAGGGTTGATTATGCACTCGATTTACTTCTAGTATGTTTTCACATATGGACTAGACTTGCCATGACACATGAATTGCACAACATTTTTATTCGATTATCAAAACCTATGTAATTCTCACCAACTTTTGTTGACCCAAAATATTTTCAACTTAACATGTTTCAGGTTCTACTTGCTTGAAGATTTGAATTAATGCTTGAAGATATGTGCATAGTTTTATTCAATTTGATGTACGAATTCTTGTAGAACAATTGTATGTAATTTATTTAAATCATATAATGAAATTTATTTTTCGCCATGAGCTACTGAACAATCATCAATACGTGACATCCCGATGTTTCCGCCATCGATTGGGGTGTTACAGTACTTAGCCACTAAGGGTGTAGGTACTATATCTAGCAACTGACTAAATCCTACCGATACAAAGCTCCTATCGGCACCAGAATCAAATAAAATAGAAGCATAGCGATCGTTAAGAAGGAATGTACCGGTAACAGTGTCTGGGTCCTGTCGGGCTTGCCCGATCCAATGACGAAGACTCGTGCATTTCCGCCACCGCCTCCGTTGTTCCTGTTACCCCCACCGTTCTTTCCACCATCACCCTGCTTCAATTTGGGACAGTCCCGCTTAAAGTGACCAGCCTGACCACAGTTGTAACAACCCTGGTTTGTCTGGTTAGCAGCCTGAGGAGCAGGTTTGTCGCTCAAACGAACACGACAAGTCTGAACCTCATGTCCCGGCTTCCCACACCGCTGACAAGTAGTAAGCTTGCGGAATGGCCCATTATGGTGATAGCTACACTTGTTACACTTCGGGTAACTACCATGATAAGAACCAGTCTTTTGCCCAGATGAAGGGGTAGAAGACTCAGACCTCTTCTGCTGCTGCTGCTGGGGCTGGGATGGGGTAGAGTTCTTCACAGAGCTCTCCCACTTTCGCTTACTACCACTATCAGGGACCTTCACAACAGAAACTCTAGGTGGCAGAGTACCTTCTTCCACCTTCTGGTTGGTCCGCTTATGAGCCAACCGAATAGTACCCTGAAGAGTAGCACAGTCATTCGCAGTAACCAGCCCACGAATTTCAGGTACGAGTCCAGCAACAAAGAATTCTATCTTCTTGTAGTCCGGAGTATCAGCATCCAAACACATAAGGACCAACTCATGAAAACGAACAACATACTCCTCTATCTCCGAACCAACCATAGTATGATTCCACAATTCCTGCTCCGGCTTCATGATCTCATCACGGGGACAATACTCAGTCTTCAAACGAAACACGAACTCCTCCCAAGGCATGGCATTGGCCTCGGCCAACCCAACAGTCTGAATAACGGTATTCCACCACGTCAAAGCACGATTCTCAAAAGTACCAGAAGCGTACTTCACATGGTCCACAGCAGGACAGTTACACATCGCGAAAGCAGAAACAACCTTCTCCAACCACCTCAGTAAACCCACTGCACCCTCATTCCCACTAAAGTTATGAGGCTTGCAGTCTATAAACATTTTGTAGGTACAGGTAAGAGGATGAGGATGAGGATTAACAGCAGCACCTGTAACAATGCTCAGATAAATAGAACGAACATACCGCTAAGGTATAAAGGGACAGAAGTAGTAGTAGTGAAATTACCACCGGAAAGTCCCTGTTGAGCAGCCTGGAATGCCGCAAGAGCATCAAACACCCGTTGCTGAATTATGTTGTTCAGCTCAGCTTGGGTCACAGTAACCGGTTCATCACCACGACCACCACCGCGACCACCGCCACCACCACGGCGTCCACCACCGCCACCACGGCGTCCACCACCACGAGCAGCTGGCATCCTCTGGATACAGAGAGAACAAGAAGTTCAGATTCGTCACCAGTATTAACGATTAGTGCTGAGAATAGAGAACATTTCTGATTTGACCAATCGTATCAACTACGAATCATCTAATCTTTTTACTATGAGTAAAAGAGTTCCGAATGAATAATCATTCCAAAGTGTACTAATATAAGTATGAGTGCAAGATAGTGTGTGAGTAAGCGTGTCCTCAAAACAGAAGATAGGATGTCCGAATACGGAACAGGTCTCAAAGATACGTCAAAATCGCTCCAAAGCGCAACACAACCGTGTTAAGAAATCAATACGTCCATCCCTTCGTCTTCAAACCCCGAAGAAGAAGTGAATGAAGAATACGCCAAGCCTAGGAAAGAATAGATGATGTAACAGACAAGTATGATGATATAGAGAACCCGACAAAGTTAACAAGTTTCCACTAAAACGACTCATAACGTGTGACCGTCTAGTGTGTGACTCGGCTATAGACCAGACTCTACATGCAGTCCTAGTTCACTATAACCATTGGCTCTGATACCAATCTGTTACACCCTCAAATTTCACTTGCAGGGTTTTACCGCGAGGCGCATGACATACTAGGATCCAAGACAACGGTCACAATAAACGACATCTATATACAATAAAAGTTACGTAGAAATACCAACCACGCAGTTTATAAGTAAAGTGTAAAACGACAGCGAAGCAAAATTTAATGTTTACAAAACCAATGTCAAAATATGAATGCAAACACAACCCGGTTTGCTTATGTATGCAAGACTAGACGCGGTGCGACTCCAGTGCGCCTAAGACTCCCTGCTACCTTAGCGACCTGAGAAAACATGCGAAGTTAGACAACACATAAAGTGCCGGTGAGTCACAGAGATATAGTTTGCAAAAGTTTATCATAAGTAAACCAAACCCAACAACCCTTACATCTATACCTGATGCTAGCCAGACATCGTTACATGATACTATAGTGTCGTGAACCACTGCTGACAAGATAAGAATGCCTCAAACCCGTCACCGGTTCATCACCGGTGCCGTAATATATAGGACAAATATGCACCCGCCACCGACCTCCAGTCGGCCCGAGTGGGGCTAGTCAAGCCCATTACATCTATTCACACCTTCCCCGCTATGTACCCACATATTGATGGTTCACTAAGATATGAGAGGACTTTAATGATGAAAGTATAGGTCACTAAGTATCCATGAGGTATCATGTAATATGTTGGTTTAAAAGTTTAGAAAGTTTTACCGCATGTCTCTCCCCCAGAATGTTCCAAAAACAGTAAAGAATGGGCTGTGACACTCACCTTAGTTTGCGTTCCCAAAATAAGAATTAAGACAAGTCTTGATGATCCCAAATACCGGCGATCTATCAATAAAGGTTTGTATAAGAGTTTGACTAATAACCCTAAGGCTAATTAGTCCCCGATTGTCCAGATCTTGATTAAGTAAGTTTGAAAACGTGTTTGACAGTTTGACCGACACACGAAACTGACCCGACATCCCGTTGGTGACCCATTACACAAGTTAATCAAGTACACATAGATTACACACAAGTTCCAAGCATGAAACACTTAGTTTGTATCAAAATCTCATTTTAGTTAACGTAGGGTCGAATGTAGCTTTTAAACGGTCGAAGGTGGCTTTAAACGGTCGAATGTGGCTTTGAACTTCCACCTTCGCCCCTTTTTCCCTCCTTCGCCCATTTAGAATACATTCGACCATTCAGTATCCAGGTTCGACCTGGAGATCCTCCTTCGACCGTTCGACTGGTCGAAGGTACTCCAGGTTCGACCCTGTTATTTAGTTTCCTCAAAAACGCATCAAAAACATCCGAAAACATCACGAAACATCATGAGTTGCAGCAGTCAACTATCATTAACATATCCCTACGAAACCCTACTGATTTTAACCCCAAAATCTAGTCGTTTTACAAGTTTCCCAAAATAGTAAATTATGGAGATGTCACATCATCATGCATGCAATCTTTACCCAATTAGGAAACTTTCTGAAATTAATCAATAATCAACTTAACATACTCAAATTATCATGAACAAGAAACCCCCTATCATATCTCTATTATTACCATAAAAAACAAGCCCTAGATCTAACCCAAAATTCCTCTAAACGACAAAACACCATCAACAATCAATTGTAACATGTTTCAATCATAACTCATCATTAATAACAGTCCTAGATCGTTGTCATGTCATCTATTCAGCAAGTAATCATCAAACAATGCATAATACCACATTTACACATGTTAATTTGTATAAAAACTCATTGTTTATGAATAGTTTTTATTTAGAAAGATATTAGGAAGGTTTTTACCCATAAAACATGTTGATATCAGATCTGGACTCTTGGGGTTTAAATGAAAACAAATCAAAATTGTTTAAAAAGGATTTAGAATGAAGAACACACCTTAGATCTTCTCTTGTAATGATTTAGAGAGTTGGATTATGAAAAATAAGCTCAAAAACTCCTTCCCCAATGATAATAGTCGAAAGAGAGTGTTTAGAGGCGTTTAGGGTTTGTGAAATGATGAAAAATGACTAAGGATGGTATTTATACTATGTCCAGGTTCGACCCCTTCGTATGGGCGAACGTGGAGCTTAAATGGTCGAAGGTAACATTTTCAAAACAGTTAGCCAGGTTCGACCCTTCATGAGGGTCGAAGGTAGTTTCATACGGTCGAAGGAGACCCCTTAGAAAACTGAGGGCCAGGTTCGACCCTTCGAACGGTCGAACCAGAGAGGTGTCATTTTCCAGATTTCCAGTTTGTCGTGTTTAGCACATTTTAACGCACCTTAACGCATGAACCTGTAACCCTAATCTATGTTTCACATAATTAAGCATGGACAATCATCTAAAAATCATTTAAACACGTATTTGTATATAATCCACCACATTAGAATCAATCTACACATAACACTTAGGTGGTGTTTGTTTTTGAAGAGGTAAAAGGTCTGCAGTCTACGGACCACATCTGCAGACATCTGTAGGAGAAGAGGTGGACCAAAGGTCTGCAGTCTGCAAGAAGAAGACTGTTTGTTTGTTAACGTCTGTAGTGCAACCTAACCAGAACCATAACCAACCACAACCCACCATAACCCAACAACACCTTCCATAAACAAGAGTTTTGGATCAACCAACACCGGATTTAACAATTGATTGCTATTGTTACTTCTATGGTTATTTTATTATTATTATTATTATTATTATTATTATTATTATTATTATTATTATTATTATTATTAAGTCAAAACACATTCTGTTGCCATGTGTTCTCATCATCACACTCACGCCTCACATACCCAAATCCCAACTCAAAAACTTCAATTATCAAACACACATCTCATAATGATTCAATCCTTTTCATCTCAATCATCACATACAGCAACAAATAGTGAAAAATCAAACACCTATATGAAGATTATAATAATAAAAAAAAGAACACATACAAGAGAGAGAGAGAGAGCTGTAGAGAGAGAGGGGTCAGCGGAGGGAGGAGGTGACGGACGGAGGAGGCCGGAGAGGGAGGGGGACGAGGGCGGAGGAGGCGACGACGGAGAGGAGGAGCAGAGGTGGTGGAGGGGGAGGAGAAGAAGAGGGGAAGAAAAATGTTGAGAAGATTGATGATGTTGGAGACTTGGAGCAGATAATAAAAGAAGAAGAAAAACTTGAGAAGAGGTGGGAAGATCCTGGAAGACATAGGTATATGTCTGCACCAAAAAGAGGCCAGGAAGACCTTTTGGAGCAAAAGGTCTTCCAAAAAACAAACAATCTGTAGAGTCTAAACGTCTGCCCGCGTCTGCGCGCGCGCAGACAAAAGAGGTCAGAAGTACTTTTGGCCAAAAATCAAACACCACCTTAATCTAGCTTATGTAATTCACCAATAACGGGACTCAAGACGCGTGTATATGTAAAAGACACCAATGATCCTTCAGATCATTGAACTCTGGACAATACGTAAGAAAACCCCGACTCAACTAACCCAGTTAAGTACGTAATTAAACTGTTTCCCGCTAAGGTAGACTTATAAGTTTAAATATGTCAAGTCAAATATGCCGGGTGTCACAACATAGCCATGGATGAGCTTCAACAAGCTTGCGAAGAATGTGATATACCTAATGTCATGTTAAGATGAAATGATCAAAAAAGCAACCATGATAATGTTTTTCTTCATTTCATGTCATGGTTATGCTTTTCTGCTTCATTGTCTGTTTCTAATTATGTCATTCATTTAATCAAGTTTACAGTGGCGCGGCTTACTTAGGGCGGGAGGGGGCAGCCGATCCCCTGAATTTTCACTCAGAAGTTCCGATTATATAGTATTCGTATAGAATTTTTTTGGTACATACAGTTTCGACCCCCCGCTTTTTTTTATAAAGATAGCAAAGAGGTATTTGAACTAAAATGAAGGTAAAAAACGAACACATTGCTCATCAGCGAGCTTTTCCGATGGACGAAAAATGTTGCAACGAGTGTTAAGAAGATTACATGGTTGTTTATTTTAAAGATGAAGTACATTGGGGAAATGAGAATTATTAAAGAAACATTGATAAGTACAAAAGTCACATTTTAAACCATATAATATATCAAACTTATTTACCTAACCATTTATGTATCTTTTTACTTACCCTTTTTTAACTTCACCTACTTTATTATCAGTTTTATTTATTTATTCTTTTATTTGGTTTTAGACTTCATATATTAATAAGCTTTCGGTTTTCTAATTTCTAATTTTCTATCGAGGATACTTAATTGATACTTAATAAATAGCTATATATCATACTAGATTTATATCCCGGGAGCGTTTCGGATTAAGAAATCTAATATGAAATATCAATTTTAACAATGTATCTTCAATACCATTGAACGTCACGTCACCGACTATCAATTCTTTTATATATATTAATAATAATGTATATATAAAGTAGAGATCCTAAGAGAACCAACACATATTTGAAAACTGAAGGAACCATTCTTGACCACAAATTTATGTAAGGCATTTTTTGTTGGCTAAATCGCAACTTTATTTGCAACAATAAAATTTATTTTTTATTTATATATATGTGTATATTACATTTTCAGTTATATATATGTGTATAGTGTCAAATATATATGTATGATACTTATTTTTTAAACTCTTAACTATCACTTTTAAAAAATGAAAACCAATATAAAGCAATTGCATGGATGTTGTATTTCTATTATTATTTTCGAATGACGATTGATGTGTTTTGATATTGTTTTTGAAATTTAATTTACCTTTATCTTTTTGTTATCTTTTTTCCGACCCGACCCGACCGGACCGGACCCGACCCGAATTGGACCAGAACTTTCTAGTATTTAGTATAGATAACCAACCGATAAAACTTTCCGCTCCCCATAAAAAAAAATTATGGGTCCGTCATTGTATACTTTCGACCCCCGGTCTGGATTTTCAAGCTTCGCCACTACAAGTTTATATACTTTATACTTTATGCAAGTATGTATTCACATGACGGCATATCTCTATTACCTTATTAAGGAGGAAGCATGTCCTTAAAGGTAATTTCACTTTAATTTTAAGATGGCATATCAAAAGTCTCTTTACAAATTTTTATTTTTTTTGTCATTTTCTTCCATTTTTGCCCCCATGTACAACTTATAATGCCAATTGCATAATTGTTTAATGCACACTTTATACCCTCTTAGCATGTAACTCCCATTCATAAACACTCATCACACCCCATGTATGCACAATCAATTTACAAATTCATTGGCCTTCAATGAATTCCATCTTTTTTCCTATCAATCGACCATTCCCCTCAAGTATGCCATTTATTCACCCATTCAATATCCATTATAAAAGGAGGGTTGTCTCTTAAGTTTCAACATACATGCCATACACCTTTGATTCAGAATTCTGAGTTATTCTCTCCTATGCTCTAACTCCGCTTGTGCGCCATGGTAAATTAGTAGATTTTGTAGAAATCATATTTTTTTGGTGCTCATGTTAGGTTTTGTAAAATCCAAATTCATTTTTTCTTGTTTGTGTAATTACTTATTTTTTGATTTTCTACTCACTTTTGATTTGGATGCTCTTGTTGGATTTAATTTGTTTGGTGTGCATGCATCGCAAGTTGGATTTATTTCAAAGGATATGTCCAAGTTCATATATATATATATATATATATATATATATATATATATATATATAGTTTTTTTGCATTATGTGGAGGTGGTGGAATGGCCTTGTTAGGAATTGTATATGTGTGTAATACACACATCATATCACTTCCAACATGTAGCTCCCTCTATTATTACACATCAAAATTAATCAATAACCTCTATTTACTTTGTTTTAATTCTAAGTTAACCAATGAAATGTAAATAATATTCGGAGGTAAATAAGGTTTAAAGAAGTTAAAAATAAATTTAAAATACCTAACGAATTCTGATTGTAATTCAGATTGTAAACTTGAAAGAAAGCAAAAAAAAAAAAAAAAAAAAAAAAACAACTAAAATTTGTGAAGATATGGTCCTCTTTGAGACTTTAGTGTTTCATTGTCTTAAGGCATTTATTTGGTTTTAGAGCTTTCCATTTTTAATCATTTTTTTAGACGAAATAGATACAGTTAACGTGTGCACTTTTTTTAGATGAACACATCAAATGCATGGCATAAATATTGCGGCTATTTGTTTACTGCCTCAAGTATTGAGTTTTTTTCTTTTGTAAACAAGTTTCATCATCCTGTAGTTCTTTGAACAATTAAAAATATATTATAGAAAACCCGCCAGGCAAAGTGCACCTAAAAAACATAACTATCCGCGGCAACGTGCGGGCATTTGTACTAGTAGCTTATGTATATTCACCCACCTATGATGAGAAAGGATCGTAATGTAAATATATGTGCAAGACAAGCTATATTTTATGTCACATATTTCATAAATTACAACATGGTATCTCCATTATCTGACCCACCCATCTGACCTATTTTTTCCTTCAATTCTGTAAATTAAATTACTAACACATTAATTTTATGAATTAAACAAATAGTTTCATAAGAAAAGATATTTACAGGGGTCCAACATAAGATTGTATAATTGTACCGAGTTTCAAAATTTCCATTGATAGTTATACTAGGTTCCAAAAATCTATATCTATATATATCTATATCTATATCTATATCTATATCTATATATATATATCTATTATCTATTATTATTAATATATATAAAAGAATTGAACATTGCTGACGTGGCGTGCAATGGTGTCTTCAACCTCTCCATGAAACTGCCACGTGGCAACATAATTGAAAGAGTTTGATGTTTTGAATTATTTCCTTTTTAAATTAAATTGAGTTATTTTAGGAAAAAAGAATTTAAAAATAAATTTAAAATTTTTTCTCTCATATTTCCTCCCACAATTTTTAAACGTTTATATCTTTTATATACGGGATTTTTTAAAGAAAAAAAATTACACCAAATTAACGAGCATTTTATTATCTTTCCAACGAGTACCATAGTGCTATATAAAAAACGGAGAAAAAATCGACTATTTTTTTGTGGGGTTTCGTTCATACAGGAAAAAAACACACAAAGTGTTCATGTTATTCACTAATCATGTTTTTTCTTTTAAACCAGGTTCTTATCTACGATGCTGAAAATCAGCCCAAACGCCATGTTATCATTGGAATTTTACTAGGTATACTTCATCAAGAGAAGCTAGGAGAAAGAATCGCGCAACACTTCAACACATGGTGTCAGCTTATAGCAATGTTATTTTTTTATTTATTTAATTACAAGAGTAATAATTATTACTATTAGTATTAGTATTATTACAATGGTTATATTTTTCAACCCCGGGACGCTCCCGGGAAGAATTGATAGTTGCTGGCATGACGTTTAATGGTGGCCTCAACCATCTCTTGATTATGCCACATGGCATAATGAGATGCAATGGTTACAACTTCCAACTTAAGTGTTTGTTTAGTTGATTAGGTTAGGAATTATAAGAGTCATTAGAATGTGAGAAATTAGAGAGATGTGATGAGTTTTTGAATAGTTGTAGCTTACATAATTGATTCTTTAGATGATTACTGATTAGGTTTTAGATTAGGGAATATGAATTATTATTGATTAGAATACTATGAACATGCAATGATTGAGAGATTTTGTGGTTAGTTACTTGAGCCATTTGCAATAGGTTATCACGTAAAATTAGATTTTTCAACCCCGGGACCCTCCCGGGGTAATCAGCTAGTATATATATATTGTAAAGGGATTAATCCTACATGTCATACTCTTATGCAATTTCTCCTTTGAGAGATGCCACATAGGATGTGATGTGGCAACTCTAAACCAATTAAAAAAAAGAAATAGATATGATTTAACATAACATATTATAATCTTTAATCTAATCTATTAAATACATAATCTACTAAATCTAAATATTAAACCTTTATTATTTTATCTCTCGTGTTTCCTCCCATAACTTTTAAACGTTAATATCTTTTATATACGAGATTTTTTTAAAGAAAAAAATTACACCAAATTAACGAGCGTTTTATTATCTTTCCAACGAGTACCATAGTGCTATATAAAAATCGGAGAAAAAAATGACTATTTTTTGTAACCCGACAGGTATTGTGTCGGGTTTGGGATTAGTTTAAAAAAAATGTGGGTTTGGGTCGGGTCTGGGATTAGGTGATATCCGACCCGATTCCCCGACACAACATACCCAAATACCTGAACTACATACTCGATCATATACCCATGAATTTTTTAACGCATCACATAACCCTTAGACTAATGCGTTCAATATTTCAATAATTAACTTTTTTTTTCTTATTTCATGTTAGTTCTTTTTAGAATGATCGATTACAAACTTCCGAATTCATTTGTAATGGCACTAGATTTATACCCCGGCGCAGAGATTCGTTTTTTTTTTATATTTGAATATGATAACTTATGGCAGAGATTTGTTTATAATAATAATAATAATAATATATTTTATTATTTTATATTAGATATTTCAACCCGGGACGCTCCCGGGATAAAAACTAGTATATATATATTGCAAAGGGATTAATCCTACATGTCATACTATTATGCAATCTCTCCTTTAAGAGATGTCACATTGGATGTGATTTGGCAATTTTACACCAATTAAAAAAAAGGAATAAATATGGTTTAAATATAGTTTAACATAATCTATTAAATACCTAATCTACTAAATATAAATATAAATATTAAACTTTTATTATTTTATCTCTCATGTTTTCTCCCATAACTTTTAAACGTTAATATTTTTTATATACGAGATTTTTTAAAGAAAAAAATTATATCAAATTAACGAGCGTTTTATTATCTTTCTAACGAATACCATAGTGTTATATAAAAAAACGGAGAAAAAAACGACTATTTTTTGTAACCCGACAGGTATTGTATCAGGTTTAGGATTAGTTTAAAAAAATGATGGGTTTGGGTCGGGCCTGGGATAGGTGATACCCATGAATTTTTTAAAATAATAATATGATAACTTATGACAGAGATTTGTTTAAAATAATAAATAATAATAATAAAATTCATTAATCATATATTGGCAAGTCATTAATTATGTTGTCATATTAAATATTTTATTATGTCCCGGGTTGAAATATCTAATATGACATAATAAAATATTTAATATGACAACATAATTAATGACTTGCCAATATATGATTAATGAATATTATTATTATTTATTTTAAACAAATCTCTGTCATAAGTTATCATATTATTATTTTAAAAAATTCATGGATATGTATGACATGTATGATTAATCCCTTTGCAATATATATATATATATATATATATATATATAGATTTCAACCCGGGACGCTCCCGGGATAAAAACTAGTATATATATATTGCAAAGGGATTAATCCTACATGTCATACTCTTATGCAATCTCTCCTTTAAGAGATGTCACATAGGATGTGATGTGGCAACTCTAAACCAATTAAAAAAAAGAAATAAATATGATTTAACCTAATCTATTATAATCTTTAACCTAATCTATTAAATACCTAATCTACTAAATCTAAATATTAAAACTTTATTATTTTATCTCTCGGGTTTCCTCTCATAACTTTTAAACGTTAATATCTTTTATATACGAGATTTTTTAAAGAAAAAAATTACACCAAATTAACGAGCGTTTTATTATCTTTCCAACGAGTACCATAGTGCTATATAAAAATCGGAGAAAAAAATAGTATTGTGTCGGGTTTGGGATTAGTTTAAAAAAAATTGTGGGTTTGGGTCGGGTCTGGGATTAGGTGATGCCCGACCGATTACCCGAAACAACATACCCAAATACCCGAACTACATACCCGATCATATACCCATGAATTTTTTAACGCATCACATAACCCTTTGACTAATGCGTTCGATATTTTAATAATTAACTTTTTTTTCTTATTTCATGTTAGTTTTTTTTAGAATGATCGATTACAAACTTCCGAATTCATTTGTAATGGCACTAGATTTATACCCCGGCGCAGAGATTCGTTTTTTTTTTATATTTGAATATGATAACTTATGACAGAGATTTGTTTAAAATAATAATAATAATAATAATAATAATAATAATAATAATATATTTTATTATGTTATATTAGATATTTCAACCCGAGACGTTCCCGGGATAAAAAACTAGTTCCTTATATAAGAAATTTTCATTTTTTTCTAATCGAGAACGGAGCAATTTTATTTCACAAAACAAAAACGATACGAACGAGTACTACAAAGAGAAAAAAAATGGTACATTAGAAATGGACTGTGGGCACTAATGCAATTCACTTGGGCTTGATTGAGGAGTTCTTTAGAAAAATTAATGGGATATGGGCGAGTTGAAGAGTGGGCATAGGTCCACCCTGCTTAGACTATGCATCTCCCAATACGTATACCTGCACTTTTTATTATTAGCCTTTAGTGTTACCATTTTATTTATTTATTTTTATTTTTTTTAACTGTCCATAAAAATGTAACTTTATGGATGATAACTTATAAGTTTTTGGAGATTTTTAAGCATATGAATACTCTAGGGATAACTTTCATATTGATTGACATGTTCAATTTTTGGTCTAAGTCAACTTTGTATTAGGAAAAATGAATTTGTGAACGATCCAATTTATGATCATCAAACAACTCTATTGATCTTTAGTCACATTAAAATACCTAGGCAACAAATGTGTATAACACTATAAAATAATAAAATAACTTAATATTACTACTACATACATGGCAAAACCAAACTTCACATTCTAAATCGATACCTAATATATGGGGTACGCAATTTTAGTTATAAGAAAGTATTTACAGATTATTTTACTATGTTATCACAAGTACCTTCTTTAAAAATTCTGAAACCCATTAGCTTCTCTACTCATTTGCTTGGAAGATTGAGTGCAACCCGAGAAGCCAAGACTACACTAAAGAAATTTATGAATTAAGTTTTGGTAGTGTGATGGCATGGCCAAGAGACTTACACCCGGTCCTATTGGACAAAATTTATCAATTATGATCCCAATTAAACAAGAAAACAACTTTTTGAGGGGTCAACTCGTCAGGGGTTTGTAGTTTCTAACAAAGCACTCGTGATGATACCCGGATCAAAGCGGTTGGGGCCAGGGTTTCACAAGGGTTTCACAAATCTTATTATTGAGTTCGAGTTGATCAACTTATTCGTTTGCTTTGGAATAATAATTATATCACATGTAATTATATAATATTATGATCTTTTTTCACTTGACCTTTTATCTTTTATTCAACCGTGTAATACACATTAATTAATATATATAGATGTAGATTTGGTTGGACCTTTACAAATCCAAAAGGTTAATTAAACATTTGTTTTCTTCCCAAGATTTAAATGTCTAAGTTGTGACACGATCTCTAGGAATGAGTTATGCGAATGTTGATAAGTATAAAGAGTAGCCAAAGTCCATAGTCTGTAATCATTAGTTCTCAACAAAAGTCAAATGAAGTTCATGTTATTTTCATCTATATTCATTCAATCTTGTTTTAGGAATCACGTATATAGAAAAGGGGGACAAATTTGGGACAATTTTCTGAGTTTTTTTCATTATGCAAACTGAACTTAAATATGCAAAAGATCAAGGTTCATCACCCATGATCCGTTATTCCATGCCATTACCCCCTAAAACACAGCCACTATGACAAAGTGGAGAAAATGCAACTTAATCAACAAGAAAATAACAAACAGAAAACAACTAAAGTAAATGAACGTGTGCAGAGCCAAGTCTTCAATCTTGTTGGAATCGGGCTGGTCTCTTGACCTCTCTCTTGGGCCTCTGCTGTTGGGCTGGTCCATCTGAGCTAACGAGCTGGCCTGCATCATCTCCCTCCCCTTGAGATTCTCCATTGTCCTGGTGAAATTCGGGAATAGTTTTTCCCATTCGATCTTGTCTTCCCAAGTCGCCTCTTCCAACGGCTTCTTTTCCACTTGACTAATAATTGAGTGTTCCCATTTGCATCTAAGCGAGTGTCCAAAACAGTCTCTGGCAAAATCCCAAGCTTGTTATCAATACCAAAGTTGTACAAATTACCCTTGCTTAATGACCCGGGTCCATGACTAAGTTTCAAGAGAGACGTGAAACACCGAATGAATTCGAGAACCGCAGGAAGCTCAAGCTTATACGCCACGTTACCGATGCGCTCCATAATTTGGTAGGGACCATAATATCGTCAAGATAATCTAAGACTTGAACGATTCGCAACCGACGATTGACGATACTTCTACAAACAAAGATAAACATAATCTCCAACTTCAATCTCTTTGGCTGCACGTTTCCTGTTGGCATATTTAGTCATCTTTTGTTTTGCCACCTCGATAGACGCTATAAGTTGGGTAACAAGACGTTGATGCTTGATCAGTGATGCTTCGATTGAAGCCAAATTTGTTAATCCTGTAACATAATCATGAATGGAAGTAACATCACGACCATACACGGCACGAAAAGGGGACATTTGAATTGACGAATGATAAGCCGTGTTATAAGAAAACTCGGCGAGATACAAAAAATGTTCCCATTTTTTTGGTTCCTCGAAAACAAATGCACGAAGGTACATTTCCAAGCACCGATTGACAAACTCAGTTTGACTATCCGTTTGTGGATGGTACGCGCTATAATGCGACAATTGGGTCCCCATTTGTTTGAACAACTCTTTCCAAAATCCACTGAGAAAAATACAATCACGGTCCGAGACTGTTGTCTTTGGTAAACCATGAAGACGATAGATCTCTCTCATAAAAATGGAAGCAATAGAAACCGAAGTGTACCCGGAAGGAAGCGCAATGAAGTGTGCGAACTTGGATACCGGTCAACGATAACCCAAATCGTCGTTTTCCCTTTGGATGGTGGAAGGCCCGTGATAAAATCCATCGAAATATCCTGCCATGGATACTCTGGAGTCGGCAAGGGCTGCAATAACCCGTATGGTTTATGATTAGGGTTCTTGATTGCTTGACAAACTTCGCATGAACGTACAAATTCGGCAACAGCGTTGTTGAGTCCAAGCCATGTGAATGTTCCTGCCAACCTTTTGATAGTGGAATTAATTCCAGAATGTCCTCTCACAAATGAGGCATGAAATTCTTGTAACAAACGGTTTTGAAGGTTCGGAATTGGCGGAACTAATAATTTGTCATGTATATACACCAAGCCATCACATACTCGATGGTGAAGGAAATTAGCAGCATCCGCTTGAATGTCTTGGATCAATTGACAATCCGAAACATCAGTTGAATAATATGATTGAAGCTCGTTTAACCAAGTGGCCGTCGGGTAAGAAATTGCCAGCATTGAAGGGATGTCGACGCGGCTCAAAGCATCCGCAACACTATTTTCTTTACCGGGTTTGAAGTGAATTTCGAAGTCGTATCCCATCAATTTCGTAACCCACTTTTGTTGTTCCGGGGTTTGGATTGTTTGAATGAGGATATGCTTCAAACTATGATGATCGGTAAAAATCTGGAATCGATGGCCAAGTAAATATTGTCACCACTTCTTAACCGATTCAGTGATAGCATAAAGCTCTTTTGTATAGGTAGAATGACCCTGCATAGCTGGACAAAGTTCTTGTTGAAAAAAGAGATTGGTTTGTTGTTTTGGGATAAAACGACTCCGATGGCAAAACCCGAAGCATCTGTTGTGACATCAAAAGGTTCAGAAAAATTGGGCAAGGCTAAGATGATTAAGGTTTTCATGTGTGATTTGAGGGAGTTAAAGGGGTGGTGGGCATCCGGGTTCCACTTGAATTCTTTGTGTTTCAATAGGTTAGTTAAAGGTGAGGCGATACAGGCATAAGACGGAACAAACGCCGATAGTAACCGATGAGGCCTAGAAAGGCACGAAGGGTGGTGAATGAAGAGGGTGGTGACCATTGTTGAATGGCGTGTATCTTGTCGGGTTCCGGTGCAACCCTGGCTGACAAAATTTTGTGTCCTAGAAATGAAATTTCTTGAACACCAAAGACACATTTTGAAGCTTTTGCATGGAATTGGTTACTGGAAAGGGTATTGAAAACAAACTGTAGGTGATTATAATGATCGGTTTGATTCGAACTATATATAAGAATATCGTCGAAGAAAACCAAAACAAATTGGCGGAGTACCTTACGAAAGAAATCGTTCATTGCCAATTGGAAGGTTGATGGGGTGTTTGAAAGTCCAAATGGCATGACAAGATATTCATAGTGTCTGTCGGTTGTGCGAAAGGCGGTTTTGTGGATGTCCTCTTGAGCGACCCGAATTTGGTGATAGCCGGAGCGTAAATCGATCTTAGAAAAAATGGTGGCATCATGGAGTTCATCTAGTAGCTCATCGATCGTTGGTATAGGAAAACGGTCATGCACCGTCACGACATTTAAAGCACGATAATCTACACAAAAACGCCAAGATCCGTCCTTCTTTTTAACCAACAAGACAGGTGATAAAAAGGGACTTTGACTTGGTCGAATAATTCCGTTTTGAAGCATTTCGGTTATGAGTTGGGACATGATTTGTTTTTGGTAGTGTGGGTAGCGGTATGGTTTCACGTTGACTGGTTGTGTTTCGTTCATCAGTGGGATGTGGTGGTCGTGGGTGCGGTTAGGAGGTAAGGTTTGAGGTTCTGTAAAGAGAGTTTGGAATTGGTGAATGAGTTTGGTTATGGTTAGGTCTTCGTGGTTTTGTGGAAGTGTTGTGATTGTGGGTGTGGGAGGGATAGGGTCATAAGTTAAGGTGTGGAGTGAAGCTACTGAATCATGGAGTAACAGGGTGGAAATTGAGCTTGGAGAACAAATACGACCAATTAACTCACCTCAGATTGTATGTGTGTTACCATCTTTGTTGAAGGATATTTCGGGTATGGAAAAATCCGCCGATAAACGACCAAGTGAAGCAAGCCACGTGATGCTAAGAACGATATCCGTACCTTCAACCGTAGAACATAGAATGGAATGTGAAACAAAGCCTTTTGGATTTGAAAATTGACCGATGGACAAAACCCGTTACATTGGATAAATTCGCCATTACTGACCATGACATTGAATTCTGGAATGGAAGTGATTGAAAGATGAAGTAATAATGCGATGCGAGGTTTGACAATATTGTGGGTACTACCACAATCGATGAGGATGGTGACCGGATGTCCGTTGATGTAACATGTGGCTCGAAGGGTTTGCGGGGTTGAGAGACCGAAATAACCGGCATCAGAAAGGGATAGCAACTGTGGTGGGTTTTGTTCGGTTAGTGTCATGGTGTCTGGTGGGTCATCTTCAGGTTCTTCGTGATCGTCGTTATCAACGATTAGCAAAAATTGCGGAGGAGAACATTTATGGCCAGGAGAGTATCATTTAGGACATCTGAAACATAGCCCCTCTTTGCGTCTTTGTTGGAGTGCTTCTGCTGAAAGTTTGGTAAAGGGTAGGGGAGTGGTTTGTTTTGTTGGAGCGGGTAATAGGGCAGGAGTAGAAGTAGGAGTGTTTGTTAAGGGCTGAGTAGCAGAGGAGTTGGAATTGAAAGATAGTGTTTTCGAGTTGTAGGTGAAGCGGTTTGAGGATGGTTTTGGTAAATGAGCTACTTTGTCCTCCACGGCTTTGGCTAGACCGATAGCCTCGTAGAGTGTGGATGGTCGTAAGACGGCTAGTTCGTTGTGGATTTCGGGTTTGAGACCGGAAATAAAACAGCTTCGTAATGCATGTTGGGTGAGACCCGTTACGCGATTACTAACTCTTTAAAATTCCGTGAGGTATGCGAAAACGGTTGTGGTTTGTGTAAGTTTGAACAATGTTGCTTCATGGTCCTCGAAGGTAGAAGGCCCAAAGCGGCGTTCGACTTCCCGTTTGAAAGAAGTCCACGAGGGGAGTAGGTCATTATTTGCAAGATTTTGGTACCAAGCTAACGCATCGCCGATGAAGTAAAAAACGGCTAGTGGGACGCGTTCGGTCAATGGTGTTTGATAGTACGAAAAAAGTTTTCGGCTTGAAAGATCCAACCGAGTGGGTTAGATCCATCGAAAAGAGGAAGGGTAATTTTTGGCGCGCCGGGATGGTTGTGTGAGGAGGATGATGATGGTGGTGTTTGGGGTGGTGACTGCAGGTTTTTCAGTTTGGGACCGGACGGGGAATCGACTGAGAATTTGTCGGATATGTTTGTGAGGACATTTGCCTGGTGGTCGAACTTGGTGTGAAGGGTGCGAGTTTCGTCGATAAGCTGCTGAAATTGTGCAACCTGTTGTGCAGCAGCGGCGACTGTCGAGTTGATCAATTGTTGCAGCAGATCATTGGTTGTGGGTTGTGGTTCCTCGGATGAAGTATCTTTGCTAGGCGCCATGGCAGGTAGGTGAATTCGGGAATGAAAGCACCAAATGATAGACAATCCTTAAGGGGATTAGGCTCCAGGAAATTAGAGAATAGAGGGACAAATTTGGGACAATTTTCTGAGTTTTTTTCATTATGCAAACTGAATTTAAATATGCAAAAGATCAAAGTTCATCACCCATGATCCCTTATTCCATGTCATTACTGTTGGTTTCAGGCCCAAGATAACTCAAACAAACACTAAACTCTTACTATCAAACTCACGTAATATTCACGTAATATGATAAAACTATAAATGTGCAGTAAGGAATTGTAAAAGCTTGTTTTTTTTTTTTTTTTTTTTTTTTTTAGCCACTGGCTTCCAACGTTCACTTCTTCACATCCCATTAAACTCGGTCATCCTTTTATCCGGTCAACACAAGCCTTTCACTTTATTATTCAAACTTTCATAAATAACTAACCCATATGACCCATGAACCATGGCCCGTGACCCATTAACTCGTAACCAGTAAACGAACTGACCCGACATATCAAGATTATCCAACATTCACCCCCATAATCTTTATGTCGGTTCTTACTTCGTTCTTATTTGCGTTCGATCTTTTTTTCTCGCTAACTTAGAATCATCTTTCTTGCTAACTTTCTATTCGAACCATACGGTTCGGTCTTTCTCTTTCTTTAGGAACAACCCGTGTCCGCTCCTTTCTTTCTTTCGGTTGCCGAATTTTCTTTCTTTCGCGTCGACACCCATTCTTGTGGCTTGTTACTTTCTTGCAATACCACCGGTCTCTTTCTTTCTTTCGAGGCCATCTTTCTTTCTCAAGAAGTGACGTCGGCCTCTTCTTTCTTTCTTTCTTCTTTCTTTCGGCGCCTCTTCTTTCTTTCGGTCTACGGTCTTTCTCGGTCTATCTTGGTGTGAACCTCCGGTCATTGTCACACCCACGGTCTCACGCCTATGGTCCTCTTGGCGCGTTCTACGGTCTTTCTTCAAGCCATTCGGTCTACTACGGCTTCGGTCTCTTCTCATCGGTCTACCTTTCTTACACCGGTACGATACGGTCTCTCGTTCTTTTGTGATCAATGGTCTCAGTCACCACACTTGCTTTGTACCAATGCACATCGACATTATAGTGTTGTGTTCCATGAATTTTAAATTCATGATGGAGACCATTCAACTATCTCATGCACATGATATCATGCATATGTTATTCATCATGGCCATCTCCAAAACTTCAATATTGCTTCACTTGGATGCTTCAAATAAATTTAGCAGCACAATCTTTTCACCTATGTGCTTGCTTTATCAAACTTTCGAAATCTTATCTAACTTGTCATTCCTTTTAACATCGATGACCACTTCTAAGCTATCCGTTGCTTTCATTCTGTTTCGCTTGCTTTATGATCAACCTTTCCTTTTTTTTTTTCTTACGGACCTACTGCTGTATCACAGCCCCGAAACAGCACCGAAAATTGATGCGGATCACCCCGTTGTCTCAAGCAGCACTTCCCGTAACAACGGTCGACCCGAAACACCCTGCAACTATGTGAGTGCAGCAACCTCTTGGTTGCGACCTGAACTGGCAGCCAAACAAGCTGCAATTTTTCGACTCACTTGCGCTACCGCTGCGATGGCAGCCCCGCACCCGAAGGCTACTCCTACCTTCGAAAGTCGACTCTCAAAACGGCACTCGTTTAACCTTCGCTCTGATACCAAATGTTGGTTTCAGGCCCAAGATAACTCAAACAAACACTAACTTGTTTTTTTTTAGCCACTAGCTTCCAACGTTCACTTCTTCACATCCCATTAAACTCGGTCATCCCTTTTATCCGTTCAACACTAGCCTTTCACTTTATTATTCAAACTTTCATAAATAACTAACCCATATGACCCATGAACCATGGCCCGTGACCCGTTAACTCGTAACCAGTAAACGAACTGACCCGACATATCAAGATTATCCAACAATTACCTCCTAAAATGTAGCCACTATGACAAAGTAGAGAAAATGCAACTTAATCAACAAGAAAATAACAAACAGAAAATAACTAAAGTAAATGAACGTGTGCAGAGCCAAGTCTTCAATCTTGTTGGAATCGGGATGGTCTCTTGATCTCTCTCTTGGGCCTCTGTTGTTGGGCTGGTCCATCTGAGCTAACGGGCTGGCCCGCATCAGCAACAGGGTACTGGACTCGTCAGCATAAAAAGAAAATGGGTTGGATTAATGATAGATATGGGCTGAGCAGCCCATTATATGAATCAGTCCACTTAATGTCAGTTGGATTAAAAAGAACGAGTTATACAATTCCCTTTGGAGGGTTGATTCATGTCGCTTTGGTGGAAAAGCCGTAAGCTTGTAAGCTATTGGGAACCTAATACGGTGTGCTTGGCTACTCTGTGTGCGCAGACCGAGGAAGAACAAAGAAACCTATTGCTGGTTTGCTTGGCTACATGAAAACAAAAGAAATGGTACATCTATCTTGTGATGTTGCTAGGTAGTGTCAATGGTACGACAAAATATTGGTAGTTTGCTTACATTGTGATTCTGTTTTATTTAGATATGCAATAGATGGCTTAGTTGGTGTGTATTGAAAATCACTTTCAGCACAAAATTTCATATGATTAGATTATCAACATGACTTTGATGTATATATAAGAGCATTCACAATAGATGCTCCATATTAGTGTTAGAGGGCCTCTATATTATATAGAGTGAGTATAGGTGATTGTGAGTAGAGGAGAGAGAAAATATATAGAGGAGACACTGTTCACCCTTCATAATTTTTTAATATTTTTAAAAGTGGTTGTGAGTAGAGGAGAGAGAAAAGATAATGATAAAAGTATAGAATAAGTATTATTAAATTGAAAAGGAGAGAGAAATGTAGTAATTTTTAGTGTAATTATTGACATAGAGATTGAGTATTTAGTGTGAATGCTCTTAGAGATGACACAATTTATTTATATAGTTATTACTAGTTTTTATCCGGTGAGCGTCCCGGGTTGAAATATCTAATATAACATAATGAAATATATTATTATTATTATTATTATTACTTTTACTACTACTACTACCACTACCACTACCACTACCACTACCACTACCACTACCACTACCACTACCACTACTATTATTATTATTATTATTATTATTATTATTATTATTATTATTATTATTATTATTATAAACAAAACTCTGTCATAAGTTATCATACTCAAATATAAAAAAAAATGAATCTCTGCGCCAGGGTATAAATCTAGTGCCATTACAAATGAATTTGTAGTTTGTAATCGATCATTCTAAAAAAAACTAACATGAAATAAGAAAAAAAAAAGTTAATTATTAAAATATCGAACGCATTAGTCTAAGGGTTATGTGATGCGTTAAAAAATTTATGGGTATATGATCGGGTATGTAGTTCGGGTATTTGGGTATGTTGTTTCGGGTAATCGGGCCGGGTATCACCTAATCCTAGACCCGACCCAAACCCACATTTATTTTTTAAACTAATCCTAAACCCGACACAATACCTGTCGGGTTACAAAAACTAGTCATTTTTTTCTCCAATATTTATATAGCACTATGGTACTCGTTGGAAAGATAATAAAACGCTCGTTAATTTGGTGTAATTTTCTTCTTTAAAAAATCTCGTATATAAAATATATTAACGTTTAAAGGTTATGGGAGGAAACACGAGAGATAAAATAATAAAGGTTTAATATTTAGATTTAGTAGATTAAGTTAAAGATTATAATAGATTATGTTAAATCATATTTATTTATTTTTTGTAATTGGTTTAGAGTTGTCACATCACATCCTATGTGACATCTCTCAAAGGAGAGATTGCATAAGAGTATGACATGTAGGATTAATCCCTTTGCAATATATATACTAGTTTTTATCCCGGGAGCGTCCCGGGTTGAAATATCTAATATGACATAATAAAATATATTATTATTATTATTTTAAACAAATCTCTACCATAAGTTGTGATATTCAAATATAAAAAAACGAATCGCTGCGTCGGGGTATAAATCTAGTGCCATTACAAATGAATTCGGAAGTTTGTAATCGATCATTCTAAAAGAACTAACATGAAATACGAAAAAAAAAAGTTAATTATTGAAATATCGAACGCATTAGTCTAAGGGTTATGTGATGCGTTAAAAAATTCATGGGTATATGATCGGGTATATAGTTCGGGTATTTGGGTATGTTGTTTCGGGTAATCGGGTCGGGTATCACCTAATCCCAGACCCGACTAAAACCCACAATTTTTTTTAAACTAATCCCAAACCCGACACAATACCTGTCGGGTTACAAAAAATAGTCATTTTTTTCTCCGTTTTTTATATAGCACTATGGTACTCGTTGGAAAGATAATAAAACGCTCGTTAATTTGGCGTAATTGTTTTCTTTAAAAAATCTCGTATATAAAAGATATTAACGTTTAAAAGTTATGTGATGAAACATGAGAGAGAAAATAATAAAGGTTAAATATTTAGATTTAGTAGATTATGTATTTAATAGATTAGGTTAAATATTATAATAGATTAGGTTAAATCATATTTATTCCTTTTTTTAATTGGTTTACACTTGCCACATCATATCTTATGTGGCATCTCTCAAAAAAGAGATTGTATAAGATCGTGACATGTAGGATTAATCCCTTTGCAATATATATATATATATATAGGGCAAGAATTAAATAAAAACCCTCCTATTTTGAAGAAACCCATTAAACCCTATATCAACCATTGATCAATCTAGATCAATGGTGTGGATCAAATGCTTAATATTATAATAGATTTATTAAGGTAGATGACAAAAAAGGGCACAATGGTCAAATGCCATTTTCTGAAAAGCAGATATGACAGTGTGGACCCCACACATGTCACATCATCTCTCTCATACTTTTGTGACCATGGTCCTAAATCTGTCAGCACGTCATGTTACATATGTAACATATGCAGTGTTGCGTACGTTAAAATTGCACAGATTGTATATAATCAATTAAAAACTTTATAGATCAAAAAACATTCAAATGTACACAAGAATTGTTTCTTACAAAGTGCTAAAACAAACAAAACGGTCATTACAAATCGACAAAATGCTAAAAAAACTATCATAAATAAAAAAAATATTGTCTACACTTCATTCTTGATAATCATCTTCATCTTTAATGCAAAAAAAATATGCTCACCTGCAAAAATAAAACAAAATTCATCAATTTACATGAAAAAATCAAAACTTTGTATCTAGTAAAAAAACAAAAACTAATGTATACCAACTTAGTGGTGCTGTTACATACGAAACATACGCAAACATAGATTTCATCCAATGATCAATGACATTCCATTCAAGAATTTTTTTTCCCAATTCTTCCTCTATAATATGCAATATTACATTCCTGATAAGGTGCAAAAAACACGAGTGTTACATGTGTAACAGGATTTTTTTCTGGAAACACAGACAAACTTTTGTAGTCTGCACCCAGCATACATTTTTTACTGAATTACAAGCAACCTTTGACTGCAAAACAGATACGCTACACACGTAACATCCTACCTTAACACAGAAAAAAACACCCTAAGTAAATTCACAAAGATGATACGACCATATAGACGAGAAAAACACCCTAACTAAACATAGAGAAAACACAAATAACAAACATTCTGAAAAGTCATTCTTAAAACAAATAACAACACATTTTCTGTCTTTAGTTATAGATAAGACTATATGAGAAAACACAAAAACAGACATTTTCTGTAAAAAAGACATACGTAACATTAAAAAAAACTCATACATGAGAAAACAAAAAAAACTAGACAGACATGGTGCAAAAACACACGAGTGTTACATGTGTAACAGGAAAACACAACAAAAACTTTTGTAGTCTGCAGTAAACATAGAGCAGAATCTGATATGCTAGAAAACATAGAAAACAGAATTTGACTGCAAAAAACAGATATGCTACACACGTAACAGCCTAACTAAACACAAAGATTATACGAAAATATAGACGATAAAAACACCCTAACTAAACACAAAGATACTACGAACATAAAACACAAAACGAAAAATCATTTTCGATGTTTAACATAATAAACACCCCTAAGTAAAATCACAGAGATGATACGAACATATGGACGAGAAAAACACCCTAACTAAACACAGAGAAAACACAAAATAACAACATTCCGAAAAGTCATTCTGAAAACAAATAACAACACATTTTCTGTCTTTAGTTATAGATAAGACTATATGAGAAAACACAAAAACAAACATTTTCTGTAAAAACACATAGGTAACATAAAAAAAACTCATACATTCGAAAAAAAAATAGACAGACATGGTGCAAAAACACACGAATGTTACATGTGTAACAGGAAAACCCAGCAAAAACTTTTGTAGTCTGCAGTAAACATAGAGCAGAATCTGATATGCTAGAAAACATAGAAAACAGAATTTGACTGCAAAAAACAGATATGCTACACACGTAGCAGCCTAACTAAACACAAAGATTATACGAAAATATAGACGATAAAAACACCCTAACTAAACACAAAGATACTACGAACATAAAACACAAAACGAAAAATCATTTTCGATGTTTAACATAATAAATCACCCAAAAAAAAGAGATGCTAATGTAACTCATGAAAGTCAAAAAATCAAACCTTTGTATCTGGTAAAAAAAAATCAGAAACTAATTTATACCAACTTAGTTCTGCTGTTACATACGAAACAGACGCAACATATATATCATGTAACAGCAGAATTCACTACTTAACAAAATGTGTACCATTCATTGCACACACTCCACATAAATTTACTTTTTAAAATTCACTACTTTTTTATTCAAAAAAAAAAAAAAACTCATAACGGTAATGATATTCACATATTGACCGATCTCGTCGTTCATAAAAAAAAAACATACTAACCGATCCATCTCCAAACCAATATTATTATTATTAATCAATATTACACATAAAAAAACATACTAACCGATCCATCTCCAAACCAATATTATTATTATTAATCAATATTACACATAAAAAACATACTAACCAATCCATCTCCAACCAAAAAAAAATTGAATTTAATAAACAAATCAAACAAAATGTTAAAATCTTAATAACTAAAAAATTTCCTGTACATTTGCTTGTTTGCTCGGTTTTCTATTTTTTTAAGAGAAGTTTGCCGTGTAAAAAAAAACTAAATTCAAAAATATATTTTAACCTAAAATAAATATATACTAGATCTTGAATGAACAAAAACATAGAGATTATAAAATCAAACAAATAAAAAAAAACGAACGATGGAGATGAACTTACTCTAGATAACATGCAAATCAAGGATTGCATTTGGTTTCTACCCACAGAATCACCAACAAAAGCCAAAGACTTATCTCTCACAATCTCCAAGAACTGATACGGGTTGAATATGGGTAGATCACACCCATCGGGTTTCCATCTCCACTTCATGAAATCCGAATCGGGTCGTCCATATTTCTCGCAGTTTTGATGTTCATGGATAGCCCAACATGTCATATTATTATAATATGGAGCACCAGGGTTCGGCACCCATTCACCGGAGAACACATCACATTTATGGTGGTTGTCATTGATGGTGATGATGAACAGGGGCGAGGGGTGGAAACAGGGGTGGAAACAGGGACGACGACGGTGATGAACAGGGTCGGTGGTGGTTGTTGTGTATGGTGGTGGTGGCTGTTGTGTATGGTGGTGGTAGTGATTATGGTGTAAGAGAGAGAGTGTATGTATGTGTTTATATAGGTGGGAGAAAAGAAATTCAAATTGTTTAGATGAGAGGGAAATGTAAAAAGACAAATATAACCTTTAAGAATTAAAATAATATATTCTTTAGTGGCCTATGTGGATTAATCTTGTCCACTCATTAGGTTTCCATGAGTTTCTTCATTTTAGAAGGTTTCCTTTCTATACTTAGCCTATATATATATATATAGATATATATATATATATTAGATTTTAGGAAAATTACATACTCCTTCCTTTATGTTTACATCAATTTCGAGCGGATGTCCTATAACTTAAGAAATATCGAAAATCATACTTTTTATTTAAAAAAGTTTGCAAGTTACATACTTTCCAATAACGGGCGTCAAAATTTTCAGATAATTTTACCCATTTATTTACAGAGGTGTGTTAAAATTTAAAAAAAAAAAAAAAAAAAAAACCTCTCTTGAATTTGTTTATCATGCACTTGTCTATAACAAATTTGTACTCCGAGAACAATGTAAAGTGTAAACACTTCAACTTAATACCCATGATCTCTTGGTATAGTAGCATGGTGTCCCTTTTTACAAAATATAAGGTTATGGGTTTAAATAATTGCAAATGCAAGGTAAGGTGGAATTAAGGTGTGATAAAATTTGCCGTTAAAGAAAAACACTTCAATTTCATCTACTAATCACATGCATAGTTTAAGTAATCGATCACATTCAGATTTGTGTATCCGTAACATATAATTGGTTCATACACAACTTTATGTTTCCATGACATATAGTTGGTCAATATACAACTTAGTATTTCTGGAAGAAAAAAAAGTTATATATTAGATCACATGCAATATTGTTGTTTCATTTTACCAAAAATCGGTAAATGTTACTCATACTCCACTTTACACCAAATATTATAAGATACTCATCTTCTCTAACTCTTTGTTCTTAAAACATTACAAAACCACATGGAACATTGTGATTGAATACAAACTTAGGTAGTTTTTGCAAGGTTTTTAGAACCAGACCGGACGTCGAACCGGACCCTCGGCGGTTCACCGGTCCAACCGGTCCAACGAACCGGGCCAAAAAATGCTTCGAAACCCAAAATATCAAAAAAAATAATAAAAGAAACCGGTCCGACCACCGGTTTTCCGGTCCGACCGGCCGGTTTTCCGGTCCGAAGCTGGTTCGCTACAGAAACGGTCAAACCACCCGAACCGGACCGGTCCAAGTCCCGGAGCCCGGTCCGACCGGCCGGTCCGGTCCGGTTTTCAGAACACTGAGTTTTTACGGTTAGAGAGAAGTGTGAGTGACTTTAGTGGAACATCAAAGAAACTTGGTTAGTATTAAGTGAATATTCCCTAAATATAAGGAAATAATACCACATGAGGGAGCATTTCAAGCTAAAAATTAGGCTCACCCATTGGAAATTCAATTACGAGAAGGAAAACATTTTTGTTTTGAAAGGTTGTGTTTTAGCGGTAAACTCTTGGCTAGAAAGTCATCTCTGTCTAGGATTGAATCTTTCCCTACACGGGTTTTCCCTTTCAAACCCAATGGTTATTTTTTCGGTGGAAGATAAAATCGAACCTGAGACCCGGACAAGAACCCCACAAATGTAGGTAAACCTTCCCACCTCTATTGCAACTATTGGGCTACAACATCATTGGCAAAAGGAAAAAATTTGATTTTCTAAACATGTACTTTTATGCTGATGGCTTAGGCTAGTGGGTGTGGATCCGGCATTGGGCCGGCATGGTGATGATGGGCACGGCAACACCGCCCCCTAGGGGCGGCATCGGCATGAACGACAATATTGGGACGGGCTCGACGTTCCTCCACGTGTTCAATATGAAGCTTTTTGACCGTTGAACGGTCGAATCCTTTAAAATAATCAATTTTCAATTTCATTATTATAAATACATCTATTCCATTCACATTTTTTAAACACATCTCTCAAATTCTCTCAATATATTTAAACAAAATCAATATTTATAAAAAAATTCCAAACCATCAAACAACTATGTCTTCATCATCTTCTTCGTCTACGTCTTCGTCTTCTTCGGGTTCATCATCTACAAACGAAGCCATAAATTTTGTTATAAATGTCATGGCGCAAGCGGCGCAGATCATTGCCGAGGAAGAAGGAGAGGAAGTCGACTCGGTACCTCGAACTAGGCAAGCGGCTATAAACAGAGACCGAGAAGGGTCGTTTTATATATTTTTTTAGATAATTTATGTGTATTATATTTTTTTTTTAAGATTGTAGATGTTTATTATATTTCAATTGTTTAAGATTGTAGATGTTTATTGTGTTTATATTTTTTAAAATATGTGTAGGTGCCCATGATAGATCGGTAGCCGATTATTTTGCCGACAAAAACTTGTAATCGGCAGCCTTATTTAGGCGTAGGTTTCGAATGAGTAGGAGGTTGTTCTTACGTATAGCCGATGACGTGACGAATTTTCACCCATTTTTTACCTTACGATACGATGCTATAAAGAAAAGGGGGTTCACCACCCTACAAAAATGCACAGCGGCACTTCGGCAACTAGCGTATGGGACTACAGCGGATGCGTGGGACGAGTATTTAAAGATGTCGGGAAAGAACTTCACGAGAATGTCTGTAAAAGTTTAGCAAGTGTGTGGTGAAGCTTTACAGCAAGAAATATTTGCGAAAACCAAACTCTAGTGAGGTTCAACAATTGTACCAGTTCTACCACCAAAGACATGGTTTTTCAGGGATGCTCGGAAGCATTGATTGCATGCATTGGCCTCGGAAAAACTGCCAGAATGCATGGCGCGGAATGTTCACACGAGGGGATCAAGGACATCCATCAATAATCTTGGAGGTTGTGTGTTCACAAGATCTATAGGTTTGGCATGCTTTCTTTGGCATTCCTGGATCGAACAATGACATTAATGTCATTAACCAATTAGAGGTTTTTGACGATGTCAAAAAAAGGAACCGGTCCGGATACCAGTTTTACAGTATCGGGAGTGGAATACAGGCGTGGGTATTATCTTGCTGATGGGATCTATCCACCATACTCTACAATTGTTTAAACTATTCTGCACCCGTATGACGAAAAAAGAAAGAAATTTGCCAAGTTTCAAGAGGCGGTAGGAAAGGACATTGAACGGTTATTTAGGGTTCTACAAGCAATATGTCACATCATTGAAAACCCAACATGTATGTTCACCCCAAAAAAGTTGTGTTAATGTATGCATGCTTTTATTTTGTTTGCATAACATGATACTCGAAGACGAAGGCGCAACCATCTATGAATATGACAAGAATACCCCGGCGGAGAATACTGTTCCCGTTGACCCACATCAACAAGATTTAAATGAGTTCTCGTTACATAACGAGTTCACGCATCAAAATCTTCAAGCAGACTTGGTTGAATATATTTGAAACAACGGACAACAGTAGATTTTTTGTAATTTTTTTTATGTCGAGTAGTTTAATGTACTTTTAGTTGTGTTTTTTTAGTATTGTTTTTTAATGTAATATTAACTTTTTAATATTAATATTAGAATTAGAATATTAATTAAATAAAAAAATAAAAAAATAAAATGTAACATCTGACCCCTCTCACCATCAATATTGTCCGCTTTGCCTCGATTGGTTACTCATCCAGAGCTCACGGGTTTGTTTTTGGGTGCCTAGTGGAGACTTCCCAGGAGATCACCCATCCTGGAATTTCTCCCACCTAAGCACGCTTAACTCTGGAATTCTCCTCTCATCTACTAACATTAAGCCCCAAAATACGTTGGTGATTTAAGAGGCAAGACATTACTTATGAACCAAGGATCTCTCCTAGCCACGGCCGATGCGGGATTTTCCTGGGGTGTCACATAAAATAAAAAAAAAATGTTGATAAAGCTCATATCCACACCCTTGGCCCATCATGGTGATGATGCTTCTACCCCTTGTTGATGTAGGTGCAGGGCCATCATCCATGATGGGCCTCCTCCACACCCAATAGAATGCTATCACATGGGTAGTCACCTCTGATTCATGGAAACGCCTAAGAGGTGTCGTACCCCGTACCCGAAACTCGCCGGGGACGAAACGCCTACGGGGACGTCTGGAAACGTTTATTGGCCGTTTCTTGACCGCTTCGATAAGTCAAAGGGCGTTTCTTGTACCATTTCTAGATTTGGGGACGTTTTTTAAAAGTTTCCACCGGAAATGACTGGTTTGGAAGATGAAGAAGAAAGCATGTTGGTCTGGTGCTGCTGTTTGCTCTTTGTTTTCTCTCTGTTTTCTTCCAGAAATAAGATGAAGAAGAAAGTCACAGTGAGCTGTGAGGAAGAAAGCAACAGGCGGCTGTTATGTGTGTTAGCTTTTTTAGGGTTAATTAAGTTTTAGGTTTAACCCTCTATCTTTCAATACTTTACTTTTAGTTTTTAGAACTTGTAAATTATTTTATATCTTTCAATACTTTACTTTTAGTTCTTGAAATTTGTAAATTGTTACATAAGATTGGTTTGTGTAATTAAACAATTAAACCCCAATATCTTTACAAGTTAACATTTGGTCCTTATAGTTATTAATTTATACAAAATATATATCTATTTTGAAATTTTTAATTATATTTGTATTTTTTTATATTTTTTTTGTTGCCGTACCCGTTTCTTGATTTTTTGAGTTTTGCCGTGTCCCGTTCCCGTACCAATTTTTCATTCCCGTACCAGTTCTCGTGCAAGATAGGTAGTCACCGCAATACAAGTAATTTGAAGAAGTTAATGATGATATCGCATATTCACATGGATCACATGTTGCACATTTAAAAGGCCAATTAATGTTTTTTTTTAGTTCCCAATAGCACTAGCTGTATTCGGGTATGATTGCATCAAGTTGTACAAATAAAGCAAAAAAAGCCAAAACACAGAGAACCCTGAATCAGCCTTGAGGCTACAATTAACTGGATCGTGCCTCACCTTATGTTCAATGAATTTTGTGGGGTCTTGGGTCTGTACATTCTTGGACATCTCTTATTTGTGATTGGTTTCATGCCACATGTACGCAACTTTTGAATACACTTAAGTCAATGTTTGATCAATTTGACATTTTGACCTAAATTTTATTTTTACCCATTTGACTTTGTGATTCAAATTCATGGCCTTTAGATTATACCGAATTAAAAATTCCAAACCCGCTAAAAGAGGTGGCGAAATGGGTGGGGCGTGTGGTTTTGTCCAACGACTCAAAGGAAGTAATATTTAATAGGGGTCGGGTTGAATTAGGGTACCCCGCTATAACTTTTTGGTTCCTTATGTACATATTTATTGATTTTTATATTTCATGCATATAAAAGTAAGCTGCTCTAAAAAAGTATCATTGACTTTTATTAAGAAGATTTTTTAGGAGGTAACAACTAACATGTATGTGAACAAAATATCCAACCAATTTGATATTTTGAGATTTTTTAGGAGGTAACAACTAGCATGTATGTGAACAAAATATCCAACCAATTTGATATTTTGAGGTATACCTTAGGTTTCTTTTTATTTAAATTTACCCACTTGATCTGTTAGAGATTAAAGATAACTTAAATTGTTATGTTTTTTGTGTACATTGGTTAAATTGCCACCTCTATGCTCGAGTTTTGGTTCTATTTAGTATTTTATGGAAAGAATGTTATTTATCGGTCACAAACGCGTGACAGTTAGGCTAAAGTTATAAAATAATAGTTTTTATGTTGGCTTCTCAAATGAGTTATCGAGTTATAATCAAGTTTATTTTCGATCAACCCACACATGTCCTCTCAAATGGCTTAATACATATCCTGCAACCATCCGTGCAGTTAGCATGATTACAATATGATTACCATCGGTGGCTAGGCCTGTAAACGAATCAAACGAACACAAATAGTGGCGTGTTCGTGTTTGTTCATTTAACTTTAACCGAATACGAACACAAACATATAATCGAACACATATTTTTTTGTTCATGTTCATTCATTAAGAAAATGGACATGTTAGTGTTCGTTTATGTTCGTTCATTCAAAACCTAAACAAACAGTTCATGAGCTTAAACGAACACAAACAAACAAACTCAAGCGAACAAAATTTAACAAACATAAACAAACACTAATGAACATAATTGACCAAACATAAACGAACACAAGCGAACATTAAGTAGTTATTTTTATAAAAGTTAATGATTAGTTACTTTAAGTTCCATTGGAAAACCCATTTTATTTAGGTAATTAGGAATCATACACCTCCTATTTAGGATTCATACACCCTGACCCAAATCATACACCAATAGGAGGCTGTCACATACCCCAGAATGTGATGTCACACCCCCTAGAATGTGATGTCACGGGTGTATGAAACCCGGAACCCTTTATTTATAGAAAACCAAATTACTAATTAGTTATATCTATACAAATAGTTAGAAAACCCATTTTCATATTATATATATAACTACTTACGTATTTATTAAAACTTAAACGAACAAACATAAACGAACTTTCACGAACATAATTGAACAAACAACACATGTGTTCATGTTCGTTCGTTTAGTTTAACAAACACAAAAGTTTGTTCATGTTTGTTCATTTATTAAATAAACGAACATAAACGAACTTCCTGCCGTACAAATTCATGAACAGTTCATGAATGTCCAGTTATTTACAAGCCTATCGGTGGCGGAGCAATGAAGTTTTCATATGGTGTAAAATATTTTCGGCAGTCCAATTTTTATAGCAAGTCGTCAAAATTTTTAGGTCAAGCCAAGTCGGGTCTTTTTCATTGCTTCACTCAATTGGTCTCACAAATCATGAAAAAAATGACTATTCTCTTCAATTTCAATATAAAGTGGTATTTCTTCAGTTTATTTAGGTTATATAATTGGATAATACGTTACTTCTTATTGGGTTATAGGTAAATAGAACCCGTGTCTACAATTTTTTTAAAGGTTAATTTCTTTATTACTATGGTGTGTGAGATAAAAATTTGAAGCCTATACCTTCTATACTTAAATGTTTTTAAAAGTTTTGCCTTTGCTAATAGATCACCAACACCATTTGTGATCTTCAATTGGTTTGTTAATAGAATATGGGCCTGTAATTGGTTAATTAATAATACATGTACTTAATTAAATTTTTTATTAGGTAAAATGTTTATAATTTTTTATAAATATATTTATTGAAGTCAATCGTAGTCGATATTATCCATATGATATGCGGAACATATTGGTGTCAGGTGATAACGTTCATCTCAATCTAGCTCCGCCAATAATTAACACCCACTTACAACACTGTTATCTTGTTTAGATAAATGGATTAAACAGACCATATCATTGTTATTGGGTTAGGGTGATTCACTATTAGAAATTTCACTTTAAGTGATGAAAACATCACTAACATCAATCCCGTTGCTAATTACAGACAAATCACCACAAAGGTTAAAGTTAGACCATACATTGTGGTAATGCATTTCAGGGAGACATGGACCGACATGTGAATTTTCCCTTCAAGATCAAAAAACCTCAAGGTGATGGTGGTGTGGGATAGTAGCGTGGAGAGTTTTTTAAACAACCAATCACAATCATTCATAATACAACATCAACCAACCACCACCGTCCATTTTACCCTCCCGTTTTGCCCCACGAGGTGGATATCTTCAAGCGTCATGGGGCAACGGCCCTTCCACGCCATACATGGAGTGGTGTTGATGGTGTGAAGGGGCTTCACACATCCTTTCCACGCCCCACACCATGTAAGAGAGAGAAAAAAACGGAAAAGGGCCAGGGGGAGCATCCAACTGTAAGGATTACAGATTGAAAAGGAGCGGTCAATGATTGGCAGTCGAGCAATCGTCGGTCATGAGCATTCGCAAGACGACAGTGACTAAATGAGGGGTAGCGACAAACTGAGAATACTAATTGGTATTGTGAAAAATTGTTGATTGAAAATGGGTAACTTGGTAAATGAGAAAATGGGTCAGCTGTTGTTTTATTTGGGCTTATCTTTTCTAAATAATAATGGCTCCAAAAAGCCACTAATCTTAACTTTTGGTCTGGTTATTTATTTGTTTATGGACTAATCATTTATGGACTAATTATTTATTTGGGTTTGTCACAAACTTTTTCCTAAATCATAGGAGTCATTATAAAAAAAGTTTAGGTTAATCCATTTTTGATGAGTCCTTTACGCGTAGCTCAGTTGGTAAATGGACCTAAGATCTCTCTTGGGTGTCCTGGATACGATTCTCACGAGGGACATAGTAAGAAATGATGGATGACCCCTGGCCTATGGTCACGAGTTTGAGTCCTGATCTCGCCCGTCGTGCCTACGAGCGGGTGAGGTGTTTGGGTTTTCTGCGGTTTCGGGAACTGCATGGGTGGGCCTGACTACGCCAGCCGCCCGAGGTACGTATGGGCCCTCCATTGGGTTGGTCGTGGGGTCTGTCCATAGTGTGGGGACTTCCCTGGGTAGTCGAGCAAAAATGTTTGTTGGCCGTTTAAAAAAAAATCCATTTTTGATGGTATATATCTATACTATATTATAAAGCATGAGGGAGGGATTCCCGTAAAATTTAAGTAAATACAACTTTAATTGCTGAAAGTACAAACACTTGATGCATTTGTTAAAAAGTTCATAGGGGTATATGAGTCTTTTAGTCATTCTAACCTTAGCAAAAGTTGTAGTTGTTTAGAGGTATATAAGTTATAAGTTGATAAAGAGAGTGAATATTATGGGATAACCCTTTGAAGTATGGTGACTCTTGGTATATTTTTTGTTAATAGGAGTAACTATTGAGAGTTGTATGTGGAACAATTTAAATGGATTAATTTTATATATGATAATAATAAAGCTAATGAGATTGAGTATTGAGTGAAAGCATTTAAAGTAAAAGGTATACCAAGGGAATGTAACATCAAAACTGTTGCCTTCAATGGCGATCATCAATGTCATAATTTGATGCAACTAAAACCAATACCTTCTTAGCATATATATGCATAAATATATGATCAAGATAGCTCATAAAATTCCATCTCTTGAACTTGGACTCTCTCATTCGTAATTTTTTGGAAATTGCCACCAACCGGACCCTTCACTGTAACAAGAACCTCCACCGTACGCCACTAGCATGCTGCCACCGTACAACCGTTTGCAACCATCATGACCAGATACGCCTCCACTGCCACGCGCTTGGAACGTTCCACCGCAATGCCAACAGTCCACACATTGATTTTGGTTATAGTATCTATTCAAGGTAACAATTCCTATTTTCATTTCTATCATTAAAACCAACTCAAAAATCATTTTTGAAAACTTGGAATGTTGCACGGCTTAGGCACATATGGTTGTTTATAACGAAATGAATAGGTTCTAAATATTTAAAAAAATGAATTTAAACAATCCTGAAAATAAACTACTATAAATATGATGATTAACTAGACTAATGTTGTAGTACAATTAAATAGGTATTTTATAATTTACATATGGTATTTCTTTTAAGTTATATCCTATAATTAAATATATTTTGATTTATTTTATTTTTTTGGAAGGTGAATGTCTCATTCGGAAGTGGCAGAGTACTTCACACCCGCTCTTGCAAGTCCTGCCCTATGATTACTAATTGTTCTCCCAATGCGTTGGGTTATTCCGGCCAGATTTTAACGTCACCACAAACCTTCACCATCACGGGGGATTCTTGAAAGCATGGGCTGTTATCATCGACTCAGTTACCGCAAATCCTCTCTGCTACCATGTGACCTTTAGACCACCGCACCGTCTGACTTGGAGCCACCACTAGCCAACAGAAAATTTGGACAACTGCTGTGAACTACAAATTGAATGCTACCCTTTGATCTACAAATTGTCGCCCGCAGCAACGCGCGGGTTCCTCACTAGTATAGACAAAAGATCAAATACAAAGTTTTTTTTTTTGTACGAATTGTAGGGGTGAGCCCCACGAGAACCTTAGACCCGACCCGTGAGAACCTTGGACTCGAAGCTTTTTAAATATATGGGTCGGTTCGCGGTTCTAGATTTATATAAATTATCGGTTCCGGGTCGGGTCGGTTCCAAACCCACGGTTCTAATATAAGAACCACACGAACCGTTTAAATTTTATTCGAACATGACTTATTAATAGATTGATAACATATGAAAAAAACTATAATGTATAAAAAATGATCCAATAGATGTGTATTGTTAACGAAAAAATAAAACAATACTCTTTTTTAGTCTTTTCATTATTCTTTTTTACGTGTTATTGTAATCGATTTCACGTAATGTTAATACAATATTAAAAAATTGAAGTAAATATTTATGTATGTCGCTTCGAAGTGTGTGTGTGTGTGTGTATTTGTGACGTATACATAACAGATTCACATAATGTTTCGAGTGATGAGAATGACAAAATTGTTATCAAAACATACGTCAAGAAACGAAAAATGATTAAAATAAGGCAACTTGTGAGCTATTGTTAGAACCATATGGAGGGACTCTTTTAAGCCCCGCTAACGGCAGTGCGCATATAATGTATATATGTGTGACCCTCGGGGGCAAAAGTAAGTTGCACTAATTTTAACGGTATTTTACTAATTTCGTGAAAATAACGTTAAAAATGACGGATGGTTAATAACGTTAAAAATGACGGAAAATTAATCATGCATCACGTGGTGATGTAGTTGATAGCCAAAAGACAAGGGGGTACATGCACCAATCGGGTTTGTCCCGATTGCTAAGTGTTATCTGTTATGTGCCTTATGTCTAAGGCTTGATACAAAACCACTATTGAGTCGTTGGTCTCACTGGAAGCAGCCTCTCTATTCCCACGGGATAGAGGTAAGGCTGTCTACATCTTACCCTACTCAGACCCTACCTTAGCTTTTGCTATTGGTGGGATTAACTGAGTATGATGATGATGATATGGAGGGACTTTTACGAGCATGGTAAAAGAATAGAAATATGTAACCCTCTAAAAGCCTATTACATTAAAAGGTTCTGTAGGTCAGACCCTTTACCCGACCCATGAGAACCTTTAGGACCCGGAACCACATAGCTTTTTAAAGTTCAGTTCGTGGTTCTTATTTAAACAATAAAAGGGTATACGGTTCTAGTGGGTCCAGGTCGGTTCGGGTCGGTTCCCGGCCTTTTGCACAGCCCTAACGAATTGTACGAATCAAAGAAAAAAAGGCGGTGACATTATTGTAAATAACAACTTTTACTTGCTACTTTTTCTTTCTCAGACATTATGTCACTTTCTCTCTCTATAAAAGCAAACATTTTCTTCATATAGTAATCAACAGTTGCTTGTAGTGTAGAGTAATTATATAATTACTCTAGTTATAATTACGCTATATAAATACTCTAGAGTAATTAGCAATTGTTTATAGTGTAGAGTAATTATTGTATAAGTAGAGTAATTTTGTAGCAGTTCCTTCTTTCATTTCATCATGTTCTTGTTGATCCTCTGCTTTAAACAAATTCATGTTGTCTCCTTCTCAGCTCTAAGTGTCACAAAAATTACTCTACATAGAACATGCTATACCAAGTTTCACAAAAAGTACAGACCTGAAACCTTGTTCTTAATTAAAAAAAAAAATAATAAACATCCTATCCTCCGTTTTAGACATTTATCGAACACCTTTTCATAGCATGAAAACTTGAAAAAAAATCGTATAAAAATCACGTATTACCTCCGGTTTCCAGTTTTTCGATGATATTGAATTTCATCTTGCTTGGTCGTCTTCAATTGTGTTGTTAATTTGAGGGTTTTTGTTAGGGTTTTTAGAATGAATTTAGGATTTCTGATTGGTACCATGACTTTTTGTAAAAAAAAAAAAGAGGTTTGTCTATAATTACAAAAATGCCACCGCCCCTTTTTTGTTTGATTCTTACAGTTCATACAGTAAACTTATTTGTACACGAACTTAACTCTCTCTCTCTCTCTCTATATATATATATATATATATATATATATATAGGTTAAGGTTTTAGTAGGAAAATTGGTTTGTGTAGGAAGTGTAAGAAGTGTTTTCAACCATTTGATCTAGAAATGAATGGTTGAAATTAAAAGGTTAGGGTTGTTAAGATTCTATTAATTATATTTTAATAATTAAGGGTAGGATGGTCCAATAAGTGTTTTAAATGAGGGTAGTAATGCCATTTTTTTGTATTTGATATAGAAACTATTTGATTCTCTCCCTTAATTCATGGGCCTCTCTCTCATCTTAATCTTCATATTAATTATAGTTTATAATCTCTCTCATACATTTAAGGTTGTTTCATCTTCCATCAAGAAAAAAAAAACACAGAACACCAAAACCTTCTTTGCGCAGGAGATTCTTCATCTTCTATAATCATCTACACACCAATCGTATGCTCATGTTTTATAACACTCTTGATGTTGCTAAACAATGTTGATGTCATATAACAGCCTATAAATCTTGTTTTGGTAATATTTTGGTAAGATTTTACGCACGGCTATTGTATCATATCTAAATCTTGTTTTTATATCAACCATAAAGGTAAAAAAAAAAGGATTCTATTTGACACTACTGACTCATAACATGTTAAAAACACTACTAATTCGTATAAAACACTACTTATTCGTATAAAACACTACTGATTAATATATGTTAAAAAACCATTCGAATTCACATTTGTTAACCCCCTCCTCTAAGCACATTTTACTTAAACAGTCGTTATAAAACCCAAACAATATGATGTTATAGATCACATGTTAATCAATACTAGCCTGTTATATAACACTCTTGATATTGAAAAACACTGTTGATGTCATAAAACACACATGATAAGATGCCTACTACTTATTCGTATAAAACACTACTGATTCATATTTTTCAGTTTTCAAACACCTAAAATATAAACAATAAATTCACACCTATCAATTTTGAAACCTGAAACAATTTACAAACAATTAAATCAAAGAAAAATGAATGAAAACCGAAAAAAAACCTACCAATCGTCTTGTATAACTTCTACCATAACAATAAACAATTGGTGTTTTTAATGTGATCGAGATGTATGAATGAATTGATATGCTTGAAGAACCGAATTTTTTTTTGGGATAATGATCTTTAGTTATTTTGGATAATCTTATGAACCGAATGAATTGATATGAAGATGGTATGAATCATATGAAAAGGAAAGAGTATTCACTTATTTTAGGATGATGATCTTTATAACTAACCAAATAATATTGCTAAATTAGTGGGTTTGGAAGAATTAAAAATTGGTAAAAAGGTCTAAAATGCCATTCATCTCAAAATTTGATCTAATAGTCATAACTCTTTCCTACACTTCCTACACAAAATAATTTTCCTACCGGATCCTCTACCTATACACACACACACACACACACACACACACACACACACACATATATATATACTAGTAGGAATGCCCGCGCGTTGCCGCGGGTACTTATGTTATAGTTTTTGCATTAGAAAGGATAAAATGTCCTGTTGAAAAAACTGCATATTGAAATTCACATAGCAGCAACGTATATTGAAATTCACATAGCAGCAACAGAGGGAACTAAAAAAATCTATTTTGTAAAACTGGATTGTAAGATGGTAGAATCATGGAGTGTTGGTGTATATAAAGGTAACCAATTTACAGTAACTTAATTCTTCAACATATAAACACCACTTTAAATTAGCAATTCATTCAAAATCAATAGAATTTAGACAAAGACTTCATCAAACAGATTGATACACCGGTGCACTGCAACTAAACAGCACATTAAACCATCAGGTACTACAACATATACAGATTCAAAGTATTGTGTACCTTTGTTGCAGTTTTCGTTGGCGTTTACCTAATTCGAACCTCTACTACACCGGACTCGTTTTGTGTAACAATGACAAATTATCATTCACAAAACTGGACTGACAACCAAAGTTTAAAGTAAACGAATAATTATAACGGAAAAAAGATCATCATGGCTGTAAGTGTTGTAATTGCTTGCCTTGTAGTCAACAAGATGAATATTCTTAAGCACAGATTGAAAATCCATTAAAAAAGAATAATAGCTTTCATTGATTGTGGAGAGAGTTTTTCCAATAATATCTATGACAAATTTGTTTCAGTTCGGCTACTTTCCAACCATTGTTTGCCCGTACAAGAGAAAGATGATCACTAAATATGTGGCAAAAATGTGCTTTAGCAGCCTTGCCAAATGTAAAGTCATAAGAAATTATTATATTATGAAGTAAACATTTATTTATGTAAAATGTATCAAGTAAATGGCTATCACATAGAAGCCACATCACCAACGAAATCTAAATGGCCAAACTAAAGGCAAAAAACCTAGATAAAACTAAAAAAAAAAGATCAATTAAGTGCATGAGACGACATTTCCTATGAAAAGAGATCCAGAGGGAAATGAAAATGGGGTTTGACCTGACTATTGTTGACCAAAACATGACATGTTTGACTACAAAAGTCAAAATGTACATCAGTCAAGAATCATAGATGTTATCAGCATTCTAAAGATGTTTACTAAGATGAACATAAGGCGTGGTTGGATGTGTTTATGTAGTTAGAAGCTATAGTTTAAAAAATAGTACCCATGTTTTAGATAGAAAAAAGAATAAAAAAATAGATATAAAACAAAAATAGATGATAGAATTCATGGTTTTAGTCTCAAAGGAACATATAAGAACGATAGAACTGAGTAATACATGCATGGTCATGTGGTTAAGAATTACTACCTTTGGGGTTCAAGATAGGTATATGATGCATCATTATGAGAAAACTATAATACAACACACAAGAAGAATGTTGTCCATCTTTGCCTGCACGTCCACATTCCTAATTTTTTTCACAATCCTTCTTTTCTTTTATAGACCCATGGGTTAGAAACAACTTGTTAGTCCCTTGAGTTCCTTCCCCTTAAATGAAAATTACACCAACAATAAAGGGCCAATAAAGTAACAACCAATAATATAAATGTGAGGGTAGGGATGTAATATGTTTTGAGGATGTGAGGTAGGAGAGCATAGTAAAATTACATTGATATCCTTGCAAGTGTCTTAATGTTCCACAAAGTTCCAATTATACCCTTGTGATATAAGCTTAATTTACTTGTACATGTTGCTATAATAGTTGGATGATGTACAAAATTACTATGTTGTACATCACTCTTCCTTTATAATGTATTATAGATATATATATGGGGATCAAATTAGAAGAAACTTTTTGAGAGAACAAAATAAGAAGTTACATAATGGTTAAACATTAATAGTTTAACTCTTCTTACATTAATTATCATCTATCTAATTAAATAGTCATTAACACTTTATCCTACAAATTATCAAAATTTGTCCTACACATATAAAAATCCATCCTACATATAATGAAATTGTCATATGTTTATCCTACACATATCGAGATTGTCATACGTTTATTCTCCACATATAAAAATTCATCCTACACATATCGAAATTATCATTCACTCCAAATAAAGGTTGCTTTGGAATAATATATTTTAAAAAATAATTATAAGTTTAATTTATTTAACTAGTTTAGAGGGGTTACAAAAAAATAATAATCAATTTAACATTCAATACAATTATTAAATGAAACCTTCCTATTAGTTAAAATTCGTTCTTTTTCTTCTTACAAAACATTTTCTTCTCATTAGAACTCTCCAATATATATATATATATATATATATATATATATATATATATATATATAGGAAGGATCAAATGAGAAGAAACTTATTGTGAGAACAAAAAGAAGAAGTTACATAATGGTTAAACAATAAATAGTTGAACTCTTCTTATATTAATTACTAGGTTAGAGTCCCGTGTATACACACGGCACATGCCCAAGTAAAATGACGAACCAAAATCACATAACATTACCTGCAAATTAAAACACACTTACAAACATGTGTCAATATCTACTGCACCGTTTGACTTTTAATAAGTCAATGTTAAATTTTGCAGATGATAATAGTAGCATTTATTAACCAAATTTAACAAATTAATTATTATTATAAACTGTTTTTTTATTCAAAAGTGGAGTTAATAAAAAATGGCAAATGATCGAACGACTATCGACATATGGAAAATAATATCATTGTATTGCTAATCATCCGATGTCAAAGTATACTGCTGATTATGCAACAAAGAATTGAAGAATGATAAACTGTTAGGCTTTTGCTATACTGCCTAAACAGCATGCAGATAGAAATAGGAGCTGCAGAAATTTAATCAATAGTAAAACGTGTATATAGTATTACACTGTTAGGACAAAGAGGATTGGTGAAACCACTTTTGGAAACCTTAGTCTAATTCACTTCTGTCATTTTGGCTAAGTATAGAAGTACTGAAAAGAAAACGAAGAACTGCTGAAGAGAAGATATGAGAAGTGCTGAAGAAGAAACTTCATCAGAAGTTCTGAAGTCCAAACCAGACAAGTTCACTTCAGAAGTACTGAAGACAAACTACTCATCAGTAGATTGTCATTCATCAGCACTTAGCATCAGATATTTTCCATCGCCTTTTGCATCAGTAGTTTATTGTTTATTATTACTTTTAGCTGTATTTGTTAGTTTCAATGTTGCAACTTGTTTCTGATGTTTTTGTACTTGCTTTTTGGGCAAGATACATGTATGTAAACGTCTATAAATAGGAGGCTTCAACCTTCTATTTTAGACATTTATTTTAATAGAAAAATCCTTCAAACACTCTCACTGTTCTATTCCATTTCAGTATTTATTGTGAATCTGTCTAAGTATCTAATTCTCATTTACTGCTTGGATTCATAATAAATACTTGTCATTTATTAGTTTCAATCATCAAGGGGAGTAATAACTCTTCCTTAGTATAAAAAGTGTTGCTTTAACTTATTCATTCCGCTGTGCTTATAATCTGATATACAAGGACTTGCTAAACACTTAAGTGTCAAGATAGCAAGTTCTTACTTAGCAAAAAGAGCAAACTGATCCAACAATTGGTATCAGAGCATTGGTTTATCTGATCACATATCAATCTAACAAATTGAGAATCAGACACAAAGCTCTTATTGATACTCAATAAAAAGATCAAAAGTTCACTTTTTATCAACATCCATCACTTAAAAGAGTCATCTGACAAATCAATACTCTTTAAAATGGATCCACATAATACTGGTTCTGCCACTAAACCTGCCATGCTTGTAAGAAATGAATACAACATATGGCAAAAGAGAATGGCACATACCTTGTCACAAACCAGTAAATGTCAATCTTGAAACTAATGTTAAGGTCCCTAAGGACCCTAAAGAATATACAGATGATGATTTCCTAAAACTTGAGCTAGATGCAAAAGCATTCTCTATGTTGGCAATGGCTCTCCCAAATGAGATATACTCTGGCCTTTTACATTGTGAAAGTGCCAAAGAACTCTGGGATTGTCTTAAAGAACAGTTTGGAGGAACTGAAGAGGTGATTGCCAACACCAGAGAGATTTTAGCTCAACAATATGAGACATTTGCTCATATTAATGGGGAAACTTTAACTCAACAATTTGAAAGATTCTCCTCATTAATATCTGAGCTAAAGTTAAATGGTCAGACCTATACAACAGTGTCTATGCTACATAGATTTTTAAGGTCTTTACCAGACAAATGGGAAACATACTCCATTGTTTTAAGATCCTCACCAGATTTTAGCTCCCTCACTCTTACAAAACTCCATGGGAGATTACTTACTTTTGAGAGAGAAATTGATCAAAAGAAGAAATTACAATCATCTGGTAAAACTGCTGATGACTACCTACCAGGTAGTACAACACTTTTGGGACAAGATTCACCAACTTGTTCCTATGGATCTTATGACAATATTGACATAACAACTGGGATCTCATCAGAAAGATCTTTCCCAGGTTATGACAATAATGACCAAAGTCAAACTGCTGATAATCTATGTTTTATCATGGATGATTTGAAAAACTTTAGCAGTGATGACTTAGAAGAAATGGACATTTTACACCAACTGGCCATGCTAAGCATTAAAACTAACAAGTTTTATAAAAGGTCAAGAAGGAAATTTCCAGGATTGACCAGTAATACAAAAATTGGTTTTGACAAATCTAAATTGAGATGTCACAAGTGTCAGAAGTTGGGACACTTTGCTAGAGAGTGTAGAAGCTCTAGCTTTAACCAATCACAATCTGGAAATAACTATAACCCCAATTATAATAGGAATAATGGAACTCAAGGGAGTGCTCATTTTGTACAGGCACAAGCTCCTCAACAGCAATACATGCCACAAGTACAATATGTTCAAGTGCCTGCTCAACAGATGCAGAGCCAACAATCAATCCCTCCCTTTCCAGCTGCTCAACATCCTCCACAACCTCAACAACCCTCTCAACAAAGTCTTTTCACCTCAGGGTATGTTGACTGGAGCAGTCTCCCTTTTGACACCACAGAGTGCAATCCTGATGTAGACAACAAAGTGTTTGACATCAACTGGGGAGAACCAGACAATGGCAGAAAGAACTTTGCCTTAATGGCATTTGAAGGCTGTACTTCAAAATCTGCATTGTCACAGGTATCAAAAGAATCTTTGACAAAACTTTGCTCAAATTCTTGCAAAGAAACTTTTGCTCTCATAAGAGAGACAAATGTGCACTTACAAGGTAAAGCCAATGATTTAGAAAGAAAATACACACAGATAAAATGTGATTTAGAAAGAAAACTGTGTGCTAAAACAAAAGAAGTTTCTAAATTAACTGACTCAGCTATTGAAACCCAAGCACAAATTAAAATCATGCTAAATGACCTGGGAGATGGCAGACAAGAGCTTGCTAACACCAGGATCACATGTGAAAAATGGGTGGAATCTTGTAAGGGGTATCAATTATTGCTAAACAAACAAAGTGCTTCAAATGTTAAGTTTGGCATAGGATACCATCATGTTGAAACACCAACAGATTTCTCTCCCAAAACTACTGAAGATGGGAAAAGAATTGTTTCAAATGAAACTTCTGAAGGGAAAGACTGCACATCTTTCCATGAAAACTTTCTAAATAGAAATCCTGGTATTTTCAAAGAAAGTACTTCAGAAGTATTAACAAAATCTGACAATGAGCCATCAGTAGTTTCATCTACATCAGGAGTTGAGATCCTGAAAACTACTGATGAGCAAAATCTTTATACTAATGTCAGAAATTTGCCTTTGGATCAAAAACAAAAGGCAAAAGAGTGTGAAATTTGTGGTCTGTTCAACCACAAAACTGAATTTTGTAGATACAGAAAAGGAATTCAGTTCAATCAAAAAATTAAACAACAGGTTGTGGGAAATCAAATCAGAAATGATTATGAAAGAATCTTTAAACCCAAGAAACAACAACCTGAAAACACCTTTTCTCAGAAAAAGATAAAATCTCAACCAAAATCTTTTTCTCAAAATTCTTTGTCAGTAGTTAGACCTAAATCATCAGCAGTTTCACAAACTGCTGAGATACAAAATCTAATGAACATGGTACAACTACTTATGACCAAGGTTGATGGTGGTCCTAAAAAGGATACCACCATGGTTCTTAATGAAAAATCCATTGCCAAAAAGACATGGATTTCTCAACCTGGTCAAGAACAAACTGTAACTGTTCTCAAGAGCAAACCCAAAGCCAAACAGGCTTGGGTTCCTAGATCTAACTAATTTGCTATTTTGTGCAGAGAGTTTCCAGGGGCTTAAACAGCATATGGTATGTTGATAGTGGAGGCTCTATGTACATGACTGGATGCAGATACCTGATAAACAACTTTATCAGCCAAAGAGAAGGATCTGTATCCTTTGGGAACAATGCTAAGGGATATGTGCTAGGACATGGCAATGTCTCCTCTGGCAAAATACAGTTTGACAAGGTCAATCTGGTGGAAAACCTTGAATACAACTTGCTGAGTGTGTCACAAATGTGTGATAAAGGATATTCTTCCTTTTTCACAAAGACAACATGCAAGATCATCTCACCAGAAGGCCAGAAGTTGATAGAGAAGATCATTGAAGATCATACTTTGCTGATTGCCAAAAGATGTGGCAATGTCTATGCAGTGGACATTGAGAAAGACAAAGTATTGAACAACACTGCCTGTTTCTTCTCAAGGGCATCAACTTCAGAAACAGATCTCTGGCACAGGAGACTTGGCCATGTGAACTTTAAAACCATAAATAAAGTCACAAAAATGGGCTTGGTCAGAGGTCTACCTTTGAAAGTATACCAGTGTCAAGAACACTGTGTATCCTGTTTAAAGGGAAAACAACATAAGTCCTCCTATAAGTCTATTGAAGAATCAAAAACAACTGCATGTCTTCAACTACTCCATATGGACTTATTTGGACCTGTCAAGATTATGAGCCTTGGTAAGAAGAAGTACTGCTTAGTCATCATTGATGACTACTCAAGATTCACATTGGTATTCTTCTTATTCTCCAAGGATGAGGCTGCTGAAATCATCAAGTTCTTCATTCTACAAGTAGAGAAACAATATTCTCTATCTGTCAAAACCATTAGAAGTGATAATGGGACAGAGTTCAGGAACAAAACTCTGGATGAATTCTGTTTGTCTAAAGGGATTATTAGACAATACAGTGTTCCCAGAACTCCTGAACAAAATGGTGTAGTAGAAAGGAAGAACAGAACATTAATAGAAGGAGCAAGAACAATGTTAGCTGATTCTGGACTGCCCTTGTACTTTTGGGCAGAAGCAGTTAACACATCATGTTATGTTCAGAATAGAGTTCTTGTGGTCAAGAGACATTCCAAGACTGCCTATGAAGTTCTTCATGGCATGAAGCCCCTTATCTCCTTTTTCAGGGCTTTTGGGTGTCAATGTTTCATCTTGAACATCAAGGAATCTATTTCAAAGTTTGCTGCCAAAGTTGACTCAGGTTACTTTCTTGGTTACTCTTCAACTAGAAAAGCCTACAAGGTTTTTAATTCTCACACCAGGATAGTAGAAGAAACATTGAATGTCAAGTTCAATGAGTCAAAACACACTCTTATTCCAGCACATCCTGCTGAACTCTTTGACCTTGACAACTTCCACTTTGGACCTGAAAAGACTGTTACTCCTTCCAAACCTACTTATTATGGTGATCAAAGGTTTGAAGATGAGGATCCTACACCATGGACTCCTCAAACAGTCATTAAGTCAACTTCAACACCATCAGAAGTTTCACAAACTTCTGATCCAACAAATACTGAAGGCCAAACTCAAACATCTGCTTCAGCACCTGCAACTACTGAAGAAACTAAAACTGCTGAACCAGATATTATAGACCTCAGTAGTTTGTTTGAAGAACATGAGCCACCTACACCTGTCAGTGGTTTACAACAACTGATTGAACACAGAGATCATCCACTTGATCAAGTCATGGGTGATATAGCTTCAGGTGTTCTCACCAGAAACCAGCTCTCCAACTTTTGCCTATTTTCAGCCTTTATCTCACAGTTGGAACCAAAGAAGTACCAGGAAGCCCTCAAAGACAATAATTGGGTGCAAGCTATGCAAGATGAACTGCTTCAGTTCAACAAGCAACAAGTCTGGGAAATCTGTCCCTTACCTCCAAACAAGCAACCAATTGGCACAAGATGGGTTTTCAGGAACAAACAAGATGAAGCTGGTATGATAATCAAGAACAATGCAAGACTGGTAGTTCAAGGGTACTCTCAAGAAGAGAGAATTGACTATGATGAAACCTTTGCTCCAGTTGCAAGGCTTGAGGCCATCAGGTTATTTCTGGCCTATGCCATTTCCAACAAAATTAAAGTTTATCAAATGGATGTGAAAAGTGCATTTTTGTATGGAAAAATAAAAGAGGAGGTGTATGTCTGTCAGCCACTTGGGTTTGAGGATCCTTCTCATCCTGAGTGGGTATACAGACTGGAAAAAGCTCTTTATGGGCTCAAACAGGCTCCAAGAGCCTGGTATGATACACTCTCCACCTTTTTACTCAAAAATAACTTTACAAGAGGTGCCATTGATAAAACTCTTTTCATTAAACATGTTGGAAATCATGTCTTACTTGTTCAAATTTATGTTGATGATATCATTTTTGGTTCAACAAACACAAAACTGTGTGATGATTTTAAGAAACTCATGCAATCAAAATTTGAGATGAGTACCATGGGAGAACTGCAGTACTTTCTAGGACTGCAGATCAAGCAACAAACAAATGGAACTTTTATACATCAATCAAAATATGTTAAAGAATTATTGAACAAATTTTCTTTAAAAGACTGTAAATCATGTTCCACTCCCATGACACCAATCACACAAGTTGAACCTGATGATCAAGGAAAACAGGTTGATCAAACCATGTACAGATGCATGATAGGTTCCCTTTTATACTTAACTGCTTCTAGACCAGATATTATGTTTTCAACATGTGTCTGTGCTAGATATCAATCAGCACCAAGGGAATCACACCTTATAGCAGTCAAAAGAATTTTCAGATATCTGAAAGGAACTCCAACACTTGGAATTTGGTATCCTGCTTCAAGCAATACCAAGTTATCAGCTTTTTCAGATAGTGACTATGCAGGGTGTAAGATGACAAGAAAGTCAACATCTGGTGGTTGTCAATTCCTGGGTAACTGTCTAGTGTCATGGCAATCAAAGAAGCAAACATCTGTTGCAACTTCAACTGCTGAAGCTGAATACATTGCAGCTGCAAGTTGTACATCACAGATACAATGGCTCCAATATCAACTTCTTGATTATGGAATCAAAGAGACCAAGACACCTTTGTTTGTAGACAACAAATCTGCCATTAGCATCATTCAAAATCCGGTACAATTCTCAAAAACCAAACACATTGAGATCAGGTACCATTTCATAAGAGATTGCTATGAAAAAGGCAAGATTGAAGTGAAGCATGTAGCAACAGCTAATCAAATAGCTGACATCTTCACAAAACCCCTTGACACATCAACATTTCAGAAGTTAGTATCCATGCTTGGGATGCTAAATTTGTAAGTGTTTATTTTATTATTTTGCAAATTTTCATTTTTCACTTACAAACAGACAAAAAGTCTGAAACAAAACTTCTGAAAAGAGAGAAACTACTGATGAACAAAACATCAGTATAGGGTTAATTTCTGAAAAGTGTGTAACTTCTGATAAAATAACCTTCAGAAGTTATGAATAAAAGTATTTATAAAAACATTTCTCATCAGCTGTTAAAACTACTGAAGAGGAAATGGGAACTACTGATGAAGTAATCCTTCATCAGCAGTTTTAGTCAAAAGGGCAAATCTGACTTTTCCCATCATCAGAGGTTTGACCTAATCAGTTTAAAATCTCTGATAAAAAGATTTTTAACCAAAGGCGGTTTAAAAACTTCTAATAAAGAAGATTCAAGCGGTTAAAACTTCTGATAAATACCTTTTCTCCACACTTATCCTTTCAAACTCAAAATATTCCTCCTTCTCTCTCAAAAACTCTCTCAATAACCTAAAACCTGCAAATCAACTGTTCGATCAAAACCCAAACCACATGGCTCTCGTTCTAAAGCAGGGACACAATCAAAGGGCCTTTCTTGAAAAACAAGAAGGCTGGTCCCAATACGATGAGATCATTGATCTTGTCGTAAAATCCCAATATTTTACTGCTCTCACAATAAACCCACCAATTCACACTGAAACTCTGAATGAGTTCTGGGCAAATGCTGAGACGGTAACGGCGGATGATGAAGTCATTTCCCTCAACTCAAGAATAAAAGGGAAACCACTGACCATCACACCGGCCACACTGGCAACAAGACTGGGTCTGGATGATGTAACTGCCCCTGACCATGTTGCTAATTCTGATATTCACCTAACCATGACAGAGTGTGGTTATCAAGGTACTCTCTCCCATGCTACAATCTTCAAAAAATATTTTGAACCAAAATACAAGCTTTTGTTTCATTATATTATTATGTGTTTGAGTCCAAAAACAGGGTCTTATGACCAGATGCCCTCCACTTTTCAACCAATATTTCATTCCATTGTGAATGAAACTAAATTCAGGGCATCAAAACTATTTTTCAATGAGTTGGTGTTACATCATAATAATACCAAGAAAAAGTTTTTGTTGTACCCAAGGTTCATTATGCAATGCATAATAGGGGAACTGGGTAATGAGGTGCTTGTGGGAAAAGTTTCAACTTTAAATCCATTAACCTCACAAGCATACTCTAGGCATAACAAACCGGCTGCCTGGCCAGAAGATGATTAGGGAGAACAACAACAAGTCCCCCTGAAGCCCACATCTTCCAAACTCACACCACCAAAAGCCAAAAAGCCCAAGCCAACAAAGACAAAAACCCACCAACCCAAAAGAAAAGCTGTTCAGGAGGTTGAGATGCCTGAACATGCTCATAAGCAGTCTGCTCTTCAAATAGGTGAGACTGAAAACACCCTCTCAGTCTCATCCATCTCAAACCCCACCAAGAGCACCCATAACCATTTTATTCAAAAGAAAAAGACTTAGAAAAACTATTGAAACTCACTCTTCTTTTGAAACTGCTGAACAACAAATTTCACCTATTGCCCAAACTACTGAACCAACCCCTCAAATTTCTGAACAAGAGGCAATAGAAATTGCCAAACTTCTCTCTGGGCTAAAAGAGAAGGTCCCATCTGATTATGTCAGTCCCCTACAACCACAACAAACAGGGGTCATAACCACAACATCAGACATGGATGTGGACATCTCTAGCCCTATCCCAAGAGATGAGGGTGGACCAGAGTCTTTAAGCCTAATTTTAGAGACTCTTGGGGCATCTGAGGCTGCTACTACTCAGTTACCACCTAGTGGTGGATCTGAGGATAGAAGTAACATAGCTAAGACCTCAGATGTGGCAACTACTGATGAAGGCTTAATGCCTGAAGTAGGAAATCCTCAGAACCAAGAACAAGAGGTTCATGAGAGAACTGAGTTGGGCTCAGCTCATGATTTAATTGAGACAGTCCTCATTGAGGGCAACATCAGGGATTCAGATGATTCCATTAATTTGGATGATGTTTCACAAACACAAACTACTGAATTGACGGCACTTTATGAAGGTCCTGTTTCAGGGGTATCCAGGCTCAAGAAGCCAGTCACCCCTGCACAGGTTAAAGCCCACTCAATCCCTAAAACCCCTAGAGTGGCATCCTCTGTACAACATGAGGATCTCCCAAAAACACCCCCTTCACAAAAAATGCCTACCCAATTCCCTGGGCAAACAAGCATAGACCTGAACCAGCTATGCAGCCCAGAGGGTCCCCTGTACCACATGATGAACACTCTCATCAGAAATCACTTCCGAACATACACAGCTAACTTGGAGCTGTCTATCAAGAATCAATTTGGAGTGATCAAGACAAAGATGAATGATCTGTCCAACAAGATAGACTTCAACAGCAAACAGATTGCTCATCTTCAAGGACAATTCTCCCAACCCTCAACCTCAAAGCTTAAACTTGATGAATCCAAAAAGGGGGAAAAAATCAGGGAACCTAAGGAGTCATTCCAAGCCAGGATAAGGGCAAGAGTGGCCATCCTTGAAAGAGATAAAAAAGATCAAGCCGGGAAAGAAAAACTGGCCAAACAGTTTGGTGTCTCAGTGGAAGAGATTGAAGCCACAGAAAAAGAAGATAAGACCCAAACCTCTGAAGAATCCCTAAGGCACAATGAAGAAACTTCTGATGGCAAAAGTTCTGATGAAGAATCAGAAAGTACTGAAGACAATCCTTCAGTAGTTGACAAACCATCAGCAGTTGTCAACCCATCAGAGGTTAACACTTCCAAACCTCAAACTGCTGACCCTTCCAGAACCACTGCTCCCATTCAACCAACATCTGATCCTATCAGGCCTACAACTGTTACAACAATGACTGTACTAAACCCTTCTCCTATCTCTCAATCAGCTGAATTATTAGAGAAGAGCTTAGTTGCAGCCAACAAGAAGGCCAGAGAAGATCTGATCTGGAAAACTCTGGAAGAAAGGGATGATCTAGACTTAAGCCATGAAGAAAAACTTCAGGCTTATGAAGCTGAACTACAAAGGCAGGCTAGCCTTGATGAGATTGCTGAACAAGATAAAAGACAGCAACTGGTGTCTTACATTACAAAGAACAGCAAGACTAAAGCCTACACACTCAAGGGACTCTCTATGCAAGAGCTGACAAGAAGAGCACAACTGCTTGCAGACAAACTGGCCACAAGCAAAGAAGGAAAGGCCAAGAGAGCCCAGATAATAGAAGAATTAGTAGCAGAGGGCTATGGTTCAAAAGCCTCAGTATCCAGATGGAAAGAAGAAAGACTAATGGATACTTATAGAAAATACTTGGCTGCCAAGGCTGCAAATCCAGAGAAGTTTCAAACTGCTGATCCTTCAAGATCAGTAGTTAGAACTTCTGGTGTATCAACAAGAAGACCTGCTACTCAGAGAAAGAAAGCAGAGGACAATGTCAAAACTGATTTCAAAATGGTACTACTTGAAGGAAGTTCAATAGTCCATTCAGATTTTGACATTGAGGAGAAACCTCTGTTAACACAATTCAGGGATCCTTCCACTTTTGCCTACCAAATACAAAAGACCATCAAAGAAAAGATGCATATCAGGGTAGTGACTGAACACCATCTCCCAACTGTTCAGATGCCTGATATGCAACAACAACAAGGAAGAGACTCCCACCTGAGGTTAACTGAAACTGAAAGCATCCAACACTCAGGACCATCAACCCAAGGGACAAGTCTGGTTCCCTATTCTTCTGACTTTAACAAGTCAAAGATACCTATCATCAGATGGTCACTTACTGATAACAAATCAGTATTGTTGACAAGAAGAGACCTCTCAAGCAGGGCTTACAAGAAGATCAGTGTCTGAAGAAACTGTCAACACAAGACCTGCTCACAATTCAACATCTGGAACCACAGAGAGGATCTCTATCTGATGGTCAGTTAAACCATCTCAAGAACACCATGTACAAAGAGATATGGAAGATTGTTCAAGACAGAAGAAAAACATAAGGAATTAGTAAGGTTTTGGCTTCATCAATCCAGGGGGAGATTGTTAGGACAAAGAGGATTGGTGAAACCACTTTTGGAAACCTTAGTCTAATTCACTTCTGTCATTTTGGCTAAGTATAGAAGTACTGAAAAGAAAACAAAGAACTGCTGAAGAGAAGATATGAGAAGTGCTGAAGAAGAAACTTCATCAGAAGTTCTGAAGTCCAAACGAGACAAGTTCACTTCAGAAGTACTGAAGACAAACTACTCATCAGTAGATTGTCATTCATCAGCACTTAGCATCAGATATTTTCCACCGCCTTTTGCATCAGTAGTTTATTGTTTATTATTACTTTTAGCTGTATTTGTTAGTTTCAATGTTGCAACTTGTGCAACTTGTTTCTGATGTTTCTGTACTTGCTTTTTGGGCAAGATACATGTATGTAAACGTCTATAAATAGGAGGCTTCAACCTTCTATTTTAGACATTGATTTTAATAGAAAAATCCTTCAAACACTCTCACTGTTCTATTCCATTTCAGTATTTATTGTGAATCTGTCTAAGTATCTAATTCTCATTTACTGCTTGGATTCATAATAAATACTTGTCATTTATTAGTTTCAATCATCAACGGGGAGTAATAACTCTTCCTTAGTATAAAAAGTGTTGCTTTAACTTATTCATTCCGCTGTGCTTATAATCTGATATACAAGGACTTGCTAAACACTTAAGTGTCAAGATAGCAAGTTCTTACTTAGCAAAAAGAGCAAACTGATCCAACATACACTGTTAACCTACATTCATAAAAGTAAATAACATTGATTACATAACAAAGGTAGCCAAAATAATACTGTTTATACACATATTAATACCAAAAACCATGAATTACTAAATCAAGAGTAAAACGTGCATACGTAGTTCACTGCTAACTATTCGTCATCTTAAAGACTTAAACACAAAATATTACCATCAAAACAAAAAGGCACAACCATAAACTAACCTAAATACCATCAGCCCTAACAACATGAGAAAGCTTGAACACACCTTTCTTCTTGAAAAAAAAGGAAATGCATTTGATCACGAGAATGCAGTTCCTTATCAGCAACAAATGACATCATACCTTTGATGTTGTAACGATCATTCCTATTTGACTGCTCCACACCAACAGATACTTCCCATACACCACCATGATCGTCAATAAGTTTTAAATTCTTGTTCATGTTCAAATCATTTTTAACCACCCAAATCTTCTTCATCCGCTACATAAAATAACATTGTATTGCGTATTAATAATAAATTGAAAATATACATTAATATGGAATAAAAGCATGGAAATAAAGGAGTTGAACTTACAAAATGATTGTCAACTATAAAAAAACTGGTACACCTACATCCTCCTGATCATCAGGTTGATTATGATCATCAACATCCATAGGATTTGGTAAATCTTCCTCTTCGTTGTCATCATCCGAAATAATAATGATGCCTTCATGATTATAAAAATCTTCATCGAACTCCTTCTTGACATCATACACCCACATTTCAGGAGGAGGTGTAAGTTGGTTTTTGAGAAACATGGACATATTAAAAGTAACATCGTTAATCATCTCAAAAACAATGAGATGTTGACGGGTTATTGAAAGGTGTTTCCTGATATAAGACCATCCTTTGGTAAAGTAAACATGACCATCTTCTCCATCAATCAGGCATAGAAATTCATGATTTGGAAATGATTTGATAACGGCTGGTTCAACTGGAATTAGTCTATTAAATTTTGCATGCAACACCAAATTACTTATATGATGAAATACAAAAATATTAATGTTAATAGAGTAATACATATTGTATAAATTGAGTTGTATAACATATTATGATAATAATAATAAGACATACCAGACGATTCTTGTATGAATTGAATGGGTCATCAAGCATGCAATAGAAAAACGTACCAGGAGTACAAACTGCATCTTGATAGAATGTAATCATTCTAAAACAATTCAAGTTCTGCTCGTATTGAAACACAAATTTACACTGAGATGGGTAATTTAGTGTTCGAATGATTGCTTTCCATCCATTGTATTAATAATATCTACCAGCAATTTGCATGATTTTAATAACAAAGATTTGTGAATCCAAAGTTTGAATTTCCGTGTTACCAACCGGATAATTGAACTTTTTAATCCAAGTACGTATTCGACAGGCAGGGGCTGCAAACAATATGAAACAAAAGTAAAATTCTATAACTTACCATAATAAGTTGGAGATTAAAAAAAGGCGTTAAACAATGTTAGATATCTTACCATAGATACCCTACTTTTACTTTCCGACTCAACATAGAAACCATACAACATTTTCAAAGTAAGAAAATGCACCTACATTTATAAGAAATACAAATACAAAAGTGTTTGTGTTAATCTTATTTGCAAAACAATCAACAATGTTAAACAACATTGTCGAAAATAAAAAATATGATAACAATAATCAACAATAAAAAAAACAATTGATATATTTCATATATGTTACTAATGATCAAAAAAACTTTGGTATCCCAAACACAAATAGCAAAAACATCATATTGAATAAACATTAACGAATAATGAACATTGTCTACTTCAAGATCATAAAAAATTCAACATTGTAAAATAAATTTGTAAATCAACTTTAAAAACAGAGCATAAACATCCTCAGATGGTAGAAACATACACCAACACTAAGTAAATAAATACGGCAACAGTTAAATCTTTTCATTAACATATAATAACTTAATGTTTTCATGAATTTTAAAAAAGTATTAAGTAGAACTTACAAAAAAAATACATAGTATAATCACAAAATCAATAAGAAAACAGAGAAATTAGCGAATTTAAATTTTTTTTGTGCTTTTGAAAAAGGGTTTTAACAACAATCAGGCAAGACCAAAATAAGTAGTCAAATGTTTAACCTCCAACATTACAAAATAAAAAATAGAGCATGAAATGAGTTTAAAAAATAAGAAATTATCAAAACGCAAAATCGATTAAACCTAACGATTATTACGCATTTGATAGTTATTGAAACCTAAAATCTAAAAATCAGTAAAAAAGATACATAAATGATTCATACAGTTAACGTGTTTAAGAGGGAAATGAGGAAGAATACCTTGATCAATTACTAATAGAGAAGATTAAAGAAGAAGAAGTCGCCAACGATTCTGATCAGTTTTATGGATATTTTGATTTTTATAATGCATTGTTTAGTGTTTATGTTTAATGGATTTGGGAAAGTTTTTATTGGGATTTGGAAAAGATTAAGAAGAAACTGGACTTGATTTGTATCATATCTTCAACTAAAATATGAATATTCATTTAAGTAATTGTTATTCGATTTTTAAATATTATGATAAAAATGTAATGTACATACATTATTAAAAATGTAATTTTTTCTAAGTTTAAAAAAGAGATATTTAAGAAAATTGAATAAATATATAACTATAGTAAAGTTAATCGAATATGATAAATGTAATAAAGATAAACATATTGTGTGAAATCCATTGAACTTAAACAAAATAACTTTAAATATATTAATAGAAAATACGTATTCATAAATTACAAAATACTTCTGGGTAAACAACATTTGACGTTTCATTCTTAACTCTTCCTTCTTTATCCAATATTAGTATCTTCAGCCCATCTCTACTCTTTAACCTTGAAAGCGCAACATGCAACTGACCATGTGTAAAAACGGGATCTTTCAAATACAAACCTACTTTGGATAAGGATTGTCCTTGATTCTTATTAATTGTCATTGCAAAACACACAACAATTGGAAATTGTCTCCTATTTAATTTGAATGGAATATTCTTATCAGACGGAGACAAACTAATTCTTGGTATAAATGTTTGCATACCAATATTAGTACCTGAAATTATTGTTGCTTCTATAACACGTTTACCCATCTTAACAACTTGCAACCTCGTTCCATTACACAACCCACTCTTCTGATCAATGTTTCTCAATAACATTATTGGTACACCGACTTTCAAAACCAACAGGTGGTTTGGTATACCTGATAACTTAAGACCATTTAAAAATCTGGAGATACCAATCTTTCATCAAACTGCTCTTTAACATTTTCAGACTGACAAACACTGTCAGAACATAAATATTCCATTTCCTTGCCAGGAAAAATTGCAAGTAAACGGTCATTAATTTCTTGAACAACTTCATTCTTTGGGGCAAGTATTGCTCTTTCTTGAAAATAATTTGGAGTATTAAAATTTTCCAAAATATATGGATATACGAATGATATTAAATCAGATACAGGATCCGCAGATTCATTGATAAGTAAATCATTAGGTATCTAAATAATATCTATAAATTCATCTACAGTATTGACCTTTCCTTCGCCAATATCCAAAAGCCAATCTGCGAATTCTTTGGTTTCTTGATGATTTCAATGAGTCCTTCCAGTAAGTAATCTCATATTTTTTGTTAATTTCAACACATCACACTTGTTCCAAATATATGATGAGCTTAAAGACTCGTTAACAATATCGTGTCTGCTGCCATTCTGAACAACTGGAAGAATCTGCCGAAAGTCACCACAAAAAAACAATTACCTTACCTCCAAAAATTTTCTCTAAACCATTCTCATCACGATCACCAAAAACATCTTTTAAACTTTTGTCCAATGCCTCAAAAGCATGTTTATAAGTCATGGGTGCTTCATCCCAAATAATTAACTCTATTTTTTTTAAGCAATTGGGCAACATCACTATTTGGTTTTATGTAACACAAAGAATCTTCCATAAGGTTTATAGGAATCGAAAACCTAAAATGTGCTGTTCTACCACCAGTCAATAGCAAAGAAGCAATACCACTTGAAGCAACAATCAAAATAATCTTACCTTTAGATCTTATGGATGAAGATAATGTCTTCCACAAGAAAGTTTTTCCAGTTCCCCATAACCATACACAAAAAAAACACATCCTTTTTTTCATCAATAGCTTTAATGATACGTTGAAAAATATTTTTTTTGTTCAGCTGTTAACGAAGAAAATTGGTTTTCAAATACCTCTTGTAGAATGTTTGCATCGTATCCCATCTCCTCAAAAATCAAACGATTATTCAATGTCTCTACAAACTCAACATCAGGATAAGGCATACCTTTGAAATTTCTTAGACTTGGTCTATTACGGAGTAAGAAATTTTCAATATCTAGTAAAGCAAGATTCTTAATTTGGTATTCAGAAATGACCAAACCTGGTAATACACACAATAAACAAATGTATATAATTAATAAAACAATTAAAACATATAATTACATAATCAAAACAATGTAAATAATAAAAAAACTAAATATAATTTAAATATTGAAATAATAAAATACATAAAACATATTTTATTAACATAATATTTACCTGAAGGATCTAACTCTTTCTTTTTTTTTTTTTTTTATGTAAAATGTCATCGGACAAATCTTTTCACATTTCTTCCCATACATTGTCAGGTCTTGACAAACTATTAGAAGCTAACAAAGTGGCAAATAAATTCCTTAAATATGGACCAGATCCAAGAAGGCGGCTTCTCTTATTGCTGCAATGTTTTCAGAATCATCGGCCAATAGGCCCATTGCATAACATGCATCCCTAAATGAATCTTGTAACTTGCCATCAACAGTAAGAATATCTTGAAACGACGTGGGTCCTTTGACATTGTTCAAAAGAATTCTCAAAAAATAACCTACATATGTAATAGTTATATCAAAACATTAGTGTAATTATAAACTAATATAAACTATTAGTTAAATATATAATATATAAATATAAAGTGATTATAAACTACACAAACTCCTTGTCTATAAAGTAATAGCAAAATATTATTGTAATCATAAACTAAAAGTTCAAAATAATTCATAAAAAATAACCTTCACTAACTGAAGCATGAACTGAATGAATGCGACCTATAGACTTAACGCGTTGTCTTTCTTCCCATTTTCGTTCTTTTTGTTTCCATACATATTTAGATGGAAATTCAATGTAGGTGAGTTCTATTGCACTTGCATCATCTTTATTTTTTTTTTCCATCCAACCAAGAAACATTGATGAAGCCACAGATGGCTTTTAGAGAACATCGTCAATATTATCATTTGCACCAAAAACAATTTTCTGCTGACCAGGAAGATGAAAAGGTAATCTCATCACAGGAGGTGTTCTATAATGAATATCGTATTGGAATATTCTCCAGGTAGCCTCACATGCAGAAAGATACCAACAGTCACAGTGGTGTTTGATTTCATCAACTACAACATCTTTACCTGCTGGTAACTTTGTACTTTGAACAACATTATGCGTAACTCTATCTGCACCTTTGTTAATATATTTAAATAAATACTTGATAGATCCAGCTTGGTTACACCACTCGACATTGATATGAGCTTGATATCTTTTTAGAAGAACCTTGTTATATGGAACAACATATCGATTATCTAATTGTTCACTAGACTTTTCAACATAGCAACCATTATCTCTTCTTCTATAAACAGGATAACCATCAGTATCTATAGTTGTCACGTTATGAAAATTCTTTGGAAAACGTTTAGAACATTTGTCGTCAATCATGCATGGAGAATTCTTATGTTCTGGTCCACAAGGGCCATGCATCATAAATTCCCGTACAAGTGAGTATAACTCAGGATCTTCATTCTTGTTAGGAATTTCAGCTGAAATGAACTTATCAATATGGTCAACGGTTGGCAGTTTATGTTCCGATTTCATAAATAAACAAATATGTGCATGTGGTAAACCACGCTTTTGAAACTCAACCGTATATATAGCTGCAAATAGATAAAGGAAATAAAATAATATATTTGATTTAAAAAATGATGAATGTATATTTAAGTAAAAAAATATAGTTAAGAAATTACTTTATACAATAATTATTACCTGCCTGAACACATCCAAATAATTGTTTGTCCATAAGATCATTTATGATCGAGTCAAGTTTCATCTTAAATAGTCTGCACAAGTGTAAGACCCCAACCCGTAATCGCGCGATCAACGCCTAATCATACGGGTTTAGACCTAACTTAAATCACTCCCGATTTAAAACTGTGATTTTTATTATAAACACAAACCAATAAAATCAAATACATATTTGATTCCCACAAATTCTTATATTTTAATAGTCAAAACATATGATAAGATTTTGCGTTTTATCAGGAGACTCTTGAATTCTATTGCGGAAGCTTGATGAGTGTTCGGGCGTGTTCGGTTCTTCTCGCGACTTGATCCTTGCTCTGGGACGTCCATCAAATGTTTACCTAGAACCACCACACAAAGAATGATTAGTGGGTTGTCAATGATACATTTAAACTAGTACGATAGTCGTTACACGTCGAAACGGAACGAACCAGGCCAAACGACCCTTTATCAGGAGAGCAAACTGCTGCAACTTTTGCGCAACAGCTTTTCGGATCACTTTTACCCCTTCTAAAACCCAAAATCCGACTTCGACATTCAAATAAGAATTGTTCTACGCTCCGAAAGCTTTCCAGGCATATAAAGACAATCCCCTAGTGATGTTTCTACGATTTTATATGCAATTTTAAAGATCGTGTCGTCATGTTGTTCTCTGTGAGCGGCCGCGCGGTCTCTGTGAGCGGCCTCTCACAGCTTCTGATGTAAATTTGGTGATTTTTAAACATGGGAATCATGTCGTAACCGCATTTGATGATTCCCGAAGCCTAAGTATTGACTTGCTGACTAAATGAACCTTTGTTTGACTGAAATTATAGTCCGGTTCATGATGCTATGACCCGGTTCAAAGTTTTAAGTGTTTATGTTGATTTTTACCCATATCGACCCGTTAAGACCTTGAATCAAACAAGGCACTTTTTGACCACACCAAATGCCTACCGATTAAGTTGTCAACTCATTAGACACTTGATCAACAAAATCGTTTATCCGATTTGTTTCATTATGATTTAGTTTCTTAGATTCAACCTTTAGAAATCTTTTAAATTCCCAAAATGCCCTTCATGGTCAAATATTTCAATTTAGCCATTCGTGGCGAAACTTCTTGTTCCAATTATAATGTTTTTGACTCATTGACTTGTTTAAAAATCTCTAAGTCCTTCTGGACTTAGATTTTCATCCTTTCTCAAGTTTTCACTTGTTTAGTAGATTCTAAGCTCATTAGCGCGCATTAGACATAGTTATGGAAATAACTTACTTGATTTGCACCCACACTTCATGTGGGTAATTTTAGTACCCTTATTGCTTCTCTTGAAGGCGTTTATCTAATTACCACTTACCGGGTGGCGTTGATCCATACTTGCACCCTCATTGTTTACTTGGACATCATATGCCCAATTTCCAAGTGTTTTCCTGCACCCTTTCTAGATTAACCGCATTAGTCCCTCAAGACTCAATTGTGATGAATTTCCCATTGACCCGTAATCCCCAAGGTTCTTAAGGCTTAGATTATTGACTTTGATTGTCGGGTTCGAATGGTGAGAAAATCACCATTTGACCCATTAAGTCTCATGGTTCATAACCTTGTAACATTCCAACTTTTAATTTGGGGGAAGTGGCACTTGACCCATTTACCCAAATTGCATAGTTTTCTTATTCAAGTGATTTTATTATCAAGACTTGAGTTTAGACTTACCACACAGCTTTATTTATTGACCCAATTGATGATTTCCATCCTATGATCAACACTCTTGATTCGTTTATTACCATAAATATTGTTTTGACATGGATTCGCATAAATCGTCCGTCTAATAGGTTTCACCCCTCGGGGTCCTACCTTTATCACTTATCAAGGTTTAGATCATTACATCAATACAAAAGTTATATTTGTGATCTAGTGAACATAAGTATTACTTACCTCGCATCCATTCTTGTTTCCATAAGTATTCGCCTTGCATCCGTTTGACCCGTTTGCCCCCTTTGATTTACACAACAACTCGCACCACACCTCTCTTCCTTTTGAATCCCATTACAGCCCAAAACACTCTCTAAATCACCCTAAACTCATCGGCCAAGACAAGCTCCAAGCCGAGGAAAAAGAAGGCCAAGAGCACTAGGCATTGTATCATCTCAAGCTCTCTTTAGGTAAGTCATCTTGTCCACGCATACTACTAACCTTCGGCCTTGCCACGTTCAGCATAACCATCAACATTTGATCACTATAGGTCAGCCCTACACATACACTAATCACGCACATTGTCCCACTTATAACAATCGACTGACTAACTAACAATCACTTTGTTACTATGTCACTCCTAGTTAACATGAATCGGCTTTCACATCTATGTTGTATGTCAGGTTGAGTATAATGAATCCTAACCCCACCCTAAACAACTTTCTAAATATCATTTTTTATTAAAACAAACTCGTTTAATTCATGTTCAAAGGTTAGAGTTATAATGGATGTTTTTATAACATTTTTGTCATCAAAATACTGTAACACCTCACAAGCTTTCGGCAATGACTTAACAAGTTTATACCAAGCCCATTTTACCCTTATAACCTTCGGATTCAATGCCTACATGAAGCATTGTTTTGGCTATAACATGTGTTAATACAATAAAAGACTTAAAAAGGGTTATAAACGTATGAATTGCCTATGTTTTCTAAGGGATCAACCACATGTGAGAAATGGGTGTCAGCTTAAAGCCTATGATAACATGTGGGTCCATCTTGCATACAAAACACCATGTTTCAATAACACAACCGGATTCCAGAGTTACATAACTTAAACACACACAAAACACGAGGGTCCACAGATGTCGGGTGAACAAGTTGTATGATAAACAACGAGAACTTATAATTTACCATGCTCTTAATAAATCATAGGGCAAACAGTGTCGGGATGGTAGCTATCTCACAGTTACTTCTGGTACTTTTGAGGGAAGAGCCTTGACATGGTGGAACTCTACTGTTTAGGTTATGGGCTTGGTGGAAGAACATGGTATGCTTTGGTCTGAGTTTGTGTCTCGGTTGAAGACGAAGTACTGTCCTAGGGATGAGATCAAGAGTTTTGAACATGAGTTGTGGAATCATCAAATGGTGGGAACGGACATTTAGGGGTACACTGCTAGATATCATGAGTTGACTCTTATGTGTTCGGATGCTTCTACTCCTGAGTTTAAGAGGATCAAGTTCTGTGTTGCTGGGCTTGTGCCCGAGATTCGCGGGTTGGTGACCGCAAATGATTATGCTTCCCTGCGGGGGATGATCAGGTTGGCTCATAAGCTAACTCATCAGAAGGTTCAGGAGGGTGTTTTGCCTCCCAAGGGTGTTACTGTGGAGACTCCGGGGAATAACAAGAGGAAATTCAAGGCAGAGGGTCCGTCATCTGAGTAGAAGCAAGTAGGGTATACTGGGAAGCTTCCGATGTGTAACCGGTGTGGATTAATCATTGCGGTCATTGTGATGGGTTTCATTATAACAGATGCAAGTTGTTGGGGCATGTTTCTAAGGATTGTAGGGTCACTCTTCAGCTTGGGCAGGTGTGGGCTGATACTCAGGGAAATCAGGAATGTTACAATTGTGGCGAGGCATAACATTTCAGGCGGAACTGTCCACAGTTGATTCAGGATGCGAATGCAGATGGCAGGGGTAACGGTGGTGGCGACCGGAACGCGCATGTTTTCGTTATTGGTGCGGTTGAGGCCTGACAGGATCTGGATGATGATATCGGTATGTTTTCTTTTCTTGAGCGTTACTTTTGGATTTTGGTTTGATTCTTACGCCGTTGGGTTTGCGTGTTTGTTGTGTTATGTTTATAGACTACACCTGGTACTTAGGTTATCACGTGTCGTGATTGACAGTTTCTTTTCAAACTTGTTATGACCATTTTGAGCTTTTGGTCACACCTTTTGATCGCATTACATATCTCCGGGGGTTCATGGGTTCGATGAACCGCATTTGCTAACCTTAACCTATTTTACTTTTGGGAACAAGTAGTTTCATTGATTATCGTGACGTTCCTATTCAGGGCCTTGGTTGTGTGTTGACACTGTTCGAGGAGGTTCGCGTTTGCATTAGCGTCAGCTTAGAGTTCGCGTAAAGGACTACATTGTCTATGTCATTGAACCGGGGGTGGTTCGATGTTGTTCTGATGTATGAAGACATTTCTTGTATGGTACCTGATGTGTCGTCTATACCAATCACAATGAGTCTTCAACGTATTTTCGATTGGGTTGGGTTGCTCGTTTAACTTTGTGCCAGTTACCTTGTATTCATCCGGAGGAAGTGGTTCCTCATCTTGGAGTACTTGTTTCTATCGTCTCTGTTTGTGGTTTCAGTTTCGTTTCATTTCCTTGGGAAGCATTGCTTCGAGCAATGGTTTCTCGGTTGGATCGTGTGCGGATCGTCTTTCGTATCGTTTGGACTTATTGTGGTTCATGTTGTGAACCAGATTTCTTGTGGGGATGAGGGGTCTAGATAGGATCTAGTAAACCTCATTCATTTATTTGAGTGTGTACTTGGGTCTATGCTGGTTACGGTTAAAGCGGGGTGAATCTCGGGACGAGATTCCTTTCAACTAGGGGATGATGTGAGAACTGGAAAGTTTTTCTTTCTTTTCATCAGTTTCTTTTCATTTTCGGACAATTTTCGAGACGGAAATTCTTTCAACGGGGGGATGATGTGACACCATGCAAATTTGGGTTAACACTTTACATACTTTATATACATACGAGTCTACCTTAGCGAAAACATTTACTTAGCATTATACTTAACTGGGTCGGTTAAGTCGTTAGGGATGATTTTGGAAATCATCGAGAGTCATTGCGATGATCCATGGGATCATTGGGAGTGGGTCCATAACCATGTGTACAAGGATTGGTGATTTGTAGAATCACCGGGTTAATGCACACACGCAAGCCCCGAGTCCTGGGAATTGGTAAACGAGTATAAACGTGTTAGTTATCGTGCTTTATATGTTTAAAATCATTATGTGACTTGTCGGTATGTGTATACGTGCTTATATGTGTTAAAATAGTGTTTAACACGCCAAAAACCCAAAAACTCAATGCTGTGTATGGATAGAAGCCTTATAGGCGAGTATGGCCTTATAGGCGAGTAGGAAGGGGAGATTAGGCCTAATTGCATGAGTTTTCATGCGATTAGACACCCATATCGCCTATAACAGTTCTGTACTCGCCTGATATGTGCCTAACAACTAGAAACACCTATAAATACCACCCTTGTGCTCCAAAACATCATTTGTGCAACCCTAACTCACCCCAAAGCTATTCCACACCATAACCAACCTCTGGAACACGTATATGCATAGAAAACCATCCTTTCAAGCCTTACACATCATTCTTTAGCAAAACCCAAGGTGTGTCATCCTTCCTAAACCTTTGTTATGCTATTATAATGATCCTTAAAGGTCCAGACCTGGTTTTTATATGTTTGTGTCTTTGAAAACCTTTGAAATCAGTTGTTAAACGAGTCTAGTCTTTCATTATGTGTTTTATGTGGTGTATTCATGCAAGATAGGATTTTTATGATTTAAACATGTGGATTCTTGTGTATTTGATATGTTTCTGAGATAAATAGGTTGTTAGCATGATTGTTGATGAGTTTGAAGGTTCATAGTTGTGTATTATTGATAATAGGCGTTTTGACCTGTTTGAATGATTATGAAGGATTAAGGATGTTATGATGTGCTTTGTTGATTGTATGAGGTTAGGGTTTGTTCTAAGAGCATGTAGGAACAGTAGGATGTTGTTGTATAATGTTGTTATGCGATGAAATCTGGATAATTGCCGTTTAGGGTAAGTTTTGCATGTTGATGTGATGTTTTCATGATAATATTACCATTTTGGGAAATGTTTGAATATAAAGCTATTAGATTGATGATAAATTGGGGGTTTTTTACTTAGGATGGGTTGTTTAATGATTGGGGTTTGATATTGGTTGTTTGTACATGTTTCAGATCTGATTTGGAAGGTTAAACGCACGAAATGAGGCTTCATGTTGCAGGGGGCGATTAGGGCATTGTAATCGCCCATGTTTCAGGAAATTAGCCCCTAATCGCATGCACATTAGGGCGAGTAGCCCCCTATCCATATACATTTCATGTGAATACAACTCCTAATTGCCTGTTGACCATCCTAATCACTAGTTGACTTTCCTATCCACATACACTTCATGTGATTACAATCCTAATGGCCTGTTGATCATCCTAATCACTGGTTGACTTTCCTATCCACATACACTTCATGTGATTTCAATCCTAATGGCCTGTTGACCATCTTAATCACTAGTTGACTTTCTTAATTGCATGTTTGATTCCTAATCGTATGTTTTGCTATTGTAAGTTTGTGTTGACATCCCGAAACATGTTTGGACACTTAGGAACATGATAGGAACCTCGTGACATGTCTAGTAACCTAATGACACGTATTTGGACTCATATGTGAGCTAATTGAACTGTATGCTAGACTTAGTGAACTTTTGCGCATGTTAAGTGTATAGTTGCACATGTATGCATGATATCTTCTATTTGGCTAACACGTGGAATGTCGGGTCACCAATGGGATGTCGTGTCTTGTCTGGTGTGGTCGGTTAAATGTTTAAACATCTTTTCAAACGTACATGGTTATGGTCTGGACTATTGGGAACTAATTAACCTGTGGGTTATTAGTCTGACATCTTATACGCTCGTCATGATAGGTCACCGGTAGTTGGTACTATCTATTGAGTTGAATTACTTGTCTTGTGAGGAAAGGAACATAAGGTGAGTTTCACGGCCCCTCTTTCTGTGTTTACATTTTCGGGGGAGGAAACATGCTACGTACTTGCTTTCATACTGATCATGTTATGCTAGTGTTACTTTACATTCTTACTATACGATAGTTCAGTTTTGCCATTGGACGGCAGTTCAGTTAGCCGTGGTTCGGCAGTTCGGTTGGCTGGGCTCGGCCATTCAGTTTGCCGTGGATCGGCAGTTCAGTTATGCTTGGGTTGGCAGTTCGGTTATACACGGGTGTTTTACACCTGGTATCGTATTAGCGTTTTCATGTGCCGGGTTTGGCATACTTATAGAATAGTAGTAACATGATGGTTTCATATGCCTAGGTTGGCATCCTATTAGCATAATGGTAACTTTGGAATCTTTTAGAAACGTTTTCTTAAAAACCTGTGAACTCACCAGCATTTTGTGCTAACGTTTTTAGCATGTTTTCTCAGGTTGCTAAGGTAGCAGTCATTGATAGGCGCACGTGGTCTCACGGCATCTATGATCACACTTGCATGATTTTGAACATTACCAGACTCATAACTTTTACTTTTCGAGTTGTAAAGACATTTTATTCTTCCGCTGTTGTGATTAAATTTTGAGAACTTAATGAATGGTTTACGTCACTTTCATATCATATAGTTGTCGTTTATTATGATCGTTGACTTGGATCCTGGTTTGTCACGCGCCTCGCGGTAAAACCCCGCATGTGGAATTTGAGGGTGTGACAGATTGGTATCAGAGCCAATGGTTATAGTGAAGTAGGACTGCATGTAGAGTCTAGTCTATATCCGAGTTTCACACACTAGACGGTCACATACTTACGAGTCTTATTTCTTGGTACACTCACTAGTTTTGGGGTGTCGGTATCATCAATGTCATATATGAGTTCAATCCTGTCAGTACTATGTCACGTGCATGCTAGCTAGGCGTATGTAATGTTACTACTACGATAGGAAAACCATTACTGAACACAAATACATGAGTACGAATACAAGTATACTCCTGTCCGAATAATGAATACGTAAGTCGAGACAATATGCACCCGCCCGGCTCCCAGGCGTCGAGTGGGGCTGGTCACGCCCAATAGATCTATCCACATTTCCCCCGTTGTGCTACCCCGCACATTCATGGTTTTCCCTGGGACTTTAACGAACCGTATAGTAACCAAAATTCGACCATAGTATGACATAAGTTTTAAGAATACGAATACGTAGCATGTTTCTCCCCCGAAAGTTAAACCAGCAAAAGTGGGGCTGTGAGACTCACCTTAGGTTGTGTTCTTCTTAAAAGATAATAAATAGTGCAATGATAGTGCCTAGTATTGGCGACCTATCATAAGATGTATATGAGTATCCGGACTAAGGACCCGCAGGTCAACTAGTCCCTGAATGTCCAGACCATAACCGTGTACGTTTGAAACCATGTTTGAAAGTTAATCTGACCACACAAGACAAGACCCGACATGCCATTCGTGACCGGCATCCCCCGTGTTAGTTAAATACAAGTAACCAAGCAATCACACGTAAACATGCACTTAATACGCATAACAGTTCACCAAGGCTGTCATACAGTCCACATACTGCATATACAAGTCCAAACATGTGTTATCAGGTTTCTAGACATGTCACGGGGTTCCCAATATGTTCCTAGGTGTCAAACCATGTTTCGGGGTCTTAAAATACACTTACAGCAGCAAAACACACGACTATGCATCAAAACACGTGATTAGGAATCAAACAGGCAATTAGGGATCCTAATCACCCCTGTTACAGGTGAGTAGCTCCCTACTCGCCCCTTATTACAGATGAGTAGCTCTCTACTCGCCCAATATATCAGGCGATTAACATCCTACTCGCCCCCTGCAGACCAGGAGCTTCTTTTCGCGCGTTTGACCCTCCAAATCAGACCCGAAACATGTGAAATCACCCAACATAAATCCAAAATCATCAAGTAATATATCCTAAATGAAAACCCCTAATTTATCCTCAGTCTAACACCCTAATTGCAAGCATTTCCCAAAATGGAATACTATTATGAAAACATCACATCAAAGCATGCATAACTTACCCCTAATGGAAATTAATTAGATTTCATTACATAATCACGTTGTAAATCATCATCCCACTATTACTAAATCATTCTAGTACGAACTCTAATATCATAGAACCATCAAATCAACCCATAACATCCTAAATCCTCCTAAATCACTCAAACGGGTCAAAACGCATATTATCATCAAAACACGTCAAGCAACCTTGAAGCTCCTAGATAATCATCCTAAAAACTTATCTATGTCAGTAAAACATCAAACACATACGAATCCCCATATTTTAATCATAAAAATCCGTTCTTTGCATGTACACTTCACATATAACTCATATAAGGGACTAGACTTGTTTTAAAATTGTTTTTCAAAAGGTTTTCAAAGACACAAACTTCACAAAACCAGGTTTTGACCTTTAGGGATCAAAATAACAACATGATATAAGTTTAGGATAGATAACACACCTTGGATTTTGCGAAAGAGGATGTGTAAAGCATGGAAATGGTAGGTTTTAGGACAAAAACGAGTTCCAGAGGTTGAGTATGGTGTGAGAGAGGTTTGGGGCGAGTTAGGGTTTCACAAATGATGTTTTGCAAGTCAAGTATGGTATTTATAGCTGTTTCTAGTAGTTCTTGATGTTAAACGCAAGTAGGAACTGCAACAGGAAATTAAGAATCCTAATTGCCCTTGTTTCAGGCGAGTAGCTCCCTACTTGCCCTCGACATCAGGCGAGTAGCTCCCTACTCGCCCCTACAAGTGGCAATTAGGATTCCTTATCGCCCCCTGCAGGCTGATCTGGGTTTTCGACGCGTTAAGCAGTATTTTAACACATATAAGCACATATTCACATACCGACAAGTTATATACTGATTATAAACACAGAATGCATGATAACTAACACGTTCACATTCATTCACCAATCCCCGGGACTCGAGACATGCGCGTGTGCATTAAATCCGACGATTCTACGAATCACCAATCCTTGTACACATGGTTATGGACCGACTCCCAATGATCCCTTGGATCATTGTAATGACTCCCAATGATTCCCCAAACCATCCTAATGACTTAACCGACCCAGTTAAGTATAATGTATACATGACTCGCTAAGGTAGACTTACTAGTTTAACAAAAGTTACTAACCTGAGTTTGCCGGGTGTCACAACTTCTCCTCCTCTTCACACCCAATCTCCAAATATCGATCCGGACTCTGGGAACCATCATCACCGATCTGATATATCGGCTGCTCAACTCTGTGGCCCTCGTTCATGATGCCAGCTAGGTCCCCACACAACAAATATGTGTCCGAAACGACCTCCTCAACAGTGCCCTAAAAATGAGAGCTCACACACGTGTCGACAATGTCCATATAGTAGAGCGTATCATCCTGACTCTCTGAATGACGCATTCACCTCTGATTGTAAAAAGTTACATGCTCATCATTCACTCGGGGTGTTATTTGGCCCGTTGCCACATCAACAATCGTCCTAGTCGTGTTAAGGAAAGGACGTCTGAGTATCAGAGGCACCTTTGAATCCTCATTCATATCTTAGATAACAAAATCCACAGGAAACACAACGTTATCAATCTTGACAAGCATGTTCTCTACAAACTCCCGCGGATACTTGATCGAATGATCAGCAAGTCGAATACTCATTCTCGTGGGTGAAGGTTCACCCAGATCCAACTTTTCAAAAACCTTATAAGGCATAAGGTTAATGCTTGCCCCCTAAGTTTGCCAATGCATTACTGACAATCATGTTTTCAATCAGACAAGGGAGTGTGAAACTCCCTGGATCTCCCATCTTCGTGGGCAGTCGGTTCTGCAAAATTGCAGAGCCGTTCTCATTTAACAACACACAGGACAGGTCCTCAAGTTTCTTCTTGTTTGTGAGGATGTCCTTCAAAAACTTTGCATACTTAGGCATCTAAGCCAAGGCTTCCACAAATGGTATGTTAATGTGTAATTGGTTAAACAATTTTTAAAACTTACCATATTATGCCTCGTCTTTCTGCTTCCTCAACCTTCCTAGGTATGGAACTGGAGGAATGTAATATGTGACTAGCTTCTAGAGTTGTGCTATACTTGCTGGGACTCACCTAGCGTGCACCTCGTCCGAAGCGTCAGTCTGGACCGTCTCAGTGATCGGTGGTGAGCCCAATGTGTCAGGTCCGGTGGCTTTGCCACTACTCATAGTAACGACATTCACATGCCCTCTCAGATTTGGCTCAGTGTTACTTGGAAGACCACCCTGGGGCCTCTCAAGCAACATCTTGGCCAACTAACCAACCTAATTCTCAATGGTATTAATCGATGCCTTCTGACTCCTCATCTCACCCTCCTGGGCGTTGAAGCGTTCCTCGTGCTGCTAGTAATGCTTTTCAGCAATCTGATTCATGCTGTTCGAGTTGTTCAGAAGTTGAGACATCATCTCCTCTAGCCTAGAAGTACCGTGCTAGGCGTGCTGCTGGGAGCTGATCCCAACGCCTTGGTTCTAGTACTGATTAGGACGGGGCTCGTAAGACTGACCATGAGATTGGTAAGGTGGATTTTGGGACTGGTAGGACTGCTGGGGTGCAGGGGCTTGCTGTGTGTATCCAAGCAGGTTCTGTTTAGAGGAACCTGATTTCCACCGAATGTTTGGGTGATTCTTCCAACCCAGATTACACGTGTTGCAATAGGGGTTATTTTAAGGTTTGATCTGATTACCCATGTAGTCCACCTCCTCATGGAATGTAAACGTAACACTCTGAGCATACGAGCCTGCCTCCTAAGACAGTCCACACTTTTCACACAAAGACTAGGCCTGCGAGACAGTATGTGATTTGTCAATATTTGCTGAAAAGGCCCCAATCTGTGCGGTAAGAGCTGTGTACGTGTCCACAGCATGAACAGTTGAACGGGAAGAAGAAGACTTAGATCTATTGCTTTGACGGACTTTGACTTCAATTCTGCTTTCTCAATGATCTGGTATGCCTCGTTTGGGGTCTTTATTCCCATATCTCCCCCAACATTTACATCTAAGCGCTCCTGTGAGGGGTAGCCAAGTCCCTGATAGATAATCAATACCAACTGTCTTTTGGGAAGACCATGGCGCGGGACACTCAGAAGTAACTCCTTGAATCTCTCCCACACAGTGTATAAAGACGCCCCGTCATCTTGCCGAAAGGTCAGGATACAGTTCTATAGCTTCTAGGTTTTCTTAGGAGGAAAGTACTAATGCATGAACAACTCAGCTAACTCTGCCCATGTCATGATCGAACCAGCGGGTTGTGACTGAAGCCAACTCTTGGCTTTGTCCTTCAATGAAAATGGAAAGAGTGTTAAATGAGGAGCATTGTCTGAGACGTTCTGCATTTTGAATGTTGCTTATACCTCAAGAAAAGCAGCAATATGCCGACCCAGATCCTCATGCTCCAATTTGCCAAATTGCGCCGAGATCTATAGCATGTTTATAATCATGGATTTGATCTCAAAGTTCGTTGCCAAAACCGCAGGTCGAGAAATACAAGGCTCCAGACTGCGACCTCCTAGGCGGCTGCTGTCATTAAGCGGAATGTCATTGTCCGTAATTAGGACTACTCCACCCTGTTCTGAGCCCTCGTGAAGGAACCACCGGTTGCTCCTCTATGGTTGTGTCTAGTACCTCGGAAACAAGACACGACTTATGAATTCTAATTCTTTCGCTCCTTCTCCAAATACGCGCCTCCTCTTCAGACTGATCAACAGAAGCACCGGTGTTTGAGGACATCAACCTGCAATCAAAGAATGATATAATTGCAGCACACAAATATATGACAAACCCAAAAATAAATAAAATAAAAAATTAATCCAATAAATACATACAATTGTACAAAAAAACTATATACTCATAAAAATCATACAAATACAAATATAATTAACACAATGAACAAAAATTCAACAAACAAAGAATTTAACAATCCAAATCTCAAAATTAATAATTAGTTTGGTCCGAACAAACATATCAAATCAATTAGATAAAGAATCAATCAAATTTATACACAAACCAATTAATCTAATAATCAATCAATCAAATCTATCAACATCCAAATGAACAAATAATCAACCAAGTAATCCTATTAGCAAATAAATGAACAAATAAAGAATCAACACAGTAAAAACAAGTATTCACAAGCATGTATGCTCGTAAAAGGTTGACTCCGTTCGTTCCTAAAGCTCGATGCATCCCCGGCAACGACACCAAAAGCTTAAAGTGCGCGTATATACATAATTTTTCAATGAATAAACGCACGATTGGTTTTAATATTTATAAAAATGGTTTAGACCTTAGCATTAAAACACACACAAAAGGACAAGTGTACCCTATTATATATGTAGTAAAGCATAGATAAGAACAAGATATCAAACCATGGACGTGGGCGGATGCAATAGTACTGAAACGTTCTCCCCGATTTACCAATATGAGATAGTTAGAATAAGCTATAACTAAATTAATCTAAAATACTAAATTAACATATGTAAGACTCCAAATACAATATATATATATATGTAAATATAATATATTAACAACCTAAGCATGTTAACTACATAACATATGTTAAAAAGGCGCGAGATGAACATTCTCATTTTCAGACAATTAGTATCCCTTTCGGGAATCCTAACATGACAACTATTCGGAAATCTAACACGCTAAACACACTTTAACCACCTAAAATTTTTTCATTAGCGAGATATTGATATAATCTCATGCTAATCTTCTAAAGATAAGTTAGTCATCCGTTAAGAGTTTTCTAACCTCACTAATCAAGGAAACAATACAGAATACACAATACAACCACCGAGACTAGCATAAAGTAAAGCATATCACAAACTATTCCATTTTACAGACTTTGAACACAAATCTACTAAGATCGCCATTTTCACCAAAATAACTAACAAAGATAATCAACCATGTCAAAGATCACTAACAACACCATTAAGCTGTTTAAACCCTTTTACGTACAGATAAGCATTCTTGATCATTATTCGCTTGACTTTTACCAAACCGATACCCGTTTCTAGTTTCATGGTGTAAACACATTAACAAGTTGACTAGTTTACTACTGAGCAATTAACTAGACGGTTTTTCAACATATACCCGACTAAACAAAACAATAATCATCAAAGTCACACGACCATAATTATGAATCCAACAACAATGAAACATGTTTACGATATGATCATCAAGATTAAATCATGAAAAAAGCCAGACTCATATAAAACGTGATTAACATACAAACGACTATTTATTTTACTAAATACTATTGTTTTTATTCGTAGGTTACAATATCTAACATAAATATCACAAACAAGCTAATAAAATCTTATTTGAATAAGAAATAAGTTTAAAAAGATCAAACAATAAAAAGCTAAATGTGATGGATTGGACGATGATACTAGGCTTAGATCGAATCCCGAGCTTGTAATGAGCCTTCACAGCAGTTCTCAGCTCCAAAAGCGGCCCAGAATCATACCAAAATACCCAATAATTAATCAAAAAATTGGCTACCATGTATTATAGAGTTTTTCAAATGTGCATGGTCGTGCAAAATGGTTGCACGGTCGTGCACTTTATTTTGATCGTAACATCAGCTTACGTGGGTCAGACAAGTGGGTCAAGTGGATTGATTGACCTGATAAAGGTGCACGATCGTGCACAAGGTTTGCACGACTGTGCTGATCAGTTTGTTACGTAGAATCGGGATGCACTGGCATGTGAACTGTAAGTGCTTCCGAGCATTTTGGACCTGCACGGTCTTGCACTTGGTTTGCAAAGTCGTGTAGATCTGAGTCACCAAGAACTTTGAGTGCACTGCCTTGTGCACTGGCAGTGTTGCCGAGGCAAGCAAATCAGCACGGCTGTGCACATGAGTTGCACGGTTGTGCACTTTGATCAGAAGCTTCTGAATATGCAGGAAATGTCTGTTTCATCCAGTTTTCGCCCGTTTTCTTCAATTTCGTCTTTGGGGCAACGTTTAAGACCTACAATAACAATAGAAAATGGTTAATTACCAAATCTATGAAATTAACGTCAGAAACACGCAATTTGGGAGTTCAATTAGGGATTTAAATATGTATATTTTAACGTATATCATTTAAAATCCTTTTTAAATCCCGAAAAACCCAACTTTCCTTTTTTTTGTGTACCCACGCCATAAGCTACGGCTTCACAGCCGTAGCTTGCGGTTGTTCCTTTGTGGCCCTTTTTTGTTACTTACAAATCGTAGGCTGCGGGTGAACATATATGGCTTACGGTTGATGGCCTCTATTGTGAACCTCATTCTTGACAACATGATAACTGTAAGCTACGGCCATTAGGCCGTAGCCTACGGCGGGATTCTCCAACTTCATCTCCACACACTTCAATCTTGCAATCTTCATCCGACAACCTTCCGATCTCCATCTTTGCTTGTATTCAAATCTTTTTATCCACATTTTGCTTTTATTTAAATCCCGAGCCACTCGTTTCACGTTGACTATCATGGTTGGTCAATGCGTGTTGTCACATTCGGCTTTAATTCCTTCCAATTTTGCCATTTAACTTGCAATCACACAATATCACGTAGTTATCTTTTTTCAAGCCACATAACTATCTATATCACATTAAAAGCACACAATTACGTTCATTAGCAATCATGTTTTTACCTATTCCATCAAAAAGCTATTACGATAGTAGTCCACATCACCACGTTTTTGTCATAAATAACTATGAAAGTAATCATCTCCCTACCCACAATTTTATTTCATCTTACCAGGTTACCTGAACCCTAGAGTCATCAGTGAAGGATCGTTCCTATGGATCAGTGGTTTAGACATCGTTACAAGGAGGTTAGATCTATTGTTTCTTCTGTATATATAGTAATTTTGGGCAAATGTGGGCATTTTATTAATATGAGCTTTTTAGGTGTTTGTCTTTTAATAAATTTTGTTTGTCAAAGACCTAGGAGTATCCAAAACAAAAAATAAAAAAAAGTTTTTTTTATTTATTTGCACTTCGCCTAAAAAGTTGAGAGTTATTTTGGACAACCCCTGCCCCACATAGAGCAGCTTTTACATGTTGTATCGCACATGCACCCAGCTAATATATTATAATAATAATACAAACATGGAGGACAAAATGATAATTTTACAATTTAGAGAGTTTATATAAAGCAACTTTAAAGCAATAACATACAATCCCTTAAAACATATTTTAACTTTTAAACCAACATTTTTTTTAAAGGCACCCATGGTCACTCTATCAAATAGATCACCCTTCCTCAAAAAGAATAGAATGTGGTAACCGATCCACTCACCCATAAAAAAAAATCCACAACTAGAAAAACTCCCTGGCTCAACCTGTAACAAAACTTGGCCAAGCAAGACTTCGACCCCCGGCCATGCCCTCTTATTTGAAAGTAAAAAACAGTTCAAGGAGATGCTGTTAAGTGGTATTCTCAGGACAAGTGTGAGTTCTTATGCCTCTACAGTGTTGACCTCTTATTTGAAAGTGAATAATAGGTCAAGGAGATGCTGTTAAGTGGTATTCTCAGGGCAAGTGTGAGTTCTTATACCTCTCCAGTGTTGCTGGTTGGATTTCAACAAGGGGTTTTTCCTAGATTTATTGGGTTTCCTCCTGAATTGTTGTATTTTTATTATTGCATAGTGGAGATGGATAAGAACGAGTGGTTCCGCTGAGGATACGATGATACTCAAGTGGTTCATCAGTAATCCAAATTTGCCGTTAAAAAAGACAAACCAAACAATGATTTTTGAAGGATTTGGTAGCGTATTTAAGTGTGGCATTAAACCATTGGTATGGGATATTTAGTGTTCCCCTTATCTATATATATATATATATATATATAATAAATGAAACGGGAAATGGGGTGTGTCACATGGCACTAGGTGAGCCTTTTCACCCCTTGATTTCCTTCCAAAAGTCTTTTTCTCTTTCATGTGCATGGTACATGCACTTCCTCCCACAATTTTTAAACGTTAATAACTTTTATATACTACTTTTTAAAAAAGGGATATTGGATTTTATTAATCCAAATTTTGACAAATTGGCCGACAATAATCCCAACTTAAAAAATTCTCCCTACTAGTCCCGACTTTTAACTTATTTTCCTCCGGTGAGCCTTTTCTAAACGAGGTCTAACCAAGTTAGTTTTTTGCTAACGTGGCTAATGTCATGGCATAAAAATGTTAACATTTTTTTAAACTCTCTTTTATATGTAAATCAAAGTGAAGGGGTCATTTTTATATATAATCATCCTCTCTCCTACCACTATCACCACCACACAATTCCATCTCCATCACCACCACACCAGACCACCCACATAAAACATGTAGACAGGTCTTAATTAAACAAAGGCATCTACAAACTTGTGCATCTTTTAGAATGCTTCAATTTCTTAAAGCCCCAAAATTTTCTTATAATGAAACATTGTTCTTTCTCTTAATTCATTACTCATGTCTAGGCAAGTCACTAATCATGTTAGGATAATCTATATGTTTTTAAACCTATTACTACATATAAGATTCCGCTAACTACATATGTATTCAAAGATGTAGTTAGCTTCGTAAGAATCTAGTTTCTTTTATTTTACAGCAACAAAGTTGATGAAAACTTATTACTAATGCTAATTAAGTACGTAATGTGCATGGCTATTGGATTGTGTAATGTTAATAAAGAAGCTTTGAAAGCATGTAAATATTTATACACATACAAGTTTCATCAACAACATGTATATAAATCCAACATATACCTTTCATATACAGTTTTAACTAGAAAAATAAAAAAGTACACACGTAGAATTATAAGTAGGTTTTATGAGTTATCGAGTGTTGATCCTATACAATTTTTTTCCTGAAAAAAACAACCTATTCTTTATACGGTACACACATTTTTTGACTTCATATTAGATTTGTCTATCTCATGAACCTCTCAATGAGTAATCTAGTGTGACTATAAATAAACATATTACATAGGGACCGAATCAGGATGAATTTCATCATCATCTTCAATTATTAAGTTCCATACATTTGGTGTCTACAAGTAAGTTCTATAATTTTGGTGTCTACTTTGTTGTACATGATTTAATCTATACATAATTAGGGTTCACGTTTTACTTATGTTGTTTCGATATAATTAACATGTGGTATCAGATTGATATTATGGTTAAGGAAATCATGGAAGCATAGAATTAAGGTCAAAGACTTGTAGGGAGGGTACAATAGAGCTTTAGTTTTGCCTGAGAGACTTAAACTTGCCTACAATTTAGGGGGACTCACAAGGTGATTGTCTTTATGTTTTTGTGCCTATGTGTTGTTGTATGATGTTAAACTTGTTTTTAATTTATAGTACTCTCTTCCTACTTCATATATTATTAGTCACTTTATATACTATTTTTTAAGTTTAGTTTGTTGGTCCTATGTTTATTTTGGAGTATGCGTCTCTTTGAAATTAGCCTCTCTATTCCTAGGGACTCACAAGGTGATTATCTTTATGTTTTTGGGTGTCAATCACTCACCCTTGGTTGGCACGTTTTATTTTTAAAAATTTTAAACGTTCGGTATAGACACGCGGTATATGTTGTTTTTTTCGGCATAGACATGTTACGAGTTATACTTTGTTAAGAACATTACGATTTATTTTTTTAACGACATACACGTGTTTTTAAATATGAAATGTTGGCTACAAGCTCGACGTATGGGTACGATGTCACCTTCGAAGAAACACGATTTTTTGTCGATGAAACAAGCCAAAAAATGTCTATACACCGTGTATGGTACCATACGAGGCGTATAGAAATGTACGAGGTCACATGTTCCTATGTCTGACATTGAAACTCGTGCATTGTACTTCTATATGCCTCGTATAGGATCATATGAAGCGTATAGACCACTATATGGGGCGTATGATGTCATACGCCCCCATATAGACCCTTTTTGACCACTACAGAATCCACGGTTTGACTGCATTTAATATGGAATGTTGAACCATATGGGGCGTATGATGTAATATGCCCCATATAAGGGGGTGTGTAATTAATTGGGTGGGTGTGCAGTTACCATGACCCTTTTACAATCGATGAATTAAGTTTAGGGTTATTCTAAATACACCATACGTATTTTCCATTTCCACCTTACCCTATAGAATTAATTATATATTAATTACTTTTGACCACTGATAACCAATAAGATTCTTTCTTTTTTTCATTTTATTCTAAAGTTGGTTAACAAAATTATAAAAGTAATTAAATTGAATTCACGCTTATATATAAAAAAAACCACAAATAAATTGAAGACATTTCATGAATTTTAATACAAAATAAAGGAAAGAAGGAATATTATAAAAAATATACATCTAATAACGCTAATTTCGCAACCTGAAATCGAAATGTGTGTAGAAAAAAGTCTGGAATTGAAATCTTAAAATATTTAATTGAATATAGCTACAATAGTATGAAAAAGAACTTCTAAAATAAGATAAAAGATTTTAAAGTTTAAATATTTTAATTTAATACAAAATGCCAATTGATGAAGAAAATTGTAATATCCTTTTGTAAGAAAATATTTTTAAAAAAAAGGTACGTATATCAAGGGAAATTGAACTTTAACATCCTGAACTATTGACAATTGGTCGTTGACGCACTGAACTACAAAATTGACCAACACCGCACTGTACTTTTAACTTATTGGCCTGTATCACCCTCAAACTAGCCATGGTTAATTTTTGCTGACGTGGCATGGTGACGTGTCCATTTTGCTGATGTGGCAGGTGATGTGTCCATGCCACGTTAGCTTATTCCCCATGCCACGTTAGCAAAAATGGACACGTCACCATGCCACGTCAGCAAAATTAACCATGGTTAGTCTGAGGGTGATACAGGCCAATCAGTTGAAAGTACATTGCGGTGTTGTTCAATTTTGTAGTTCAGTGCGTCAGCGGCCAATTGTCAATAGTTTAGGGTGTTAAAATCCAATTTCCCTTTTATCAATATAAAAATCGAAGTAGAAAATATAAGGTCTAAAAAAAGTGATAAAAATGTCCTATAAAATATGTTATTTGCTCATATATTTGAAAAACTAATTTAATTTAATACCAAAAAACAAAAATACAGTATATCTATTTAAATATTGGAGTAAATTCCTTTTTGAGTCCCTGAGTTTTGTTGATTTTAACTACTTGAGTCCAACATTTTCATTTTTAACATTCTGAATCCTAGTTTTTTAAGTTTGTTATGGTTTGAGTCCAATTTTCTAACGTCGTTAACCAAGTCAGTTAACTATAAGGGTATCTCAGTCATTTTACACATAGGTACAACTCTGTTATGCATAAGGTATAACGTACAAGTCTTTAATGCATAAATAAAATATAATATAATAATAATAATAATAATAATAATAATAATAATAAAGCTCTCTCTCTCACACACAACACACACTCTCTCACTCTCTCAAACACACACATTCTTCTCCACCCCTCCACCACACAATAAACCACCACCACACCACATCGACCATCCCACCACCACTGCACCATAACCACCACCACTGCACCACATCAATCTGAACCCTAACCCCCATTATTCAACTCACATCTTCCCTCACCCTCATTAACCCAACAACAAAGGTCGTCTACAAACTACATCATGTGGAGAACTAGATTGAAGTCTCCAAAATGGCTCAGCCCCCTGTACGTTCTACCACAACCACCCATAGTCAAAATTCCACCACAACCATTCATTCAACCATGATCCTTCGTTCCCTTAAAGAGCACTACACTGAAGTCTCCAAAATGGCTCCACCCCCTGTTCCCTATTTAAATTTTAACAAAATTACCTAAATTACTCTCTCTGGCATTTTATCAACGACCAGACCTAACCACCACCGCTGGAACCCCGTCAAACCACCATCATCGTTCCACCACAACCACCCATAGTCAACGCCTGAGAACGATTTAAAGACCAAATAAAAATATTTTAAACAAAAACTGATTAGAACCATTTCCCTTTTATAAACCGTAGATCCTATTCTGATCAATTGGACTCGATACAGACTTCAATAACCCAATTAACCACAGGGTTTTTGATCCTTAAACAAGTAAGAACCTAACTGAATAAAGAACTTACGAGTAGTTTCAGAAAAACAGAAGGAGAAGGGTGGCCGGAAGTTTATCGACTCCGGCGAGTCAAATTATACGACTTGGAGTGTTTTAGTGCTAGATTTTTTAGTGTAGGATGATTTTTTTGTGTTTTAGTCGGTCGAAGATGGAGGTGGGGTTAGCTGAGGAGGTGGTGGTGTGGCAGTTATGATTATCTGTTATGGTGGTGTTGGTGTTGGTCGTTGTCTGCAAAGAAAGAGAAGAAAAGAGGGGTTGAAGATGGAGTTGTGTGAGAGGTTGTGGGGTATTTATGTTATTTATTATTTTTATTTTGTTTAAATGATAAGGGCATATTTGTCTTTTCATAAAAAAACTAACAGACTTTATGGATGGGGTTAGAAAATTGGATTCAAATGGTTATAGAATTATCAACCAAGCACTCAAATGGTTAAAAATGAAAATGTTGGACTCAAGTAGTTAAAATCAACAAAACACAGGGACTCAAATAGGAATTTACTCTAAATATTGATATGATTGTATTTTATTTGTACTACTATGTAAAAGTAGAATCAGTTGTAGATGCATTATATGTCTGCAGCTTCGGGTTGGTCGTTATTGTGTTTGTCGTCTAGTGTTTGCAATAGTTTATGTCTTGTAATAGCCATTCGCATGTACGGGCATGCGAATGGGTTTTCAGTTGATTTGAATAGGTTGTTTGTACAGGTTCCATTCGTATGATGAAAGAGCCATTCGCTCACTCGACTGTGTGAATGGGCTAGGCCTATATATATAGATGTTTGGCAAAGGTAGTAAGAGTTTGGTCATTTTGTCAGTTGAGTCTAGGCGCCAAATTCTCTCTATTCAAATATATGAAAGTTTGTTTATCAAAATCGAGTCTGTAATTGATAAGTTTGATATTAATGATTAAGATAAACATTGAAAATGAAATCTTTTGTGTGATTATCAAGTTTTACATCATTTTACTAGATTGAGAGGGATTCTACACCTTTTAATTTACATATCGTGCAGATTATTGTTGATTGATCATTCCTCGATCCTATAAAGTGGTATCAGAGCCTTGTGCTCAATCTCACGATTGCAAATTGATAAAATTTGAAAGATTTCATGTCAAAATTGTGACACCCGGCATGTTCGGCTTAAACATATTAGTAACATCTAAGTCTACCTTAGCGAGAAACGTTTATAAACAAACTTAACTGGGTTAGTTGAGTCGGGTCAATTTAGGATTGTCCAGGGTACAATGATCTGGAGGATCATTGGGAGTCGTTTTGGTAATACACTAGTACCGGGTTCCGTTGTTGGTGACATTACATGAACTAATTAAGTATATGTGTAGATTATGGGTTGTATGGTGGATTATATACATAGATATGTTTATATGATGTGTAAATGATTATCTGTGCCTAAATGTGTTAAATATGGACTAAGGATGCATGCTTATGTGTTAGGATGTGTCAGAATGCGTTAAACACGACAAACTGGAAAACTAGTTTAAAAGAGGTCCTGGTTCGACCACTTCGAGTGGTCGAAGGAGAGGAAAATTGTCTGGTTCGACCCATGCAAGTGGGCGAACCAGGGAAGTGGAATTTGAGGAATTCCCTTCGACCAAACAAGTCTCATTCGACCCTGTGAAAGGGGCGAAGGAGACTACATTCGACCAATGTGTTGGTGCGAAGGAAGACTAGTATAAATACCAACCTTTGTCATTTTTCATCATTTCACAAACCCTAACCGTCCCAAAACGCTCTCAAACGATCTTAAACACTAAGGAAGGATTTTTTGCTCTTCTTTTTCATAATCTAACCTATCTACAACATCTAAACAAGAATCCAAGGTGTGTTCATAATCCTAAACCTTTTAAAAGCATTTTAATTCGTTTTCATCTAACCCTAATTGTCCAGATCTGTTCTAAGGGTGTCTTTATGATTAAAAACCTTTTAAACATCTTTCTAAATCAAAACATGATCATTTAACATAGGATTTTCATAATGAATAACATGTGTTAGTTGTGTGTTATGTGGTGTTATGTGTTATTCACTGATTTGCTGCTATATCTATGATAGAAACATGATATAGGATTGTTGTTAATGATTGGATTATGGTTGTCTAGGGTTAAGGTTGGGTATATTGATATTTGGGGGTTTTATGGGATTAACACTTGATGCATGAATGTTTATGATCAATAGAATGGATAAGAAAGATCGGATAATCGACGAACTGAGTATTTTAAGCTAAACATGAATCGATTTCAAAAGCTTCCAAATTGGGCAAATAATCCATGCATGAAAGTGATGTTTCCATAATCTTTACCATTTTGGGAAAGGGCTGAAACGGACGTATTATCGGGGGAAATCAATGGGGTTTTGTAGGGATAAGTTATTCATGCTTGACTGTTGTGTTTGATGATGTTTCGGGTCGTTTTGAATGTGTTTGAAGCGTTTTTAGGAAAAATAATACAACAGGGGCGAACCTGGCCTCCTTCGACCAGTCGATGGTGCGAAGGAGGGATCCAGGGTCGAACCTGGGATTTTTATTGGACGAATGTGAATAAACGGGCGAAGGAAGCATCAAACGGTCGAACGAGATGTAAAAAGGTGCGAAGGAGATAAAAAGGAGCGAAGGAGACTTAAAACTGACTGGTTCGACCGTTCTGATGCAGAAATGAGATTTTTGATACAAACTAAGTGTTTTATGCTTGAACCTTGTGTGTAATCTATGTGTACTTGATTAGTTAGGGTAATGGGTCACCAACGGGATGTCGGGTCGGTCTAGTGTGTCGGTTAAACATTTAAACACGCTTTAAAACATACTTGGTTACGATCTGGACAATCGGGGACTAGATAACCTTATGGTTATTAGTCGGGACACTTATGTGAACATTTTGATAGATCTCTGGTAGAGGGATTATCAAGGGCTAAACATCTTTACTTATATTTGAAGAACGCTATCTAAGGTGAGTTCACGGCCCCACTTTTACTGCTTTAACATTTTGGGGGAGAAAACATGCGCTAAACTGTTTTGGTAACATATGTCATACTATGGTTTTAACTTATTATTGCTATACGATCTTTTGGAAAGTCCCGGGGGAAACCATGAATGTGCGGGTTTGCACAACGGGGGAAATGTGGATAGATCTATTGGGCGTGACCTGCCCCACTCGTCGGCTTGGAGGGCCGGGCGGGTGCATATTGTCTCGAACAGGTACATTAGTATCATGCTGAACATACGGGCTGCTTAAACATGCTGAACATTGCTAAACGTGTCTAGTAATGGTTTCCAATCGTAGTAGTAATGAAACATACGCCTAGCTAGCGTACTTGGTAACATTGATATAGTATGGACATGGCAACACTTTGGTAACATTTTTGAACAAACCTGTGAACTCACCAGCATTATATGTTGACATCTTTTTGGCATGTTTTTCTCAGGTCGCTAAGGTAGCAATGAACGGAACTAGGCGCACGGGTCTGCATTGGCGTCTAGATTTAGTGCACGTTTTGTAATAACAGTATTTTGAACAACTTTTGAGATGATAGCATAGTTGATTAAATGCTACTGAGACGCTTCCGCTATTTAAATTAATGGTTATGTCTATTTACGTTTTTCATATAGAGTTGTTTATTGTGATCGTTGACTTGGATCCTGGTTTGTCATGCGCCTCGCGGTAAAACCCCGCAAGTGGTAATTTGAGGGTGTGACAAATTGGTATCAGAGCCAATGGTTATAGTGAACTAGGACTACATGTAGAGTCTGGTCTATAGCCGAGTCGCACACACTAGACGGTCACATACTTTGGGTCTATTAGTGGGATATGTACTAACGTTGTCGGGGTGTCCTTACATCATCATCATGTTTCTCTGTTACATCATCCGCTTTTATTTGGGTTCTTACCTACTCTTGTTTTCTTCTTCTGGATTGAAGAAGGAAGGGTTACTTTGTTAGTTCTCGCACACACATGCCTTCTTACACTTGCACCTATTGCCACATAGGCGACAATGTTCGGTGACTGGGGTCTAGATTAGAGGTACATCTGGAGGACCATGTAGAGCAGTTTATCATTTCGGGTGCACACGAAATAATAAACTGGGATGCATGAAAATCCCGATGGACTTCGAGTTTGGATGTATGGTCCTGAAATTGTCCCTAGGTTAACTCTTGAAAAATTTCTAGTGGTTGACACTGGAAGTGAATCTGAATCTCTCGATTTCTTGATTTGTTAGATCATGTCTGGTGCTCGCGGTGGTGGACGTCGTGGTGGCGGCGGTGGCCGTGCTGGCGGCGGTGGCCGTGCCGGAGGCGGTGGTCGTGGGAACATCAACATGACCCAAGCTGAACTGAACAACTTGCTCCAGCAGCAAGTGAATATGGCTATGGCTAACTTCCAGGCTGGAATTAATGCCATGGGTGGTGAGTTGATTTCTGTCGACCTTGCCTCATATTTGGGTTTCGTGTCCTTTCGTTTGTGTTTTACTCGTGTACCGTGTTTCAGGTGTTGGTGCCAATCCACCCCCACCTCAGTGCTCTTATAAGAAGTTTAGGGACTGTCAGCCCCATAACTTCGCTGGAACTGAGGGAGCGGTGGGACTGCTCCGATGGCTGGAGAAGGTGGAATCTGTGTTCGTTATGTGTAACTGTCCTGCTGGGGACCGAGTGAAGTATGCTACTGCGACATTTGAGGGGCCTGCATTGTCGTGGTGGAATGCTACCACTCAGAACGTGGGGTTGGGAGAGGCTATTGCTATGCCTTGGGCGGAGTTTGTGCAGCTTTTGAGAGGTGAGTACTGTCCGAGGGAGGAGATACAGAAGTTGGAGCATGAGGTCTGGAGTTACAAGATGGTTGGGTCGGAGATTGAGGAGTATACTGTGAGGAGGTACGAGCTGGCGGTGTTGTGTCCTGACTTACACACACCCGAGTACAGAAGGATCGAGCACTATGTGTCTGGACTAGTGCCCGAGATTGCTGGGTTGGTGGCTGCTGGGAATCTTCCCACTATTGCTGAAGTTGTCCGATCAGCTCATCGGATGACTAACCTGAAGGTGGCGGAAGGCGTTTTGCCACCCAAGGGTACTACTGTGAAGGCTGCTGAGGGGAACAAGAGGAAGTGGGAGAGTGTGGGGAAGAGTGTGGTGCCAGCTCAGCCGGCGAAGAAGTTTGATACATCTGGGTCTTCTTCTGGGTCGAAGACGGGTGGGTATGTTGGGAAGCATCCCAAGTGCAACAAGTGTGGTTTTCATCACTCTGGGGGTTGTGATAGGGCTCGTTGTCATCGGTGCCATCAGTTGGGGCACCATGCTAAGGATTGCAAGGTGGCGCTCACCCCAACTCAGACTCCTGCGGCTACTCCTGCTCCTGCTGCTCAGGGGACTCAGGGGAGGCAGGGGTGTTATAACTGTGGTGACACGGGGCATTTCAAGCGTGATTGTCCCAAACTGAAACAGGGCGATAATGGGAGGGGCGGGAACGGTAACGGGAACAATGGCGGCGGAGGCAGGACTGCACGTGCTTTCGTCATTGGATCTGCAGAGGCTAGGCAAGATCCAGACACAGTTACCGGTACGTTCCTTCTTAATGATCGCTATGTTTCTGTTTTATTTGATTCTGGTGCCGATAAGAGTTTCGTATCTTTGGATATTAGTCGATTACTAGATATAGTACCCACACCTTTAGAGGCTAAGTACTTAATAGAATTGGCTGATGGTAAGAAAATTGAAGCGACACACACCCTTAGGGAATGTCGCTTGGAACTGTCGGGTTTGTCTTTCCCCATTGACCTTATGCCGGTACCTCTGGGTAGTTTTGACGTTGTGGTTGGCATGGATTGGTTATCGTTGTATCGTGCGGAGATCGTTTGTTTTGACAAGGTTATTCGGATCCCTCTCCCTGATGGAGAGATTCTTACTGTTCGTGGCGAGAAAAGCGGTGCTCCGCTGAGTATCATTTCTAGCATGAAAGCCCGTAAGTATCTTCGGAAGGGTTGTTCGGCCATTCTGGCACTTGTCAACGTTTCTACTGACGATGAGAAGAAGATCGAGGATATCCCGGTGGTTCGTGACTTTTCTGATGTGTTTCCTGATGATTTACCTGGTCTTCCTCCCCATCGTCAGGTTGAGTTTGGTATTGATCTCACTCCGGGCGCAGCTCCTATTGCCCGAGCCCCGTATCGTCTTGCACCTCCCGAGATGCAAGAGCTGTCCAGCCAGTTACAGGAACTCTTGGAAAAGGGTTTCATCCGACCGAGTTCTTCCCCGTGGGGAGCTCCTATTTTGTTTGTGAAGAAGAAGGACGGGAGTCTTCGTATGTGTATTGATTATCGTGAGCTGAACAAAGTGACCATCAAGAATCGTTATCCTCTTCCTCGCATTGATGATCTCTTTGACCAGCTTCAGGGCTCCAGCTATTATTCGAAGATTGATTTGCGGTCCGGTTATCACCAGTTGCGCGTCAGGGAAGCTGACATTCAGAAGACTGCTTTTCGCACTCGTTATGGACATTTTGAGTTCTTGGTCATGCCTTTTGGTCTCACTAACGCACCTGCGGTGTTCATGGATTTGATGAACCGCGTTTGCAAGCCTTACCTTGATAAGTTCGTCATCGTGTTCATTGACGATATTCTGATTTACTCCAAGAACAAGGCAGATCATGAGGAACATCTGCGGTTGGTCTTGGAACTTTTGAGACAAGAGCAGTTGTATGCTAAGTTCTCAAAGTGTGATTTTTGGTTGCGTGAGGTTCAATTCCTAGGACATGTGGTGAATGAACTGGGAATTCATGTCGATCCGGCTAAGATCGAAGCTATTAAAGACTGGGAAGCACCAAAGACGCCATCTGAGGTGCGGCAATTCCTAGGTCTTGCGGGCTATTATCGTCGTTTCATTGAGGGATTTTCGAAGATCGCTCAACCCCTCACTGCTCTTACCCAGAAAGACCGAAAGTTCGACTGGGATGAACCACAAGAATCAGCATTTCAGATGCTGAAGCTTAAACTTTGTTCTGCACCTATCTTATCCCTTCCTGAGGGTACGGATGACTTTGTTGTGTACTGTGATGCTTCTATTCGGGGTCTTGGTTGCGTGTTGATGCAGCGCGGGAAGGTTATTGCTTATGCTTCTCGTCAACTCAAAATTCATGAGAAGAACTACACTACTCATGACTTGGAACTGGGTGCAGTGGTCTTTGCGTTGAAAATCTGGAGACATTACTTGTACGGTACCAAGTGTGAAGTATATACCGATCACAAGAGTCTTCAGCATATTTTCGACCAGAAGGTGTTGAACATGCGGCAGCGTCGCTGGGTTGAACTCCTGAACGATTATGACTGTGCCATCAAGTATCATCCTGGCAAGGCGAACGTTGTGGCGGACGCCTTGAGCAGGAAGGAGTCTGTTAACCCTCGCCGTGTTCGAGCCTTACAGCTCACCATTCATTCGTCGTTGCCTGACCAAATCCGTTCTGCACAGTTGGAAGCCTTGAAGGAGGAAAACCTTAAGGCTGAAACGATGCACAGTGCTGACAAGCATCTTGAGCTCAGGACTGATGGCTTACACTATTTTGCGGGACGTGTTTGGGTCCCATTGTTCGGGGGATTGCGCGAGCTGGTTCTGGATGAAGCTCACAAATCCCGGTATTCTATTCACCCTGGCTCCGATAAGATGTATCAGGATTTGAAGATACTTTATTGGTGGCCGAACATGAAAGCTGACATAGCTTCTTACGTCAGCAAATGTTTGACTTGTGCTAAAGTCAAGGTGGAGTATCAGAGGCCGCCTGGTCTCCTGCAACAACCAGAGGTTCCAGAATGGAAGTGGGAACGAATCACGATGGATTTTGTCACCAAACTGCCAAAGTCACCTAGTGGTTATGATATGATTTGGGTGATTGTTGACCGGCTGACAAAATCGGCACGTTTTATACCTATTAAGGAAACCGACGGACTCGAGCGGTTGGCTCGACTTTACCTTAAGGAGGTGGTTGCTCGGCACGGGGTGCCTGTTTCTATTATCTCTGATCGTGATTCTCGTTTCGCTTCGCGTTTCTGGAAGGCTCTGCACAAGGCTTTGGGTACTCAGTTGGATATGAGTACGGCTTATCATCCGCAAACTGATGGACAGAGTGAGCGGACGATTCAAACCTTGGAAGACATGCTTCGGGCATGTGTTATCGATTTTGGCAAAAGTTGGGAGATCCACCTGCCGTTAGTGGAGTTCTCCTACAACAACAGCTATCACTCTAGCATCAAGGCAGCTCCGTTCGAGGCTCTTTACGGACGGAAATGTCGATCACCACTTTGTTGGGCCGAGGTGGGCGAGAGCCAGCTCACTGGTCCGGAACTCGTGTACGAAACTTCGGAGAAAATCGTACAGATCCGTCAACGTTTGGCTGCTGCACGGGATCGTCAGAAGAGCTATGCCGATCGCCGTCGAAAACCTTTAGAGTTCCAGGTTGGGGACAAGGTACTTCTGAAAGTTTCACCATGGAAGGGCGTCATACGCTTTGGAAAGCGTGGCAAGCTTAACCCTCGTTATGTCGGACCGTTCGCAATCCTGGATCGGATTGGACCGGTGGCATACAGACTTGACTTACCGGCGGAGCTCGGTAGTGTACACAACGTCTTCCATGTGTCTAACTTGAAGAAGTGTTTGGCTGATGAATCTCTCATTGTACCACTGGAAGAGATCAAGGTTGATGATCGTCTTCGCATTGTGGAGGAACCTGTCGAGATTCTCGACTACAAGATTCGTAGCCTTCGTCGGAGTAAAATCCGCATCGTTAAAGTCCGTTGGAACTCAAACCGTGGACCGGAGTTCACATGGGAACGGGAGGATCAGATGAAATCTAAGTATCCTCATCTCTTTCCGAAGCGCGCGTTTGAATCAAGGCATGTTACTGCTGAAGCGGAATGAATCTCGGGTCGAGATTCCTTTCAACGTGGGGATGATGTGACATCCGGTAAGTTTCTTTTTGTTCGGATCTTTTCGTTTCTTTCTTTTTGGGCTTTGCGCAATTTTCGGGACGAAAATTCTTTCAACGTGGGGATGATGTGACACCCGGCATGTTCGGCTTAAACATATTAGTAACATCTAAGTCTACCTTAGCGAGAAACGTTTATAAACAAACTTAACTGGGTTAGTTGAGTCGGGTCAATTTAGGATTGTCCAGGGTACAATGAATAGGAGGATCATTGGGAGTCGTTTTGGTAATACACTAGTACCGGGTTCCGTTGTTGGTGACATTACATGAACTAATTAAGTATATGTGTAGATTATGGGTTGTATGGTGGATTATATACATAGATATGTTTATATGATGTGTAAATGATTATCTGTGCCTAAATGTGTTAAATATGGACTAAGGATGCATGCTTATGTGTTAGGATGTGTCAGAATGCGTTAAACACGACAAACTGGAAAACTAGTTTAAAAGAGGTCCTGGTTCGACCACTTCGAGTGGTCGAAGGAGAGGAAAATTGTCTGGTTCGACCCATGCAAGTGGGCGAACCAGGGAAGTGGAATTTGAGGAATTCCCTTCGACCAAACAAGTCTCATTCGACCCTGTGAAAGGGGCGAAGGAGACTACATTCGACCAATGTGTTGGTGCGAAGGAAGACTAGTATAAATACCAACCTTTGTCATTTTTCATCATTTCACAAACCCTAACCGTCCCAAAACGCTCTCAAACGATCTTAAACACTAAGGAAGGATTTTTTGCTCTTCTTTTTCATAATCTAACCTATCTACAACATCTAAACAAGAATCCAAGGTGTGTTCATAATCCTAAACCTTTTAAAAGCATTTTAATTCGTTTTCATCTAACCCTAATTGTCCAGATCTGTTCTAAGGGTGTCTTTATGATTAAAAACCTTTTAAACATCTTTCTAAATCAAAACATGATCATTTAACATAGGATTTTCATAATGAATAACATGTGTTAGTTGTGTGTTATGTGGTGTTATGTGTTATTCACTGATTTGCTGCTATATCTATGATAGAAACATGATATAGGATTGTTGTTAATGATTGGATTATGGTTGTCTAGGGTTAAGGTTGGGTATATTGATATTTGGGGGTTTTATGGGATTAACACTTGATGCATGAATGTTTATGATCAATAGAATGGATAAGAAAGATCGGATAATCGACGAACCGAGTATTTTAAGCTAAACATGAATCGATTTCAAAAGCTTCCAAATTGGGCAAATAATCCATGCATGAAAGTGATGTTTCCATAATCTTTACCATTTTGGGAAAGGGCTGAAACGGACGTATTATCGGGGGAAATCAATGGGGTTTTGTAGGGATAAGTTATTCATGCTTGACTGCTGTGTTTGATGATGTTTCGGGTCGTTTTGAATGTGTTTGAAGCGTTTTTAGGAAAAATAATACAACAGGGGCGAACCTGGCCTCCTTCGACCAGTCGATGGTGCGAAGGAGGGATCCAGGGTCGAACCTGGGATTTTTATTGGACGAATGTGAATAAACGGGCGAAGGAAGCATCAAACGGTCGAACGAGATGTAAAAAGGTGCGAAGGAGATAAAAAGGAGCGAAGGAGACTTAAAACTGACTGGTTCGACCGTTCTGATGCAGAAATGAGATTTTTGATACAAACTAAGTGTTTTATGCTTGAACCTTGTGTGTAATCTATGTGTACTTGATTAGTTAGGGTAATGGGTCACCAACGGGATGTCGGGTCGGTCTAGTGTGTCGGTTAAACATTTAAACACGCTTTAAAACATACTTGGTTACGATCTGGACAATCGGGGACTAGATAACCTTATGGTTATTAGTCGGGACACTATGTGAACATTTTGATAGATCTCTGGTAGAGGGATTATCAAGGGCTAAACATCTTTACTTATATTTGAAGAACGCTATCTAAGGTGAGTTCACGGCCCCACTTTTACTGCTTTAACATTTTGGGGGAGAAAACATGCGCTAAACTGTTTTGGTAACATATGTCATACTATGGTTTTAACTTATTATTGCTATACGATCTTTTGGAAAGTCCCGGGGGAAACCATGAATGTGCGGGTTTGCACAACGGGGGAAATGTGGATAGATCTATTGGGCGTGACCTGCCCCACTCGTCGGCTTGGAGGGCCGGGCGGGTGCATATTGTCTCGAACAGGTACATTAGTATCATGCTGAACATACGGGCTGCTTAAACATGCTGAACATTGCTAAACGTGTCTAGTAATGGTTTCCAATCGTAGTAGTAATGAAACATACGCCTAGCTAGCGTACTTGGTAACATTGATATAGTATGGACATGGCAACACTTTGGTAACATTTTTGAACAAACCTGTGAACTCACCAGCATTATATGTTGACATCTTTTTGGCATGTTTTTCTCAGGTCGCTAAGGTAGCAATGAACGGAACTAGGCGCACGGGTCTGCATTGGCGTCTAGATTTAGTGCACGTTTTGTAATAACAGTATTTTGAACAACTTTTGAGATGATAGCATAGTTGATTAAATGCTACTGAGACGCTTCCGCTATTTAAATTAATGGTTATGTCTATTTACGTTTTTCATATAGAGTTGTTTATTGTGATCGTTGACTTGGATCCTGGTTTGTCATGCGCCTCGCGGTAAAACCCCGCAAGTGGTAATTTGAGGGTGTGACAAAAATTGTCTAAGTGTTGGAGGTTTTTGATCAATGGATAACATTTGGGGCTTTCCTATGACTTGACCCAACACGTCTTAGCAATAACAACCACCGATGAATCCTTGGGCTTTCGCAGCAGAAAAAGGAAAACAGATCGCACAACCTCCTTAACAACCAATGGTTAACTATTGGGCAGTCGCAGCCCCGGTTCAACAAGTTGTGCGACTTCCTCCTCAACCAACTTTGGATTATTGGGGTGTTGCAGCAATAGTGGCTCAGAATCAAACCACTTCTATGATAAACTTGTTAATGAACGATTTATCTACTGGTAATGAAAACCAACCACCAAAACTGATGGATATGTCTGAGTATTCATCATGGGACAAGAGTTTCAGAATTCACTTAGAAGATTTGAATGGCGGTAAAACATGGCAAGTTTTGGAATATGGGTGTGTGACACCATTGGTAGAGAATTCTACTACTCCGGTTTCTTTGGATGACATGACTGAAGTCGAGAAGAAGAAATACGCTGCTGAGAAAAAGGTTTACTCTTAATTATCCCAAGATTTGACACAAGATCTATTGCATCAGTTTGCACCATGTACTACTTCAAAGCAACTGTGGGATGCATTACAAAGCCGAAATGATGGAAACGAGAGGACTAAGAGGACGAAGATGGGCCAGTTGAAGAAAGAGTTTGAGAATTTCAGCTTCATAGGGAATGAGACACTTAAGGAATTTACTACATGTTTCACTCATCTATTGTCCGAGTTGTCTAACTACAACATTTCCATTCGGATGTGTGAATTTGTAGAAAGGTTTGTAGATGCATTACCGTTGTATTGGAGTTAGTATCTTAATAGTTTTGAAGGAAATGGACACATTCAACCGCTTGACATTGAATGAGTTTATCCAGAAGTTGGAGAATAAAGATGCAGAAGAAAGAAGGAAGGCGAAAAGAGCATAGATTCCACAGAATCCTAATTTGTATTTTGCTAGTTCCCCATCTTCAGCTGTACCGAATGTTGGTGTGAGTTCGGCACCACAAACAGCTTTTGTTTCTATAGTTGAACAGACAAATCCGGTCAATTACTATGGGATTCCATCATCTTCCTCATATGTTGTTAGGATCTGAGTTTGATTGTTTTGATTATATTTAACTAAAATGATAAGAGTGGAATGAGAATAGAATGGAAAGTGCAGCGGAATAATAAACTATTAATCAAAACACGAGAGTAATTGTTTTCTGATCAAATGCTTTCATTTATCTAAAAGATTACAATCATACAAGTACTCCCCCTCAGCCTGATCACACAGTGATTGTTTGTCTGAGAGAATGTTTGTGTGTGTGATGCAATAGAACAGTACAAGCACTGTTCTATTTATAGACAAACCTAAACCACTGATGACCTAGGCTGACGTCACCTAAGACAGTGACCTCTAACAGAATAACAAACATAAAACATCTGCCTATTACAAACTACTGTTACATTGAAAACACTGAAGATAAACTACTATTGTAGGAAAACTCTAATGGTCTTGTATCCTCTGCTGGAGCCTAAGTGCTGTTGGCTCTAGCAGTGCTTTAGTCTTCAGTACTTGGATCAGCAGTTGTTCTTCATCAGACCTTTGGTCAGCAGTTGTTCTTCATCAGTGTTTATTCAGCAGTCCTTTGTATCAGCAGTTGTCATAGCAGTTGTTTGGATAGAACAGTTGTTAGAGTCAGCAGTCTTTTGGGAGAAGTATGTTGTAAGGACTGTTTATTGAGAGGATCAACTGTTAGCATATTTTGGCTTTCCAATCATCTGTTCTTCTCCAGGTCAGCAGACCCAACAATCTCCCCCTAGAACAGATGATGCCAAAACTCAGCTTTATTTACTGATCTTTATTCCTCATCAGACTTTCTCTGATTTGACCTTTGAATTGTAGTTCAAAGTTCAGAGCAAATAAGTCTTCTTCATCTCTTTCAAGTTCTAGATTTAGCAATGTTTGAAGATCATCTGCACATAAGCTGTATGCATCCTCCATGCTGATCTTCTGAACTCTTCCATCTGACCTGAGCAGAGTCAATTCATGGTTGTCTTTGTTGACTTTCCATTTTAGAATTTTTGAGTCAGTGGATTTGCTGAGATGAACTTTTATTTTGGATGAGTTAGGTGATGGAGGTCTTCCAATGAGTTCCCTAAGTTTCTCTGTTGTAGGATCAGAGAAAAAGTGTATCTGATTGAAGAGCCCTTCCTTGATAAATGTATTAGCAAACTTCTTCTGATCTTCTTCTGACATTTCCTTATGTTTCTTGAACTGTCTTCTTGCAGCAGTTGATAGATCAGAGGTTTCAAGTAAGCTGTCCAAGGTAAAAGTCTGCTGGGGTCTCTTCATCAGTGGCTCATCAGTATAGACAGGTTTTCTAGGCAGGCTGGGATCCTTCTTTCTGTTTTCTTCAAGACTCTTGTATGTCTCAACCAGCCTCAGCTCAGACCATCTAGAGACAGACCTCATTTCCCCATAGTTAGCAGCTACTATCTCTTGTCTCATTCTTTTAAACTTTAAGGCTCTGACTGGGTCTCTGCCTTTGCCAAAATTAGGAGTAGAGACTTTAGCCTTGGGGTCTTTAGCCGTTTCTTCTATTCTGAGAAGTTCTTCTCTTAGTGCATGTGTGGTCCAACCATTAAATTGCTTTTTGGTTGCTTTATATGGCTTGGTTGCCAAGATCTGTTCCAGAAGAGAATCCTTAACCTCCTTTTCCAAGTCACCACTGAGAGGCATGGAGGACATGGAGTTGCTCAGGGTCTTAGCAAAATCTTCAATCCTTCTGAGTTTGCTAAGCTCTGCTGAATGGATGCCCTGAGCAGTCCTGTCATCCTTCCCTTTGCATTTCTCCTTAATGATGGCATCTACTTGTTCACCCTTGTATTTCAGATATGTATCAATGTTTAGGGGAACAGGGAAATTTGGGAGAGATGGGAAGGATCTGTCAGATGGTTGTTCAGTATTGTAGAAAGATTGTAATTCCCCCTTGAGTAGATCAAGTTCAAGGGGATACTGAACAACCAATGGTGTAATGGTTGGTGGTGGTCTATGGGAACTGAATTTGGATGTGTGTGGTGAGAATGATGAAATTGGAATAGCTGTGATAGGATTGGATTGTGCAGTTGAGGTGGTGTTTGGTGATGTGTGTATGTTTTCATCATGTACAACAAAGGTTGATTTTCTCTTCCTTGTGTACATGATTTTAGGGGATGGTGATTTGGTAGCAGTGGTTGGATTAACATCTGTTGGCCTTTTAGTAGGTCCAGCAGATGTTTGGGATTTGGTTGGTGATGTAGGTTTGGTGGTTGTATGTTCAGATGTGTTTGTAGGTTTAGGTATAGTGGTTTGGGAAGCAGTGTTTTGGGTGGTTTCAGTGTTTTGGGTGGCAGTGGTTTCAGCAGCAGTAGTTTTGTCAACAGAGGTGTTTAGCTTGGATGGTGGTTTTCTGACATGTTTAGCAGGCCTTTTCATCCTTTTTGAGGATCCCACATCTTCAATCTCCTGCTGTTGTTTTTTCTTGAGGTTTACTAGCGACTCTGCTTTAACTTCCAAGGTGTCAGCCCTTTTTTGTTTGTCCTGAGCAGCCTTTTCAGCTTCTATGTTTGCAGAGTTGTCTACTGCTTTGCTTTTGTCAGTGGTTTGTTGTGGTGCTGTTGGTGTTGCTTGTTGTTGTTGTTGTGGTGCTGTTTGTTGTTGTTGTTGTGGTGCTGTTTGTGTAGCCTCTGGTTTGTTGGCAGACTTAGCATTGCCCTTTTTAGAAGGAGGACAACCAAAGGGATCTAACTTTGGTAGCCTATCTCTGCCACTCTCCCCCTTTTTGGCATCATCAGCCGTGAAGACATCATCATCTTCATCCCTGAGAATGGTGGTAGGGGCAGAGCTAGTGGTCTTCAGCAGGTGATCTTTGATGGCTTTAATGTTTGCATGTGTATCTTTGTACCTTGCATCCACCATGTTTCTGATCTCAGCCATATAAGTTTCATGTGTCTGATCAGCTAGTTTCCTGTGGGCTATGATGATGGGGGAAACGGATTTCCATAGCTCACTAGCTATATCAGCTGTTGATGGTTGACTTTTGGAAAGGTCTGCTATGGAACCCAGTATGAGCTTGACATCAGATTTGATGTTTGCTACAGAGGTTTCAATTGCTTGAACTCTGTCCGTCAATTCTTGGTATTTTGACCCATCTCCTAAGTTAATAGGATCATCTGAGTCCCTACCAGTGGTAGTTCTACCTGATTCAGTCCTAATAGGTAAATCAGATGCCCCTTTTTCTTGGTACTGGGGACTTCCAACTGTTTTTGGAGACACTGTAGTGGCTTCATCAGTTGTTGCCTTCAAGGGAGTCTTAGCAATGTAATCACTGTCCTGGTGTGAGACAATGGTCTCTACATCAGTAGTGGCTGCTCCACTTGAAAACTCACCTAGAGTTGCATTGAACTCAGGTGGTGTAACCTCCTCTACTGTTTGTTGGATAGCAGATTGAGTGTTCTCAGGACCAGTCACTTGTGGGGGTATGCTCTCAGTGATAGGTGGAAGAGAGGAACTGGGATCTTCCTGAGATTTCTCAATTGCCTCAAACAGAGGTTGCATGGTTTGTGGAACATGATGTGATGGTGAGGGTGGAGGAGTAACAAGAGAATTAGCCCTGGGAGAGGGGCTTGTGAACATTTGGCCAAGTGACTCAAATGTATCATGATGTGTTTCCCCTTGGATTACAACATGATCCTTTTGGGAGGATTCATGAGGAGTTTGGTCAGGTGGAGGTATGTCCAACTGTTGTGAGGAAGTAACAACAGTGGTTTCAGGTTGCTTTGGTGATGCAACAGAGTTTTCTTCTGGTACCTCATCATCCAGAAGTCTCATTTGTGGTTGAGTGGTGGTTTTTGTGGATGGATGTTTCTTTTTGGAAGTGGCTGGTGTGGGTTTCACAGCACTGGATGTAGTTCCATGATCACCAGGAGCAGTGGGCTCAACAACAGAGGTTTTGACAACAGTTGTTGTCTTTGTCCTCTTTGTTTGTGTTTTAGAAACTTTGGACACTTTTTCTTGGGTGATTCTACCCAGCATTCTAGTGAAAGTTTCATCAGTTAAGCTTTTCATTTGCATTGCCTCACCCTTTTTGAAAACCTTTTCTGGTAAGACCTTTTGTAGGATTACACTAAGAATTCTTGGGTAAATTAGAAAAGCATTGTTAGACCCAGACTTAATTGCTTTCACATTTGATACTAAGTCCATGAACAATCCTTGGGAAAGATTGAAGTCAGAGTTTGACAACATGGCATAACCCAGATATTGCATCCTTAATGGGATTTCATTGAAGGATGTGGACTTAGCTGAGACACACAGAAGAAGGGTATGGAAGAAAAATTTCATGACTGGTGGAAAAAACTTTTTGAAAAGAGTTGATCCAGTCATCTGACCATCATACCCTCTTTCTTGGAACTCAGTGTGAAGCTCTGTTTTTGTGAAGGAGTCCTTACCTGCCAAGTCATTCAGTGAGAAGGTTGTGGATATGATTTCAGGGGTAATGACAATACTTGTTTCTCCAATTTTGGAAATAATGGAAGTAGGCTTTTTGTCTTGCAATAGAAACTCAGCATTCAACCAGAACTCTTGGAGAGTATCGATATAGATGGGGGCGTCAGCGGTTAAGATGGGTAGGTATTTGGAGTTTAGAAGAATGTCGATGGTGGAATGGAATGATATGTTATCATCTGTTTTAACCAGATATGGGAGACAATTGTGGGTGGCTTTGGCGTGAAGATCCATTTTAATGGATTCCGAAGGTGAAGATGAATGAAATTTGATTGAGGGTTTGAGAATGAAGAAGGCGGTTTCAGTATTTTGAATACAATGAGACAGTGTAACATCTATTGTGGTAAAACAGGGTTTTTATAGGCTCAAAAGAAACCGCTGATGTGGCCAAACCTCTGCTTGTATGAGCAGACATGGCAATCATCTGATGGATGAAACATCTGGTGGAAAACAGCTGTTTTGGCAAACAACTGATACAAACAGTTGATGAAATCAACTGTTGTATATATATATATATATATATTTTTTTTAGATATAGTATATATATATAGGGAAACAGTTGTTTTATCTGATCAGATGTTTTGAAACAGATTTTTCAACCAACAGTGGATATGAATGAAACAGTGGTTGTTTTATCTGATCAGATGTTGTAAACAGATTTTTCAACCAAACAGCTATTTAGAAGAAATTTTGATTTTCTGAAACATTTTATTATTATTCCTTTTTAAAAGAAAATTTATTTGTTTAGTCCATGTTTAACATACCAATTCTGGAAATCAGATTTGTAAAGGTAGATGTGTCTAAAGCTTTTGTTAACACATCTGCCAACTGATCCTCTGTTGGAACATGGTGCAGAGAAATCAAACCTTTTTCATAGCTGTCTCTGACAAAATGATGTCTGATGTCAATGTGTTTGGTAGTGGAATGAGAGACTGGATTCTTGATGATATTTTCAGCAGCCTGACTGTCCAACATGAGTGGAGTCTGTAGTGCAGTTATCCCAAAATCCAGTAATTGATTTTGAAGCCACATGAGTTGGGCTGTACAGCTTGCAGCAGCAATGTATTCAGCTTCAGCTGTTGAGGTTGAAACAGCTGCCTGCTTTTTGCTTTGCCAGGAAACTAAGGCATTCCCTAGAAATTGGCACCCTCCTGATGTGGACTTTCTTGTGGTGTGACAGCCAGCAAAGTCACTATCTGAATAACCTGAAAGCTCAATGTTTCCATTAGCAGGATACCAGATACCAAGTGTGGGAGCACCTTTGAGGTATCTGAATATCCTTTTCACAGCAATAAGGTTTGACTTTCTGGGTGAAGCCTGGGATCTTGCACATACACAGGTAGCAAACATAATGTCTGGCCTATATGCAGTTAAGTACAGTAAAGACCCAATCATGCATCTATAATGTGTTTGATCAACCAGTTCATCCTTGTCATCAATAGTGGCAGAGATAGGCTACCAAAGTTAGATCCCTTTGGTTGTCCTCCTTCTAAAAAGGGCAATGCTAAGTCTGCCAACAAACCAGAGGCTACACAAACAGCACCACAACAACAACAACAAACAACACCACAACAACAACAACAAGCAACACCAACAGCACCACAACAAACCACTGACAAAAGCAAAGCAGTAGACAACTCTGCAAACATAGAAGCTGAAAAGGCTGCTCAGGACAAACAAAAAAGGGCTGACACCTTGGAAGTTAAAGCAGAGTCGCTAGTAAACCTCAAGAAAAAACAACAGCAGGAGATTGAAGATGTGGGATCCTCAAAAAGGATGAAAAGGCCTGCTAAACATGTCAGAAAACCACCATCCAAGCTAAACACCTCTGTTGACAAAACTACTGCTGCTGAAACCACTGCCACCCAAAACACTGAAACCACCCAAAACACTGCTTCCCAAACCACTGTACCTAAACCTACAAACACATCTGAACATACAACCACCAAACCTACACCCAAACCTACATCACCAACCAAATCCCAAACATCTGCTGGACCTACTAAAAGGCCAACATATGTTAATCCAACCACTGCTACCAAATCACCATCCCCTAAAATCATGTACACAAGGAAGAGAAAATCAACCTTTGTTGTACATGATGAAAACATACACACATCACCAAACACCACCTCAACTACACAATCCAATCCTATCACAGCTATTCCAATTTCATCATTCTCACCACACACATCCAAATTCAGTTCCCATAGACCACCACCAACCATTACACCATTGGTTGTTCAGTATCCCCTTGAACTTGATCTACTCAAGGGGGAATTACAATCCTTCTACAATACTGAACAACCATCTGACAGATCCTTCCCATCTCTCCCAAATTTCCATGTTCCCCTAAACATTGATACATATCTGAAATACAAGGGTGAACAAGTAGATGCCATCATTAAGGAGAAATGCAAAGGGAAGGATGACAGGACTGCTCAGGGCATCCATTCAGCAGAGCTTAGCAAACTCAGAAGGATTGAAGATTTTGCTAAGACCCTAAGCAACTCCATGTCCTCCATGCCTCTCAGTGGTGACTTGGAAAAGGAGGTTAGGGATTCTCTTCTGGAACAGATCTTGGCAACCAAGCCATATAAAGCAACCAAAAAGCAATTTAATGGTTGGACCACACATGCACTAAGAGAAGAACTTCTCAGAATAGAAGAAATGGCTAAAGACCCCAAGGCTAAAGTCCTCTACTCCTAATTTTTAAACTCTGTTCCATTGTCACTCCTGAAGACTTTTACTGGCAAGTCATATTGTTTTTCAACTTTGGTGACAAAGTCCTTCAATATACCTGCAGTCTCATCTTTAGAATGTAAAAAGTAAGTCCATGTAAACCTAGAAAAATCATCAACTATGACAAGACAAAATCTTTTTCTTCTTAGACTTATGATTTTAACAGGGCCAAACAAGTCCATATGCAACAATTGTAGACATTGACTGGTTTTGGACTCATCAATGGATTTGTAAGAGCTTTTATGTTGTTTCCCTTTTAAACAAGAAACACAATGCTCATCACATTTGAATTCTTTTGATGGTAAACCTCTGACAAGGCTTTGTTTGGAGAGTGTGTTGATAGTGTTAAGGTTGGTGTGACCCAATCTCCTATGCCACAATTCTGTCTCCTTTGTGGAGGCAGCAGAAAACAAACAGACATTTGCCATAGGATTGTCCTTTAACATATCAACAACATACACATTGCCACTTCTATGAGCAACAAGTTGTGCTTTGCTCTCAGCAATGATGGTATCAATCTTTTTCACCACTTCTGGCCCAATAATATTGCAAGTTTTCTTTGTGAAGAATGAGCCATAACCTTTGTCACTCATTTGTGAAACACTCAGAAGATTAAACTTGAGATTATCAATAAGATTGACATTTTCAAACTTGAGTTTTCCAGCTTGTACAGTTCCTGACCCCAACACCTTACGTTTTGAATCATTACCAAAGGATATATCACCCCCTCCATGAGCCAAGAAGTCCAGAAGAAGGGCTCTACATCCTGTCATGTGCCTGGAGCCTCCACTATCTACATACCAAAGACTATCTAAACAAGCAGAAGCTCCCTGCACATCAGTAATGGATTAGTTTTGGTGAGTGTCCAAAGCCAAGTTGGCTTTGGATGGGTCCTCAGACCTTTTAGACTCAAGCTTTGGAAGGTGATCAGTGGTTTGGACTAATTTTTGAATTAAGTTCAACAACTGCTGCTGACCATTTGCCAGTGCTTGAATGTCAACACTTGGGGCAACAGTTGTTTGATCACTTCCAGACAAATGATAATACCCATATGGATTTCTGTTCACTCTTGGTTTAGAGGGTCTTTTTGGCTCCTCATAAACATGTGGCAAACTATGACATGGTGGTTGTCCATAACCTCTTGGGTATTTGCTTGTGGGTGGAGCATCTGTTACTTGCACATCCCTAGAAGCAGATGTTTCAAGTCTTTTAGTAACAGATGTTTGGACAGGGGTGAAAGTCTGCTTGGGTTTTCCTTTTGAAGTACTAACCACAGGATTTGCAAGAGTTTTAGCTTTGTATTCTTGTATTTTTACATCAAAATTTTTTAAATACAAGCACTCTTTGGTCTTGTGATTCTTTTTCCCACATATTGAGCATGTGGCTTTGGAATCACATTCACTTGTTCCTTTGTTAATGTCATATGCTTTTAGAAGAAAACAGTTTTTTAGTGACATGATTCTTCTTCTCACAGAAATCACAGAACAAGTGGACAGTCTTTTCTTTCTTCTTCCCTTTATCAGCCTTCTTTTCAGCAGATGTTTAAGCATCTGCAGGAAGGTTTTTTAAGGGAATAACTTTTTCCTGAGGAGCTGTCTTTCCTTCAGGTGTTTTAAAATCAACAGGTTTAAAATTCTCAAGAGTATCACACTCATCAGACCAGGTAGGTTTAAATTCATACTTTTCAAGTTCAGTGAATGATGAGGAACCTTCTGGTTTTTCAAGAACAATTTTCTTACCATTTGGTTCAGTGATTTTAATCTCTTGACCCTGCAGGTTTGTTGGAACTATCTCAACAGACTTTTGACTCCTTTTGTCAGTGTTTTCAAAAGCTGGAGCAGTGGTTTCAAAACCAAAACCAAACTTCACATGACTTTTGGTTTGTTTGTTGAGTAGCATCTCAAAACCTCTACATGATTCCACCCATTTCTCACATTCAACTTGGGTGGACTCAAGCTCACTTTTACAACTTTGATATTTTGCTATCATAGTTTGGAGCTGGTCTTTGGTTATGGTTGCTTCATGTTTTAAGCTGCTTATTTCAGACTCCTTTTCAGTTAAACTTGTTTTTAAATCTTTTGAAAGTTTCTCAAATTTAACTTCATCATCTAAAATTTTCTTTCTAAGGTTTTCATTCACCTCTTTGATGTTAGCAAATGCAATTACACATTTGTCAGAACACAACTCTTTAAGAATTTGAGGAGATACCTTAGCAGCAGCCATCAATGCACAATCACACTTGCACTCACAATCATCAGATGCACCCCAGGGATCTGAGAGATTCACAACCTCTTCTTCAGGTTTTTCACCTGTAACAACTTCATCAACAACATAATTAGTCACAACATCAGATTCAGTCACCACCTCCTCAGATTCAACCTCATCAACCATAGCCATGAAACAAAAGTTTTCTGGTTCATTTTCAGCTTTGGCAACTAATGCAAAATTTTCATCTGTTAACTCATCTGGTAGACTGCTCCAATCAACAAAGCCTTGTGTAAAGAAGCTCTGTTGACTGGTCTCTGCAGGAGCAGAGGATGAAGCAACAGTCGTTTGCACAGGTGCTTGAGTAACAGGTGTTTGCACATAGTGGATCTGAGGAACAGTGGTTTGGACATACTGGACAGGAACAGTGTTTGAGGACTGTGCAAAATGAGCAGTGTTTTGCACATTTGGTCCAGGGGTATTATAGGAATTCTGATAAGTGTTGGTCTGTGGTCTTTGATTTGGATAGGTGATTATAGGTGTACCATGTTGACTCCTACATTCCCTAGCAAAATGACCAAGTCTATGACATTTGTAACACTTTATCTTTGATTTATCCAACCCAACCTTTGATCTGCCAGTTAACCCTGGAAACCTTCTCCCAGTTTTCTTGTAAAAATTGTTAGTTCTTACACTGAGAAGGGCCAATTGGTGCATAATGTCCATTTCTTCCAAATCATCAGGGTCAAAGTATTTCAGGTCATCATACTCAAAGGATATATTGTCAGATGCCTGGATATCACCACCACTTGCTGTGAAGGCATAGTTTGGTGAATAAGAATCAGAGTTAAAACCTGAGTTAAAACCTGAAGTTATGTCAATAAAATGATCATAACTCTGATCCTTAGTATTTCCAGGCACCTCATTATGACCCAAAAGTGCTGTATTCCCAAATACATAATCATCAGACACTTTTCCAGAGTCCTGGAGCTTCTTTTTCTGGTTAAGCTCCCTCTCATAGGTCAAGAGCTTACCATGAAGCTGGGTCAGTGATAGGTCTTTGAATCCAATTGAGTTTCTCATCACAATAGCAATAGTGTCCCATTTGTCTGGTAGTGATCTTAAAAACCTATGGTTCAGGGTTGAATGAGGGTAAGTAAGACCAACTAATTTTAGTTCACTAATTAAACAATTAAACCTCTCAAACTGTTGAGTTAATGACTCTCCTTTGACATGACTGAATGTTTCATATTGTTGGTTAAGTATTTCACGATTGTTTTCAATAACCTCCTCAGTCCTACCAAATTGTTCTTTCAGTGCATCCCACAACTCCTTTGCACTGTTACTGTGTAACAACCCAGCATATATATCATTGGGTAGAGCCATGGCCACAATACTGAAGGCCTTAGCATCTAACTCAATTTTCTGAAAATCCTGGTCGGAGTAGTTTTCAAGTTTCTTTGGCTCTTGAACCTTGGGATCTTCAGTACTCGGCACCGTCGGAACATGTGGTCCGAAGATAACCGACTTCCAACACCCAGTGTTCTGTTGAGCTAGAACATGGCTCATCCGACGTTGCCAGATATTGTATTCAGATCTGACAAGCATCGGTGGCTTGTTGTTCGTGCCAGTGTTATGTGGATCGTGATTGATTGAAGCCATTCTCTGATTTTTCAAAAAACAAAGTCTATTTAAAAACGGTTGAAACGAAATTAAACTATTACTCTGTTTTCAATCCAACAAACAAACGATATCAATAATTGTGAGCTGATCTGTTTATATTAAATTGATTTGTTAGATCGAATTTAATTGACCAAGCTCTGATACCAATTGTTAGGATCTGAGTTTGATTGTTTTGATTATATTTAACTAAAATGATAAGAGTGGAATGAGAATAGAATGGAAAGTGCAGCGGAATAATAAACTATTAATCAAAACACGAGAGTAATTGTTTTCTGATCGAATGCTTTCATTTATCTAAAATATTACAATCATACAAGTACTCCCCTTCAGCCTGATCACACAGTGATTGTTTGTCTGAGAGAATGTTTGTGTGTGTGATGCAATAGAACAGTACAAGCACTGTTCTATTTATAGACAAACCTAAACCACTGATGACCTAGGCTGACGTCACCTAAGACAGTGACCTCTAACAGAATAACAAACATAAAACATCTGCCTATTACAAACTACTGTTACATTGAAAACACTGAAGATAAACTACTGTTGTAGGAAAACTCTGATGGTCTTGTATCCTCTGCTGGAGCCTAAGTGCTGTTGGCTCCAGCAGTGCTTTAGTCTTCAGTACATGGATCAACAGTTGTTCTTCATCAGACCTTTGGTCAGCAGTTGTTCTTCATCAGTGTTTATTCAGCAGTCCTTTGTATCAGCAGTTGTCATAGCAGTTGTTTGGATAGAACAGTTGTTAGAGTCAGCAGTCTTTTGGGAGAAGTATGTTGTAAGGACTGTTTATTGAGAGGATCAACTGTTAGCATATTTTGGCTTTCCAATCATCTGTTCTTCTCCAGGTCAGCAGACCCAACATATGTCACATCAACTCAAGCTCCAATGCAGTTTGCACCATGGTTAGCTGCTCCAACGATGAATATGAATATGAATCAAGCGTCTTCATCAAATGATGGACAAGCATCTTCAAGTTTGAGTTCTATTGTGTTAGAAACTTCAAACATGGATAATGTGACGGTTGAAGTTGCTCAAAAGCATGTTGCATTAGTGTCATCTTTTGTATCCTCATACAATGGACTAGTGGCAAGTCAAATCAGGAATATGATGTGCTATGTATGGTCTATAAATAACTACCTAACCTAGACACCTAGTAATATAAAACCGACTCAACTAAACTAGACCACACGACAGGCAAGTGTACCTATCAATGTAGTACAGACTAAGTAAGTCCGAGTATCGAACCCACAGGACACTAATGGAAAACAAAACTAGACTCGACTAAGACTTTAAAATAAATGATTTTTAAAATGGTTTTTGTTTTTTTAATAATTAAATAAAAATAAATAAAGTAAATAAATAAACAAGATAAACAGACAGCAAGGATAACTGAGGAAAATATCAGGATAGGAAGGCAACTACCTAGGCCAAGAATCCTACATGCAAACTCACAACTCTCGGTAATGGAAAAATGAATGGCTACCAGATTCTAAAGATAACTTAAGAAACCTTAAGACGTGCTAGATCTCCTCCCGGTCTTACCAACACACCCCAGAGAATCCTAAAGAATAAAACACTGGCTATCTAGCTCGGATCACCTCCCGGTCTCACCTCACTAAGAATGTAAAGGTACTCTAATGACTCGATCACCTCCCGGTCTCTCTAATCACAATACACCCAAAGATGTAAAGGAGTAATTTAATTGGGTTAACTATGACTTGGAATTGCAAGAAACTAAAGACAACTAGGATAGGATCACCTCCCGGTCTCACCCACAACCTAACACCTAAAGCTCTAGACAACCCAACATTCCATCACCTCCCGGTCTCAAGAATGGAAGAATACTTAAGTCCTCTAAATTATCTAATCAAGTTCCTATGGCTTTCGAATCCAAAACATAAAATAAGCTACAAGCACCTAGCAGGTAATCCTAATAAACATCCAAACATGAAAGACATTCACTAAGACGTTTATGGAACTATCAAAGATAATAAATTAGACTTAAGTACGCACACACATCATAATAAACACCAACCAAATCGTTACCTAAACATTAACCATTCAATAAATAATCCATAAACCGAGAAATATAAAATTAACATGCAGTCATCATACAACCTAGGTAGTGGTTCAAGATTTAGCTACTCATTGTCATGGAAAGCGATAAAAACATAGGTTCAAAATAAAAATTAATCATGGTCTCAATATTCATGAACACAAAGTAAATAAATATGAAAACTAAAATTTATTATAGTCGAACCCGTAGCTTCACTCTTGAACCCAAGCCTTCCTGCCCTTCAATTAACCTCTAAAAACCAATTAAGAACTGCTGTTGTTGGAGACCCCTTCGAAGAATAATAATCCTCTGGCCGCTGTTAGTTCTTCCCCTCGATAATATTATAATGTTCTTGTAGGTTTTGTTTTTCATTCATTCCACATTTTTTTGGTCTGGGCTCGTGGACTTAAGTCCACTTTCACATTTTATTATTATTATTATTATTATTATTATTATTATTATTATTATTATTATTATTATTATTATTATTATTAGTTATAACGCCATGCTCGCTTGACTCGGGTGTTTGTGGCTTGACCAAAGTTCCTCATTTATGCTTCAACGTCTATGACCACATACCCTCAAGTGTTCGTGTCATGATTAAAATTCTTTCGTTTTGAGCTTATTTTCCACGAACACCTATAAAATAATTAAAATAATAAATATGTAATAAAAATGACACGAAACAAATAAAAACCTAACCAAATAATATACAAAATACATAGGAAAAGAGATGTGTTTTGCAACACATCAAACATCCCCACACTTAAACCTTTTTCGTCCCCGAAAAAGACTGCAATGGAATCATAATCAGGACTCTCGGTTTCAAAAACTTTTATGTTCATTAATTAAGATTTAATCACGCATCAACCAAAATTGTAGGTATTGTTGTCCACCTAAACCCACCACCAGCTAATCAGGCCCCAATCATGTAAAGCAATTAAGTTCATATTATTACAATCAATCTATGGGTCTCACACTCAAGATATCCAGCTTCACCTACTCCCACCTTAAGCTTTCGAAGTAAAGGTTAAACCATATAGATTTACCAACCACTGCAAACTAAATTCCCTAATGTATTAGAAATTAAATTTATGATGGATGATGGATGAAGTTTATGAGCTTAGACACATGTGTTTTTTATTTTCATACATAACCCAGAGGTTGTCTCAATCAGAGTCACCATCCCCAAGAGCGACAGCATGAGCTTCGGTATTTTATTTTATTTTTACTTGACCTCGAGGGAGTTTTGATCAGAGGCTTCAGTTTTTTTTTTTTTTTTTTTTTTTTTTTTGTCTACCTCAATTGATGGACATGTGGAATTTTTTTATTTTTTTTTGGCGCCACTTTTCACCGGATTTATTCTCATAAAAAGGATCAAGTGTGCCATTTAATTAATAATACATATGGGCTTTCAACCTATAGTGGTACCTCTAATTACTATCAGCGGTTTCAGTTCTACCGTTTCTCCTAAGATGAGAACCCACAAGATTTCATGATTTATTAAGGTATATTAAGAACAATCCTAGGACCTTTCAAAGCTAGCTGGGCCTACCGACACATCTTAAGCAAACACGCTTTCAATCTATTTATATTCTCATACATATAATATTTTGAAAACCTAAAATCCCAATTTTACTATCATTTTCCATAAAAAAAATGCACAAAAGATCAGGGACATTTTTCAATTTTTCAAATTTTTTTTTTTTTTTGAATGACAAAATTACACGGATGGTGCCTGTGGTTTTCATGTAATAACGCCTTAAGGTACTAAGCAACTTTTTTAACTTCTTTAGGGCCCATGGTTTAGTTTTTGTAATGAAAATGGGTATTAAGGTTTGTTTTTGTAACAATGTTGGGTACTAATACTAACGATCGTTAAATTTTCTGTTAACTTTAGTTAAAGTGATTAAAATGCCTTTTTATAAACTAGAGGGGCCATTATGTATTAAACTTCATTTACAAAACCTTTAGTACCCAAACATGAAACTTTAGATAAACCACAGGGACTAACCATGTAATTAACTCATTATTTTATTAAATGTATTTATTTTTAAGATTTATAATTAAATAAGGAATATTTAATTAAAACATTGTTTTATTAAAAAAATTTATCCCATTATTTATAAAAATAAATCCAAGTTATTAGATTAATAGCTGTAACCATAAAGAAAACATTTAACTTAATGTTGGATGGACATGTGTTATGGTTACAACTATTAATCTAATAACTTGGATTTAACTTATAAAAATGTTTTCTTTATGTGATTGAATTAAGTGTTATTTTTGGTCAAAAAGATGCAAACCCAATTCAAGAAAATTAAAAAAGATAGAAACAAACAGAAGTTGAATTTTTATAAATAAAAAAAAAAGAAAGATTTTTTTTTCTTCTTCAAGAACTGGTGGGCTTGTAGGTTTGGACCGACAAGGTAAAAATCATTTTTGAATTTCATTAAAATCCATAAGTAAATTAATAACATTTAGAACGTTTTAACTATCTTAGAAGTATATATATTTTTATAAATAATAGGATAAATATATTTAATAAAACAATATGTTTTAATTAAATATTCCTTATTTAATTATAAATCTTAAAATAAATACATATTGTTTTATTAAATATATTTATCCCATTATTTATAAAAATAAATACACTTATAAGATAGATAAAACGTTCTAAATGTTATTAATTTACTTATAGATTTTAATGAAATTCAAAAATAATTTTTACCTTGTAGGTCCAAACCTACCAAGCCCACCAGTTCTTGAAGTTTTTTTTTTTTTTCCAACATAAATTACTACTTTCCATTGATAAAAAAGGGTAAATTACATAAGGATGGTAGGTAGGCGGGCAACAAGCTGCGCCGCCACCCCTTTTTTAATAGAAAATCCCAATCTGCTGAAAACAAACCCCCGCCCTTGGGGGGTGGAAAAGTTGTTGTGCACTACTCGTTGAACCCGAGCCAAAAACCGCACCGCCTCCGGTGCCAAGAAACCGAACGTGTCGAAGGCCAAGGGAACGAAAACATGTTGATTATCCTCACATGCTTTAGCATGTTTTTCCACTTTCTTGGATTCAGCTCTCATGACCGCTTGCCCGGCCACAAACCCACTATCTCGAAGCCCAACAAGGGGGGACACCCCGGTAAGATCAACACATGCATGTTTCCCACCTTCCCAACCAAAACTAAGACGTCAGCTGGGCGCAATGTGGACCTCCCCTCCGCGGGGTCTGTGAGAAAATTAACTGACGCCTCTTTTCTTGCGGAGATCCCCGCTCTTCTAAGGATGTCTGCCAAAGCATCCCGGACAAAATCGTGCCGATATTTAAACCCTGGCAATTCCTTACAATGCAACGCATGTTCCCCATACATATCAAGGCATGCTTTGCGGCAAACCGGGCAATTTTCATCATCGGGGAAAATGGGTATCATCAGCCGGTATTTAAGGATTGCCCTGTACTCTACTGCCGACATCCGTTGCCCCAAGCCTTCGATAGGTAACACAGTAAGGAAGTCCTGGGCGTGAGGCTTTTGCAAGCATTCTAAGACGGCCTTCTGACGGACGGACAGACGGAAAAGGGGCTATGTAAAACTCACCTTAGCAAAGTATTAAGTCTCGAGAAATAGAATATGTGTAGCCCCAAAGTTGCCAATTACAAGAGCTTATAATCAAAGCTTCAAGTGTAGAAGTAATAGACTATAGAAGAAAGGTATGAGGGAAAGTTTAATCGGATTGAAACAATTAGAGGTGCAAAGTATAATGGGTCATAGGTGGGTTTTTATACTAGTTTTGGATTCAATTAGCCATTAAAATTGGTCAACACCATAAAGTAAGGTTTTATGATGAATTGACTATTTGACTAAGACTTTGACTGTTTGACTAAGACTTTGACTAGAACTTTGACTATTTGACTCAAGGCTTTATTTAAAAAAAAAAAAGAATTTAGAATCATATTATTATTATTATTATTATTATTATTATTATTATTATTATTATTTATATACACTTATGTATATATATAAGTTGTGAGTTAGGATAAATAAAGACTTAGGCACATTTGTATAATATTAATGATAAAGGTGTAATAAAAAAAAAAATATATATATATATATAAGGGCTTTTTATGTATTAAAATTTTGGGGAAAATTTTGCGATGTTACAGGTTGGGTCAGGGGCAGGGATGGGAGATTGGGAGGCGGGACAATGGGGTGCTTGTCAATAAGAGCTTGCATGGTAGATTCCCTGGGGGGCAATCCCATTGGAACACAACACTTTAACCGCTGCAGTGAAGTGACCATCACTAACCTTCCTAAGGCACTGCTTGACGTTGGGGTTGACCTCATCGGATCCCCTCGCTGACGTAGCCCTCGCCGAGAGGACCCTTCCCCCTTCATCTGAAAAAAGCAACGCGACTAAATCTGCAAAGCCGGAACCCTCTTTCCACATAGATAAAGCCTGTCGAATGCTATCACATTGCAAAGACTTACGGTTCCCAGACCTTCTCTCCTGCCTAGAAGACGGAGTAACAACCTTGAGAGTACAACGGGGAAAAAAAAGAAAAAAAAATCTTTCTTTTTTTTTATTTATAAAAAATCAACTTCTGTTTGTTTCTATATTTTTTAATTTTCTTGAATTGGGTTTGCATCTTTTTGGCAAAAAAAAAAAAACACTTAATTCAATCACATAAAGAAAACATTTTTATAAGTTAAATCCAAGTTATTAGATTAGGAGTTGTAACCATAACACAAGTCCATCCAACATTAAGTTAAATGTTTTCTATATAGTTACAACTATTAATCTAATAACTTCGATTTATTTTATAAATAATGGGATAAATATATTTAATAAAACAATGTTTTAATTAAATATTCCTTATTTAATTATAAATCTTAAAAATAAATACATTTAATAAAATAATGAGTTAATTACATGGTTAGTCCCTGTGGTTTATCTAAAGTTTCATGTTTGGGTACTAAAGGTTTTGTAAATGAAGTTTAATACATAATGGCCCCTCTAGTTTATAAAAAGACATTTTAATCACTTTAACTAAAGTTAATAGAAAATTTAACGATAGTTAGTATTAGTACCCAACATTGTTACAAAAACAAACCTTAATACCCATTTTCGTTACAAAAACTAAACCATGGGCCCTAAAGAAGTTAAAAAAGTTGCTTAGTACCTTGATGCGTTATTACATGAAAACCACAGGCACCATCCATGTAATTTTGTCTTTTTGAATTTATGACTCAAACTACCTAAAAATAAAGCGAAGTTTCCATCCCCACACTTGAACGACACATTGTCCTCAATGTGAGAGTGGAATAAAATAAAGTAGAAATAAAAAAATATAATACAAAGGAACAGAATCCCCTGAATATAAGCATTGTAGCTGCAAGCGCTCTGAAGTTGTCCATCCAAACCAGGCCGTATAGCATTTCATTCGCGGCCTCTGACTCAAACCTGACAAATAAAAACTAAAAAGAAAAGATAAAAACAAATGGTTGTCTTAAATGATTGTTGAGTCGTCCCCACCCGAATGGAGATTGAGTACGGGTGGCTAGATCCAAACCTTCAATAAAATATATTAGACAAATCAATGACTCAAAACTGACTCTCTCCATCATCCCCACACTTGAAGGAAAGATATTCCCAAAGTGAGTTAAGAGAAAACTGACTCAAAATAAAAATAAAAGACTCTAAAAAAAAATACAGACTCAACTGACTCAATATACAAAAATGCAGAAAACGTACTTGGAAGGCAAGATGGTGGAGTGTGGTAGATGATGGTGAAACGTGTGGTGAAATGGTGGTGAGTGGTGGTGGAAGAAAACAGGGTGGAAAATATTTTTTTTTTCTAATCAACTCGCGCAACGTGAAGGACACTGGTGATCTCAACACGCGTCGTGAGCGAAAAAAATATAACTTTCCGGGGTAATTACTGTTCACATGGGACGAACAGATCAGCCCAAGCTTATCGCATGACGCGAAGAACCGTTTTTCACAGAAAGTTAATTAAATTTAATGTTTAGAAAAAAAAAAATCTCTTATTACCCAAACCTCCACCAAAAATCCCAATCAATAAATATATAATTAACTACATGGGATCCGTTCATGGTGTAATTTTCCATGCCTAAGCAAACACAAAAACCTGCAAAAAGACTCAAAAACAAAAATAATAACAAAATACAAAGAAAATTAAAAAATATTACATACTCTACAACTGGGTTTTCATGCAGTTTCAATCAGGTGGCTTATATTTTATCCATCCCATATCCAACCCGTTTAATTCTTTTCGTTCACCATTGTTCGTCAAGAAACAACTGGTGAAGTTAGAAAGACGTTTGAAAAATTCAAACGGGTCGGGCCATCTAATTCTGCACATACCTGGACCAAAACTGATGTTTAGCGTGTACTGTTGGCCCAAGTAATCACTAGCCTTCTCCCGTGTGTGGTCTGCTACAGTCTTTCTTCATGCCATCACTGCATACAGACACTAAAACAAACACAATCACGGGCACCAGATAAAAATAAAATAAATCACACAAACAAAAAGACGCACGAAAAATAAAAACAAGAACTGACTCAACACACAAGCACACAAAAAGAAAATAAAATCTAAGACTCTCTAGACACACTAAAAACAAAAAGACTCAAATAAGACCAATTAATCACTAAAGTCCTAATCAAAGCTAGTTTCACAATCGCCAAGTGTCCCCGGCAACGGCGCCAAAAACTTGATGTGCTATGTATGGTCTATAAATAACTACCTAACCTATACACCTAGTAATATAAAACAGACTCAACTAAACTAGACCACACGACAGGCAAGTGTACCTATCAATGTAGTACAGACTAAGTAAGTCCGAGTATCGAACCCACAGGACACTAATGGAAAACAAAACTAGACTCGACTAAGACTTTAAAATAAATGATTTTTAAAATGGTTTTTGTTTTTTTAATAATTAAATAAAATAAATAAAGTAAATAAATAAACAAGATAAACAGACAGCAAGGATAACTGAGGAAAATATCAGGATAGGAAGGCAACTACCTAGGCCAAGAATCCTACATGCAAACTCACAACTCTCGGTAATGGAAAAATGAATGGCTACCAGATTCTAAAGATAACTTAAGAAACCTTAAGACGTGCTAGATCTCCTCCCGGTCTCACCAACACACCCCAAAGAATCCTAAAGAATAAAACACTGGCTATCTAGCTCGGATCACCTCCCGGTCTCACCTCACTAAGAATGTAAAGGTACTCTAATGACTCGATCACCTCCCGGTCTCTCTAATCACAATACACCCAAAGATGTAAAGGAGTAATTTAATTGGGTTAACTATGACTTGGAATTGCAAGAAACTAAAGACAACTAGGATAGGATCACCTCCCGGTCTCACCCACAACCTAACACCTAAAGCTCTAGACAACCCAACATTCCATCACCTCCCGGTCTCAAGAATGGAAGAATACTTAAGTCCTCTAAATTCTCTAATCAAGTTCCTATGGCTTTCGAATCCAAAACCATAAAATAAGCTACAAGCACCTAGCAGGTAACCCTAATAAACATCCAAACATGAAAGACATTCACTAAGACGTTTATGGAACTATCAAAGATAATAAATTAGACTTAAGTACGCACACACATCATAATAAACACCAACCAAATCGTTACCTAAACATTAACCATTCAATAAATAATCCATAAACCGAGAAATATAAAATTAACATGCAGTCATCATACAACCTAGGTAGTGGTTCAAGATTTAGCTACTCATTGTCATGGAAAGCGATAAAAACATAGGTTCAAAATAAAAATTAATCATGGTCTCAATATTCATGAACACAAAGTAAATAAATATGAAAACTAAAATTTATTATAGTCAAACCCGTAGCTTCACTCTTGAACCCAAGCCTTGCTGCCCTTCAATTAACCTCTAAAAACCAATTAAGAACTGCTGTTGTTGGAGACCCCTTCGAAGAATAATAATCCTCTGGCCGCTGTTAGTTCTTCCCCTCGATAATATTATAATGTTCTTGTAGGTTTTGTTTTTCATTCATTCCACATTTTTTTTGGTCTGGGCTCGTGGACTTAAGTCCACTTTCACATTTTATTATTATTATTATTATTATTATTATTATTATTATTATTATTATTATTATTATTATTATTATTATTAGTAGTAGTAGTAGTTATAACGCGATGCTCGCTTGACTCGGGTGTTTGTGGCTTGACCAAAGTTCCTCATTTATGCTTCAACGTCTATGACCACCTACCCTCAAGTGTTCGTGTCATGATTAAAATTCTTTCGTTTTGAGCTTATTTTCCACGAACACCTATAAAATAATTAAAATAATAAATATGTAATAAAAATGACACGAAACAAATAAAAACCTAACCAAATAATATACAAAATACATAGGAAAAGAGATGTGTTTTGCAACACATCAGAATAACAATTTGATTAATGAAGATTATTCCTAAATCGATAAGGATGAGATGGAACTTATCGATATTCAGTGGGCATTTACAAGTGTGTTAGGAGAGCTCACGAGTTTATGGAGCGAACTGGAAGGACCGACTTGGCCATTTCACCTAACACAACATATGGGTTCAACAAAGGTAAAGTTACTTGTCACAATTGTGGGAACAAAGGCCACTTTTCTCAAGAATGTACCAATCCTAAACAAGGTAACTGAAACCCTTTCTACAACAACTATCAAAACCAAAACTGTCAAAACAACTATCAAAACCAAAACCGACAACTCATTCTTTTTAATGCTAACCAAAGACAAACATCACCACCCCAGCAATCTCAAAGCACTCCAAACACTAAAAGAAACACTATCCCACCAATCAAAACCAAAATGAGAACAAAGCATCAGTGATTCAACAAAATGAAGGGTTTAACTGGAATGACATGCTCTTGGGAGTTAAAGAGCTATCTAGTGGGAATGTGGCATGTTATGCTCAGGAAGTAGTGGAAGAAGAAACTGAACAAGTGAAGGAAGCGGTTGTGGAACTGGTAGTTGAAAGTGAAGAACATGAGATGGTTGAAGAAAATGTTGAAGGAGATTCGGAAATGCAAGATTCTGGTTGTTCGGATTCAAAGAGTGAAGTGAATCCGAAGCAAGTCTGAATTCGCTTGATAATGATGTGGATCAGTTACTTGCCGAAGCCAATTTTCTGATCAGCAAGAAGTCGTGCATGGTTGACGATGCTTTTACCCGGATCGACTATTCTAAATTCTTTTATGGGAAGGAGTCTCATTTTGCTCTTATGGCTATGACTGATTCATCCACCCTGCTAAGTTCTAACTCACTTCCTAAATATAATGATTCTGTTACTTTACTAGGAAAGTGTGATAGGCTAGAAGAACAAGTTCTCAATCTGAAATCTGACTTGGCCAGTGCTAGAACCGCAAACGAGAGTTTTAGGAAAAACGAAAAGATCCTAAACAAAACTCTTGAAAATTATAAAAGGATGTGTTTGAATTAACTAAAACCCTTGCAAACATGCAAGTGGCAATTAACAATTACATCTATGAAATTGAGGACACTAAGCTAGAAATGGCCAAGGTCAGATGTCTTTATGAGAAGATCAACAAAAAGTTGGAGTGTTATCTCAATGTGAGATACGTGCTAGACCACATTATTGAGGTACCGAACAAAGATGGTGTACCAACCAGTATCGGTTACAAATCTATTCCATCTCCAGTTTTATTTGAAAATCATAACTTCGATATGGTGGAAAAGAAGAGTTAGGAAACTTCCACATCTGAAAACGAATAAAACACCTCTAGTAAGGGTGATCCGTATTCAGATGTGAGACCGATACTAGGTATAAACAATGAGTTTGTGGTGGCTGTTACTGATGATTCTGATTCAGAGGTTGAGGAAGAACCTGAACAAATTGTTGAAATTCCTTTGGAAAATCACATTGCATGTGATCCAACACTAAAAGTTTAGGTTCCTCTCAAGGTTGAAGCTAAACCGAAACCATCTGTTAAGAAAACCGTGTCGAAAGAATCCGAAAAGGATTTGAAAATCTTTTACCGGATGGAAGGATCCGATCAGATATTTTCTGACAAAGAATATCCCATACTGTTTGTCAACTATTCCAAAATTTAAAAAATACGACAAGAAAGTAACATTTGGTTTCCCAAATCTAAAAGAACAAATGACTTTACACCGGAATTGATTTAAAAACTGTATGGTGATGGTTCTAAAAAGGCTAGAGTTCATGTGACTGGATTTGTTAAACCAACTGAGACTGTTGAACCGTCTTACTCATTGGAGCCTACTCCTGAGAGTTTAAGAATGAAGTGTATTGAGGATCAATACCCGGTGAACACTTTCGCGACAGTCCATGACAAGCCAACTTTTGAGGAATATCGTGCTTATTTTAAACGTGGGATAGAGGACATTTACTTGTTCACTGCCTATATATAAGACACAAAAAGCATGAGGTTGATGTTAGGAGAGATTATAGATATTCAAGAGGTGTTTCTCCTAAAAGGAAAAATGTTCAATCTAGAGGAAAACAACCGATTTTTTTTATGACAATCGTAATCGAATTGCTATTAACATAATGGAGAGGAAAGTTTTGGTAAACAAGGTAAAGGACAAAACAGAAGGTTTATGTGGTAAAATCAACTACCAAACCATCGATTAAGTTAAATGATGGACCTTCGTCCGTTAAATAAGACAAGTTTCTTCAAGTGATTATGCCCCATCTTCCAATGAGTCAATTAAATTTTCTGCCTCAAGTGACCTTGGACGAACCAAGACCATGAAGACTTGGGTCCTCCGTTAAAACTGATCATTTAATTGTATTTGCAGGGAGTTCCAGCTGGCCCTGTTAGCAGTCTCTGGATTATTGACAGTGGAGCTTCCGGGCACATGACAGGTGACATGACGCTCCTGTTTGACATTAAAAATATAAATGGAGGTTATGTTGCTTTTGCGGGGAATACAGGAGGTTATATCATAATGGAAGGAAGCGTTAGCATTGGAATTGTGAGTTTTGAGAAAATATCGTATGTGAAGCAGATATACTACAATCTTCTTAGCATTTCTTAGATATGAGATAAGAAGTTCTTAGTTCATTTTGATAATAAAGCGTGTTACATCCTAAAGCATGGTTTCAAAATTCTAAAAGAGTGGATTGTGTTGCAAGCTCCGAGAGTGAACAATTTGTATATTCTTGACATGAGCAAAGCGACTACTTCAAAGGGCCAAGTTACATGTTTCTTGTCGAAGGCAATAGAAAAGGAGTCTATCATGTGGCATCGTAGAATGGGGCACATGTATCTCAGAAAAAGAAACCATCTTGTGAAGAACAGTCTTGTTAAAGGTGTCAATGTGAAGCATTTCCATCTTAATGACAAGTGTGTATCATGCAAGAAGGGCAAAAATCATCAACATTCACACAAACCCAAAAAGATGAATTCAGTGAGTGTCCCGCTTGAACATTCACATATGGACCTTTTCGGACATGTGAAGCGGAAGAGCATCAACGGGGATTTATATTGTTTAGTAGTAACTTATGATTACTCACGGTTTTAATGGGTAATGTGCATGCAACAAAAAGCGACACTTTTGATAATTTGAAGCTTCTGTTTACCCGTTTGGAGAATATGTACGGTTTGAAGATCAAGAGAATTCGGTGTGACAACAGGACGGAATTTTAGAATTCTTCTATGCATGCATTGTGTGAAGAAAAAGGTATTCATCATGAATACAGTGCACCATATACTCCACAACAGAACGGTGTTGCGGAAAGGAAGAACATGACTCTAATTGAAACGGCTAGGACCGTGCTTGCTGATTCAAATCTTCTAGAAATTTTCTGGAGTGAAGCGATTCACGCAGCTTGTTACACTTTGAATCGAGTGCTAACAGTGAAGAATTTTGGAAAGACATCATATGAGCTTCTCAACTGCAGAAAGCCTAATTTAGAGTTTCTAGAGCCATCCGGGGCGCAGTGCACGATGTTACAAACAAATGAGAAGTTTGGAGCTAAAGCTGAATAAGGTTATTTTGTTGGATATGCCTCTCCTAACAAACAGATGTTCAACAAAAGAATGAAGTGTGTAGAAGAATGGTCTGATGTTGATGTTCAAAGATACACGCAGAACGCTCCCGGAACCGGTCCCGATTGGATGTTTGATTACAGAGAACTCTTTGAGTCATTCAATCTAGAAAGCTTGATTGAAGAAGCTATCTTACGTTTATATTATGAGTGTAAAAACACCGTCAGTTCACCACTAGTGCGTCCGATCACCATAACTCCTCCTGCCAAAGCTTCTAATAATGTTAATGCTCCTACCACTACTTCTAATGAAGAGGACGTATTTCAAGACGTTTTTTATACTTTGGATTCTTCAGAGTCGGAACACGATGAATGTGGTAATGATCTGGATTCAGCAGAGAATGTTAATGTTCAAACGGTGATTCCTATTCCAGCTCTAGAATCTCAGATCAACCGTTATCATCCATTAGAACAAGTTATTGGTGATCCTGGTAGCAGTGTGATGACTCGTAGTCAATTAAGACGAACGTCATCCAATGATAATATTGGAGCCCTTGCCCTTTACTCTAAAATTCAAAAATCAAGTAAACATTATTATTGGTCATTTGCTTGTTATGTTTCGCGGGTAGAGCCAAAATCATACAAAGACGCTTTGAATGATGAATCATGAGTGGGTGCGATGCAACAAGAACTTCAACAATTTCAAAAGCTTGGAGTTTGAACCTTAACCGATCTACCAACAGGAAGAAAGAAAATTGGAACAAAATGGGTGTTCAAGTGTAAGAAGGATGATCGTGGAGTGATTGTTCGGAACAAAGCTCGATTGGTAGTTCAAGGTTTTCGTCAAACTGAAGGAATCGATTACAATGAAGTCTATGCACTAGTCGCACGTACAGAAGCCATTCGGATGTTTCTTGCATACGCATCTTACATGAAGTTTAAGGTGTATCAAATGGATTTAAAGAGTGCTTTTCTCTACGGTGTGGTAAAGGAAGAAGTGTATGTTGGGAAACCACCGAGTTTTAAGGATCCTATTCATCGGGATAAGGTCTATAAACTGAACAAAGTTGTACGGTTTACACTAAGCCCCTCGTCAGTGGTACGTAATGCTCAGCACATACTTGCTTTCTCAAGGGTTTAAACGAGGGCAAGTTGACTGTACCATGTTTACGAAGAAAACAGAGGGTGATTTGCTCTTGGTATAGGTTTATGTGGATGATATTATCTTTGGTTCGACTAACGAAGTCTTTGCAGGGAATTTGAGCAGGTTATGCAGGGAAAGTGTTTCGGCCAAGCCGAAAAAAGGGCCTTAGGCCCTACGCCCTAACGAATTCTATAGATAGCAAAACTAAACTATTAGAATGACATACAGTAGTAGTAAAAAAAATTTTGAGCCAAGCCAAAAAAAGGGCCTTAGGCCCTAACGAATTATAAAAAAAATGAATTTTTAAACGACAATTGATGGTTATAACAATTAACATAGCAAAACTAAAGTATTAGAACGCCCTACAGTAGTAGCAGTGAAAATAAGTTTGTATACACGGGTTGAATAATAAAAAAGGCCCAAAAACATAATAAGTTTTTTTTTTTTAATCATGGGGTAGTTGGCCTTGAAAAAGGAGAATAAGTGTTACAATTGTTTAAATAAGGAAGAATTGAGTAAGTTTAGGGAATTAAAGTGTAATTAAGAAGAGGGAAGTAAAGTGTAAAATTGTTTAAAAGTCTAATTTACCCTCATTTTAAGATTGTACTATATGAAGGAACAGATGTTCTTAACTCTTGGGTATCTTAAAATACCCTTGTGAATTGCATTATATATGTGTGTGTGTGTGTGTATATATAGGTAAAGGTTCGGGTACAAATGTCATATTTCGTGAGAAGTGCGATAAGGATTAACAATTGACATGTACGCATCATGTTTTGAATTTACACAGGATGTTTTGGGTTGTTTTTTTATAGAAAAACACTAAAAACAAATTAAAAACACAATTTATTGTATTATACTCATGGAATTTAAAACATAGCTAAAATACACCTAAAACACAATAGTTTAAAATACATGTTCTTGGCATAGTGTTTTATGATTTAAGCCTACAACAAATTGTTTTGTATTTTTTAATTATTATGTTTTTATTTTAGAATAAAAAATCCAAAACATCATGACTTAGTCCAAAATATTATGCACACATATTAATTCCTAATGCTTCTCACACTTTTCACGAAATATGGTTTTTGTACGTTAACCTACACACACATATATAATAAATTTTGACCCCTTAGAAAATCGGCCCTCTGCCACGGTTGCGACTCCCCCTCCTCTAAAAAAGGTCTGGTTGATGAATAAACTTACACAAATACTTACGTGTGCTATAACATATTGTTACAAACGTTTATGCATTTGTGGAATAAAAGTACAAAACAATGTTTTAAAAAAAATCATCAACTGAGCGCTAGTGTGCAAGATTTCTCAAATATTCTTAAAGTTCGAAATCCTATTACAAAGTGTGCATGATTTTCACTCCTTTTCCAATGTAACACGTTTCATAGTTTATATGAACTTCGTAGACTGGTCCATCATTATTTATCTCTTATTATGAAATACGAAATTTTAAGGTACACGAATCGAAACACATAACTTTATTACATTTACGACATAATACATAAATAAAAAACACAATTTTTAACCTAAAAGCGAGGAGTTGCTAAAACTTTTATCGGACACTTCATATGAACACCGAGGCCATTGGTCTCACTCATGTCCAAACCTTCTTCGTCAACCAATACCAAATCATACTTATATACCAAATTGGCCAAAACAAGCTCGTTAATAATCATTGCAAATTGAATACCTGGACACCCTCGTCGTCCAGCACCAAATGGTATAAACTCGAAATGAAACCCTTTATAATCGACAGGGTTATTCAAGAATCTCTCCGGTCTAAATTCCTCGGGTGCTTCCCACTTTGATGGATCTCTAGATATAGCCCATGCATTGATGAATACTTGTGTGCCTGATGGGATGTCATAGCCAAGTAGTTTTACATCCTGTATCGATTCACGAGGAATAAGCAACGGACCTGGAGGGTGTAGTCGTAGGGTTTCTTTAAGGATGGCTTTTAGGTAAGGCATATTGTCTAAATCATCTTCGGCAATCATTGATTTTCCTTGACCAATTGTTTGTGCTTCTTGCTGTAGTTGTTTCATTGCTTGTGGGTGTCTTAATAGCTCACCAAGTGTCCACTCTAGATTTGTGAATGTAGTATCTGTTCCAGCAGCAAATATGTCCTACATGATATCAATTATGAATCAATAATTACACACATACACTGAACATAGTATATTATCATAATTCTAATACATACACTATACCCGTTGATAAATTCATAACATTTATACTTCTTCCTAAAACTTAAATTAGGATAAAAGAAATTGGAATGTAAAGGAAAAGAAAGGTATCATGGTCATTTAAAAAAATTTATAATAAAGTCGGTAAATATGATAAGTATTTATAACATATATATTCGATATTATTTTTCATTCTTTTAAATATGATATTATGCAGTTTCTCATAACCGTTTTCAACGTAATTTTAACCATAATTTATTCAAAAATACTTAGTGGAAACTAATTAGTAAAACTGATGGGTTACATGATCATGAATTCATGCAAACAGAGCCTGTAAACATACACACACACATATATAAGATTTGGTATTAAAAAAGAAAGACTTGTTACCAAGATGATAGCCTTAATCATATCTTTCTCAAGACGAAAGCCAGTCTTGTCATCTCTTTGAATCTCTACTAAAACATCAACAATATCTTGGCATTCACCACTAGCTCCTTTTTTGTTTAAATGTTCATCGATAACAAACTCTAAAAGCTCATCGAATTCTTTAGCAATTGCATAAGCTTTTTTCTCTAATCCACTCAACCGATCCACCCAACTTAGCCACGGAATATAACTCCCAACACTAAAACATCCTAATAACTCTAAAGTCCTTTGTAACAAGTTCTTAAAGTCCCTCCCATCATACGTCCTTCCCAAAGCCACCCTACATATTACATTATTCGTAAGCGAAATAACTAACTCACTCAAATTAACAAGCGATTTTTCGCCTTTGTGAATCTTTTCTATCATAAAAGCCATCTCCTCCTCTCTTACATGTCGATATGACTGGACCCTTTTGCTGCTTAAAAGATTAAGCACTGCAATGCTCTTTAACTGCCTCCAACGTTCTCCATATTGTGAAAAAGCTACATCTTGGCAGTCATAAAAAATTATACGAGCAATCTTTAAATTGGCTCTATTTGAAAATATTAAATCATGAGTTTTCATGATCTCTCGAGCTGCATCAGCAGAGGAGGCTACAAGTACCGGCACTGAGCCAAGACGAATAAGCATGAGTGGACCATAGGTCTTAGCCATGACATGAAGGGCACGGTGTGGGCTTGAACCTATTTGGTGAAGGTTTCCAATCAATGGTAGCTTTGGTGGAGATGGTGGTAGATTTTTGTGGGACTTTGAAGAAAAAACATATGATTTTAAAACAAGTAAGCCAAGAAAGAAGGGAAGAGAAGAGAAGATTAGAACTTGCAAGGTGAAAGACATATTGATAGCTTGCAAGGTGAAAGACATATTGATGGCTTTTTTTGAATCTAGAGAGAAGTTTGATGTTATATATATATATACTTCATACTGCACACTTGTATAAAAATCTAAGTTTCACCTGTATTTATCATTCATTTACCACTTTAATATTCGTAGAAATATAATAAAAAATTGTAATTGAATTATGTCACTGAGTTATTATTTTGGAAGTTGACGCTAAGACGTAAAACGATCCAAATCTCTTAAATACATCTTCAATAAAAAAATTCAATTAATAAAAACCATTCTTAAAATACACACTATAATTTTATGTAAACTTTTGCGCCTCTTAGGGGGTGTTTGTTTTTTCATGAAAAGAGCTTCTGATCACTTATGTCTGCGCCGCGCAGACGCGGGCAGACGTTTGAGGCGCGAAGACTGTTTGATTTTTAGAAGAGATCCCACCTAAAAACATCTTCCCCACCTCTTCCCCAAACAGACTTGGCCCTCCTCTTTTTGCCACTTCTCACACATCTGCACACAAAACACTCTCCATCTTCATTCTCTCATAACCCTACCCAACCACCACCTCCCGCCGCCTCTCTCCTCCTCCCAACCCCGGACCGCCGCCTCCCTTCTCCTCCCTACCCAGCCCGACACCTCCCTCCTCCTCCCCATCCCAGTCGACGACTCCCTCCTCCTCCCGACGTTACAAGTTCGTTTTTTTTTTCAGTTTTATGAGAGATTTTTTTTTGCTTCGAATACCCTCTGTTTCGTTACCCTCTGTTTTATTAGAGAATTTTTTCAGCTGAGAGAAACCCTCTGTTTCGTTACTAATGTGTTTATTAAAAGAGATTTTTTTTAAAAAACAAAATGCCCTCTGTTTCGTTGTTCATCATCTAAAGATCCCGTTTGTTTTGTTTCGAATTATTTTCGGTTTTTTCGTAATTAATTAATATTATAGAAAAGCTGTTGTTGTTAAGTCAATAGTACACATGAATGTTTTTTTTTCTTTAATCAGTTTTAGGGCAAGTTTTTTTTTGGTTTATTAATCAAGTTTTTTTTGGGTTTATTAATCAGTTTTTTTTTAGTTTTTTTTAGATTTTTTTGGGCTTGAGCGATGAGTTCTTTACAGAATACGATCAACCGAATGTGTCGTTAGGAAATAGCAATGTGCACGTTGATGCTGATGAAGAAGAGGTTGAGGTACACGGTACTGCATCGGATCGAGAATATATGACCCAATTACGAGATGAAATTGCCGAGCAATTAATGCAAAGTACGGAATAAATTATTTGAAAAATTGTTATTGTTGTTATTTAAAAAAACGTTATTGTTGTTATTTCAGTGTTGTAGAACTATTATTTAAATTTAAATGTTGGAAAAATATTGATTGTTTTAAAAAAATCAGTTTATTTTAAATTTCAGTTTATTTCAGCAATCTGCAGAAGTTAAAAAACAAACAGTCTTCCTCTTGCAGACTGCAGACCTTTGGTCAACCTCTTTTCCTGTAGATGTCTGCAGATGTGGTCCGCAGACAGACTTTTTCTTACAGAAAAAACAAACAGCACCTTACTAATTATTAACATTCTACATTTGTACACTTAATCTTAAAGGTGTGGTCTAATATTAGAAATGGAGAGCGGTAATTCGGTAAAACAAGTGTCGACCGCAACTTTACATTTATATATTGTACACAAATGCATATATACTTGCTCCGCTGGTTCACCCATTACCCTCAAAAGCTTCGAACATTTGGTGGCGTACGTGAGGTTACAGTCAAATAAAATTAATAATTCTTTTATATATATTTTTTTCATTACGTAACTAAAATTTCATTTCTCAGTTATATAACTTAAGACCGGTGTTGTGGATGCGCAAGCAGCCCGGCGTGAGGCATCCACGAGCCACGTGGCTCGCGAACACTACAACAGGATCAGGCCATTGCCTGCACGAACGAGCACAAGCGATGATGTTCGTGTGAGTTAACGGGCAGAAAATGAACGTTGGGGGGGGGGGGGGGTTGCGTTGGGGATTTAAAAGAATTTCATTATTTCCTATTTAAATTTAAACCAACTCATTTAAGAAAAAAAAAAAAAAATACCTCAATCATTTCATAAAAAAATTCTCCTACTTTTCACCTTCACTCTCAACACAAAGAATAAAATGGAATGACTTTTCTTCATCCATCTTTGAAAGAAAGACGGTTTGATTATTGAAATGGGCAGGATAACAGTTAACTACTTGAGCCACATAAAAAAAATAAAAAAAATGAATAAGGCCATTGCTCACCTTGAGCCATAACAGGGTCAGATAACTTGGACAGAAACTTTATCCATTGCCACAGTATGAGAGGATAGAGTTGGTAGTCACCTTATGCCACATCAGATAGTCTAGTATTGTTTACTAGGTTAGAGCCCCGTGTGTACACACGGTAAATGCCCAAGTCAAATGAAAAAAATCTATAAAGATTGTATTATAAGTTAAAAAAAAACCAATATATTGAAGTTTATAGTCTTAACAAAGAATTCAAATGTGAAAAGCAAAATGGGCTGAAAGTCTTAAACAATATAACTGTTTGTCGTAAACAATTAAACTATTAACACGCACATACTTTTTTTTTCATAAGTGGCTCTATGATATGGTTGTGTTGCATGAAGCCAACATCCTTAGGATTGTCATCTTCATCCAATATTACTATCTTCAGTTCATCTCGACTTTTGACCCTTGATAGCGCAACATAAACTACCTAGGTTAGAGACATGTGAGCTTCACGGTTAAACCAAAGATAAAATGAGAACTCACAAGATATGTTAATAAAATGAATATCAAGCAAAATATGAAATAAGATTATAACATCACCTTGATGTGTTACTAATCTTCTCAATGTTCTAGAATACTAATTACATTTTCATTGTATTTTAATACAATAGTAAATACATTCTTAAAAAAGATTATAATTGCTTATCCAAAGATGAGTTATGTGTGAAATAAGCTATGTATGTTAATTATTTTGCCTAATACATTTTTTTTATTAAAAAACAATAAAAATGAAATTTGCATATATTTTGAAGGAATCTCAGAACATGTGATTTTGAATTTTCCATTGGAAACCATGTAATTTCATGTATTACCAACAACAGGTGTTGAGTAAAAGACGATAACAAAGAAAAAAAGTGAAATTAAGCAAGATTCGACATAAATTTTCTAACTGTTAAAAGTACACATCAACACATTTGAAACTTCAACTACCACCAAATCCTGCACAAAAGAAGCTATCTTATCCAACGGTTTAACCCTAATTATACTTTGTAACCATGTTCTTTGGTGACTATTGGCACCATGATTCGGTCGTCCGGCAAAAGCAGCAAGTAATCTATGAGTGTTGAAATCGGTCAGTTTCATCACACGCACGTCCATACACGCCCTAAAGCATACCTGAGAAGTCACTCTGCTTACATAATTCCTTCACCAAAAATGAGTTCTATAAATCAAGATAAGATAAAAATGAGTTGCAGGGCGGTACATTGTTAGAAAGAACATATTTAATTTCAAATAACTTGTAGAAATTATAATTCCTAAAGCTTGTAGACATCTCTAATCCTTGGGTCTCTCAATCTATGGATCTATATAAACATAGCTTATCAATTCACTAATAAAAGAAAAATATGAGAAACTAAGAGATAACTGTAGAGACCTTTAATGTCAATCAAATTTATTAGAGACCTTTAATGTACACTTTATCTCTTATAACCTTTACCTAGACAAGTAGTTGTTTGATTTAAAAGGAACGTTTATCTATAATACATTATAAAGGAGGAGTTATGTACAACAAGGTAATTTGCATTTCCGTACAACTTAACAAGCAACATGTACAACATATTTAAGCAAGAAATTTAAGGGTATTATGGGCATAATTGGGACAATTAAGACACTTAAGAGGGTAATATAGACATTTCATCCACCTCCTCCTTTACAATATCAAAAGACTTTTACAATACTACCCTCCTTCTTCCATCCATACCCTTCAATCCTTTGCCTTCTTCCTTCATCAATATAGATCATTAACCTCTTGTCCCTTCAAGTTCCGTAACCTTAAGGATCAAATTGAATGAGATTGATTGTGAAATTCAAGTCCTCCTCTTATAACATTCAATTGAAGGCCACATGAACTATCTTGCCTAAAAAAAATGCTTTTGTAAGAACTATTACTTATTTTACTATTTGCATTTTCTTTGTTTGTTGCACAAAGTTTGCAATGTTTTATATTGTTTTTTTTTATTTATGCACCTAGATTTGGACAAGCACATTGCAACGAACAATTTTGACTGCAAATCAAATTGCTGGATTCCCCAAGGTTAGTTTTACATGTCACATAAATTGCTTCTTTGATCATTTATCATTTGTAAAATTTGTGTACTTTCTTTACGTTATAGATACAATGGCGTGCATTTGATGAGATCAATGCTGGTGTATGTGACGGTATGACGTACGAAGAACTAAAGAAGAACATGCATGAAGAATACGAGTATGTTAAATATGAAATATTCGATTTTTTTTTTTTTTTTTTTGTAATTTTATGTCTTTTTTTAAAGGTCAAGGAAGAAAGACAAACTCAGGTATCGATATCCTCGTGGAGAGTCGTATTTCGATGTGATACAAAGGTATTGAATTCAAATACAAGGAAAAATCTCTGTTGAAAATATAGAAAGTAAATAATTAAAGTTTTGGTATTTTAAGCAACGTCAAAAGTTTGTAGTTGTGCATATAACAGGTTGGAGCAGGTTATTATTGAGTTAGAATGACAACGCGCGCTTGTTGTAGTCTTATCTCACCAGGTAAGACAAGGCAACCACAAAATTTTACCTCCACAAATGGGTAAAAAAAAACTAAAAATAAAATGGGTTAAACGTGTTTGTAAAGTGTATTTTAATACATGTGTATGTATCAATATATATAGCTTTTGAATAATATTTAGGGCATTAGTTTTTTATTAACATTTTTAAATCAAATGAATATTATTTTTGGTGGGCGTGGCCCAAACCGTATGTAAATTACCTGTTACCCAACTCGTCCATTGAAAGATTTGTGCAATGCAAACATGGGTTTAATGCATTTGTGCATTGCAGGCTGTTATAAGAGCTTTATATGCCTATTTTGCTGATATGTCATTGAAAGAAATTTAACACATAGAGGTAAACAACAAAACATTAGATCAATCTTTTCGGTCTTTTAATCTTTGAAAACACGTTAACACGTTTGAATATCGGAAATTTCAGATGCCGCTTCATAAGAAGTTCTGGTACCAAAAAAAGATACTGACTATATTTTCCTCACGTAACAAACCCGCTGCAACGCGCGGGCATTACCACTAGTTAGATATAATATGCATGTGGGGTGAGTCAACTGGGTCACTCACTCTGGTCGTCATTGGTCAAATTAATCTTAATTTTTATTAGCAGGCCCCAGGTTAAACTTTTTGCAAGATATCCTTTTACACTTTAATTTCTCCCTAGCCATCATAAGCCCACTCTAACAAACATGCAGACATCAACTTGAATAGATAAATTTTACTCAGAATCTATTTCAGTTTGTTATATTACAAATCAAATTTTAATGAAGCAAAACGGTGACTAAACTTGTCATCTTGTAATTTGTAAGTTTGTTTGGTAAAATTATGCAAATTACTATGTTATACTCCTATAATTTTAATCTACTTAATATTAAAATAATCACATTGGGTAGTGGAATGGTTTTTAACATCATCCTATGGAATTTGGGATAAACTTACACTATACAATACACATAGAAATGTAGATAGAAGATGAAGACTTTTGAAAATCAACAGCCAAACACCATCTTCATTCAGAAGCTGGAAAACCCACAAAACTACACACTAACACACAATTCAACCAATATATTAAATTATTATTTGTTAATAAATAAATCAAATAACAGTCATGAACGCATTAGGTGGAGACAATTACTTGCTCCCGAAATACTAAGTAAGCTAAAAGACATAAACGATCAAGTTGGAACATACCATAACATAGCGTTAATCATAAATTGTTGATGGGTTTTTAAGCACGAAACTTAAACCAAATCACAACTTCATGATGAACACAGTGGTAGGAGTCTTAAATAATAATAAAAAAATCCCGTGGCTAATACGATGACCAGTTGGTCCAAAACAATGAAAACAAAAACAGGGGGACTGAAAGCTTACTTCTCGTTTTCGTCATGATCCACCCTTGACCTTTTGTGTCAAAACCGCAAACCCAGCGTTGCTAGAAAAGGCCCTAGATGGAGGTCACCGTCGGAAGAAGAAATTTGAAGTCCAGAGGTCATAGATCCTCGCCCACCGCCACTCTCTCTCCCTTCTCCAACTACCTTTTCTCTATTATAACCCGCCATAATTAACTGTAAGGACGTGGGGCATAAAATTAGACCCAAATACGTATCCGCTTGTTCATCTACTACGTCAAGATCATGAGAAACGAAAAATATGAAACCACAAATCAAGAAAAAACATATACAACAAATAAAAATTCAGGATTTTGGTCTTGGCATAATTTGCATTTCTACAATAATGGTCTGCAAGACCACAATAGCAAATTTGATTTCATTCATGGCAAAAGGTAAACATACATCACAACTAAATAAAAGTGATTTATCTAACTTTTCATAAACTTTTAGCATATTACATAACGATATACACCAGCTACCACACATTTTAAGCATATCACAAATTTTTCATTGCACGGGTCAAATATGGACCACATGAATAATTGATTTTGGTTGCTCAAAATGTTAAAGCAGCTAAAGATATTATTGAATTTAGATCACCTGGTGATTCGCACTATTTTGTAGCCACAAACTTGTCCATAAACAACTCCATGTTCAACTTTACAAGCTCAATCTTGAGATTTAGTAAAAAGTAACATACTACACAGAGCTCTGATTCTGTGGTTAAACAGGTACCCCCTTTAGCAGCCTCCAACCCCATCACATTGTTATTCTGCTAATTGAAAGATTTAAAATGTCAAATAATTCGAATCAGCTCAGCAGTACAAACATGTGAACTTTGAAAGAAATTTGAAAAGAAAATTGTTGATGATTAAAAATGATAAATGAAAGCGAGCAAACCTGCAACATTTGAACCTAATTTTCTTCTGATCCTACCCACAACTTTATCCACTTCAGTCTTGCCTTCCTGCAGTGCAATTAACTAATAGTCATATTCCTAAAGCAGTTTTGCTAAATAGAATAGTAAATATAAAAAATTTGTGGTTTAGACATATTACTATTCCAATTAGATCTTCAAAGAGAATAACCCTTATGTGTAATCGCATAATGGCAAACTGATAAGACCAATGAATTTAGAAAATAAAATTAACCCAAGAGAGCACCAAAAGCATTGAGAATAGTAAGTGTGACCCAATGAAGTCTGGAAGGAGTCAATGTTAAAAGATTAGCCTATATTTATTTAGGGGATCAATTTAACCAATTTATTTTGAAGAATTTAAGACACTAAAAGGTAAGGAAAGTTGCTTCTTTTTTAAAGGTAAGTTTCTTTAACATCCTCTGTGCGACTTGAACACCGCCGTCACCGCTTACAACCACAAAAATCCACCGACGCCACGAGCCAGAAGCATGCTGGAACCCGTAACCACCACAACTTCATCTTTGTCTAAACTCATTTTGATTTTCGACCCTACCGGACATGAGCCTATATGCAATAACCGTTCATATCATAAATTAATAGATGATTGGCATGTGGAATGCCGATCCACCCAAAAATGAGACATGTTAGTGAAATACAACTTACCAAAAATTCGCCGGAACCCTATTCTGACCACCTCCGCCTTCCACGTCCAGGTCCACAAACCCGATTTCTAATTGTATGAACATCTTACCTTGTTTGTTAGCAATCATTAGACTCAAATTTGATTTCTTGTTCTCTCATACACATAACCGTTCCATCTAAATCAAGAGGTCCCACACCCTACAAAGTACAAACTGTACATTATTCTATCACATAGTTATTATTTGTGTGGATCAAATAAGTGTAATACTATTAAAATAGATAAACAAAACATTAAATACCAAAAAAATCATATTAGAGAAAAGTAATATTTGTAAACAAAGTTAGTGTAACAACCCTCAGTGACTTGTTGAACATTTTTCTAAAACGAAAGTAGAAATATGAACATATTGAAACTTGGATTCAAGAATGTACAGCTTACTTTTTAATTACTTCGCCTGCTTGTCATCTACCTTGAAGTCAACAATAAACTCACACATCAAATATAAATTATCAGTAAATTCATACATCAAATAATTCCATATGAAACACAAACATTAATGAATAAATAAAATAAAACCCTAAAATCCAAAATTAAAATTTCAAACAATCGAAGACATGCATTGATGTAACCGATCTATCACATGAAAATCTTAACAAAACAAACCCTAAATAATATTCCCACCTGCAAGATCCAAACTTTAATTGATGATAATTTCAAAAAATTGCCGCAATCAAACATATAAAATTACAAATACTCACGTAGAGGAAGCAAAAGCGGCATAAACGGATGTTTCAAAGCAAAAATCGATTAAAATGTATTATCAAAATTAAACAGAGATAGTCGATTTAAAGGAAAAATCATATTTAAAACCCTAAGAAAAAACATTAGCAAAATCGAAATAAAATTCCTAACCTATGCAACTGAAACCCAAAGCATACCTTGCGATGGAAGATGGAAGAGAATACTGACACTCTGTTCCAGAGTTTCATTGTGTGAGGGAAAGGGAGGGAATGAGAGGGATAATAAAGATGATTTTAGTGTGATTTTCAATCTTTCCAATTTGGAAGGAATGGGAGAGAAAGGAAGAGGAGGGAGATCCTTTCTCTTCCATCCTTTAATGAAACTCGGGAACATAGTGTGAAGGTAGAAGGGATTAGATCCAGGTCTGTGCCCTTTTGATTGTTGAAGGCAGAAGGGTTGAAGAGAGAAAAAAAGAAGAAAACGGGCGAGGAGTTGTGTTTGCTGTGTATTAGGGTTTGAAGGATTGTGGGTTTGGTCGGAGCTCCATATTTGCCGAATATCTAAGTTAGATGATGTGGACACTCTAAAAATGCTCAATTCAACCCAAGTGTATTCATTTATTATATAGGTAGATTTTACTCCTCTTTTATTATTTAAAGTGTATTTTTAATTATTTTAATATTTGAGCTTATTACCATTTTTAGTTTCGGATTTTCTTTTTCGGTTGTGATACCGGGACAAAGCGAACTGGTTCCAAATAAATGGTCGAAATGCGGCACATGCGAATTTTTTTTCTTTTAGTTGTCATATGGTGAATAACCAAACCGTCATCATTTTACAATGTTCTCCGCTTTAACTATCAAACCAAAGTTCAATAAAAAAACAACGAACTAAATGTAAATACCATTGTGGAGATGTTACTAGTGTTTTTACTAGTGAAACAAAATTGTCCGAATCATCAAACATTTTATTTAATTAATTCATTGATATAGTTTTTTTTTAACGATAAACAACTTTATATATAAATATAAAGGACACTAAGTAGGTGTCCAGGAATACAGCAAACCGCAAAAACAAACAAAACGAAATTACAACATGTATACAATGTCAAAATCGATCCACTTCTCCCAATTCGGCACCGCCACATTAGACCGGTTGACAACCCACAAATACGCGTCTTCTTTAATGAGCTCAACTATCTTCACGGTTGGAATGAATGTATTCTCGAAAACTTTCAGATTCCGAGCACTCCAAAGTCTCCAAACGGTTGCTATCGCAATCGTGTAGACCGTCTTCTTCCATTTTTTCGATCCCAGACTATCCACTATAATCTTAATCAATTCCGCAATAGATTGACACTCCATGGGGAACGAAATGCGTATCCAAACCAACACTTGCCACCATATGCTCCTCGCCCAAAGACAACTCAGAAACAGATGGTTATCGTCCTCTTCCCTTCAACAACATCTATCGCAATAGAGTGACGCCATACCCACTCCATGCCAAGAGAGATCCACTTTGGAGGCGACCCGACCAAGAATGACTCTTCAAAGAAGGTAGTTGCACTTAGGAGGCGCCCAAGAGTTCCACTTGTAGATGAAGGAATCCTGATTTCCAGTCGCATTATTGTTCCAATTGAACCGGATCTGTTTAACAGAAAATTTACCATCCTTTACATTGGGCCAGCTCCAGCAATCAGGCCCAAAGTTTCTGGGAAAATCGTTCAGTAAATCAGCGAGGGAGCCGGCCAGAATCTGGTTAGCAGGCTGCAGCCCAGTCGACTGCCAGCTGAGTTTCCACAAGTAGATGCCGTCAGACAGTTCTAAATGGTCCGCAACGAGACAGTCTTTGTTGCTAGTCAGCTGATAAAGGGACGGAAATTTATCTTTTAGAGGACAATCGGAAACCCACACATTTTTCCAGAATTTAGTTTTGCACCCATCTCCCACCATCACTTTAAGGCACCCACTAAGCGAAATCCCAGCCTTGGATAACCGGTCTTCAAACCCACAGATATCTTTCCAATTTCCAGCTATGGACTTCTTAAGTGGCACAAGAAGATTATCAATCCTGGACTTGTGAATAGCGGTGACCACCTTAACCCACAATTGATTCGGGTTTTCTTTATAACACCACCACCATTTAGTTAACATCGCCATATTAAAGTCTTCAACACCACCTACATTGATATAGTTTTAAGTCAAAGTATCTTGAACCTTGTCCGCCAAATTTTTTTTCTCATCAAACTTATTATTTAGATTTATTTATTAATTGTTTTTAGGTTTCAGTTTCGATTACTTTATTCAATTTACGCTAATTAAACCCTACTCTAACTCATGACTTCTTGATACAGTGGTATGATGTTCCCTATTATATATGTGAGATTGTGGGTTAAAATCCTTGCAAATGCAATGTAAATATGGAATTAAGGTTGTTAAAAAATTTACAGTTAAAAAAAAATTATACCCTAATTAATATATATATATATATTATTTTATACCTATATATAATATATTTGAGATTTAGTTTGCTTTACTTATTATTTTTTCTCGACTCAACCTGATCCAAACTGGCTCGAAATTTTTTAGATATTTAGCTATATATGCACTACGTTCCATTTTCTTTAATTATGACTTCTACAATATCAAGATTGGTTCATTCATAAACTTCGCATTCAGCCTTATCAATAATTGAAAGATATTGCAAACTATGTGCATAATGTACTTGAACGATTCACATGAGGAAAAGTCCAAATCGTTTTTGTTTTTATACATTTTAGGCATTTCTGTTTGGGCAAGAATGGCCATAATGTAGTCGGGCCCTTTGACAAAAAGAAAATTCAATGTAACTTTATTAATTTATTATTTATTATCTAATTTATAAAGTTTTGTGCGCCAATGATGTCCAGCCCAGCTGGTCGGAGGTGTGAGGGTTTACTTCTTAGGGAGGTTCCCGCCCGGGCTTGGTCTCAGGTTCGAGTCTCCCCAATCGCACCAAGGGGTGAGAAATTCAACAACCGCGTTTGGCCTGGATTCGAACTGGGGTTGAGAGGTTGTGCGTCGTTTGGATTCTCCGCTGAAACACACCTTCCAAACAAAAAAAAAATTAAAAAGTTTTGTGCATATACAAATGATTGTGGATCAAGTGTTGTATTAAAATATCAAAGTTTCCGCTTAATGGTATTTTTTTTGTAGTGTTATTTTTTTGTAAACAAGGGAAATTGGATTTTAACACCCTAACTATTGATTATTGGCCGCTGATGCGCTGAACTACAAAATTGGGCACCGCCGCACTGTACATTCAACATATTGGCCTGTATCACACTCGGACTAACCATGGTTAGTTTTTTTGCTGACGGAGCATTTTTTTGCTGATGTGACATGATGATTTGTTAACTTTCTCCTACATGGCTTGCACAATCATATATATATATATATATATATATATATATATATATATAGGCTAAGTATAGAGAAGAAACCCAAAATTTTGAAGAAACTCCCGCAAACCCAATGAGTGGACCAGATTAATCCACATAGCTTATTTAGAAATATAATATTTAATGTCATGAGGGTTAAAACAGTCATTTTACCTTTCCCCCTCTTCTAATTTTTGAATTTTTTTCCCACCCACCCTATATAAATAAGCAACCATCCACATTCTCTCTCTATATCTTCCACCATCTCTATGTAGATTAATTCAGCCACCACCACAACCATCCACCACCAACCACCAGCACCACCTCCACCACCGACCACCGACCTCCACCCACCATCCACCACCAACCACCAGCACCACCTCCACCACCGACCACCGACCTCCACCCACCCTATATAAATAACCCACACCCGATGGTTATAAACAATCGGTGGTTCCTCCACCTGATTAGAAAGAAGCGAGTCACTGGTTGGGTTAACCGATACACAACGGAAACATGAGAAGAGGAAGGTTATCGGGTCAGGAAAAGGGATGATGGCGTAATTTACCGGAGAAAAGGGATTCACTAGAGAAGGAGGACGGTGGCGCCGGAGAACAAGGCGGCGGCGGCCGGCGATGGCTCTCCGGTCGCTGCTTCTGATCAAAGGATTATAACAACACACACATATGTGGTTTGTGTGTGTTCGATGATACAGCAGGAAACCAAAGAGTGGAGGGGCCTTTTATAAACTCAAACATGAATTCAGGGTGTTTGGGAACAAGGTCGTAGTAATTCAAGAAAGGAAGACGAGGAAATTGGGATTTGGGGGATTCTTATTGTCGGTCTAATCGGAGCTACTGCAACTACTCTTGCTGTATCTATCTATCTATCTATTTCTTTTTCTTTATTCAACATATTTACTACATTTTCATACCACTTAATAATATTCTTTCATAGGTTGGACATATTAAATAATAAATAATGACTACAACAGGTATTCAGTTGTAATAAAATGCTCTCTGGAGTTGTAATAAGGAGCGTTTGGCAACGAGTTTATGAACAGATAAGGGATCGTTTGGCAATGAGTTTTTTTTATGTTTACCTATGTTTTTTTACAGAAAATGTCTTGTGTTGGGGGTTAGGTGGTTTAATATTTTATTTTTTTTTAAGTTGGAAATAATTGTTTTTTTGTGTGTTACTAGCATCTCTTTTTTTTTTTTTTGATATTATGTTAAACATCGAAAATGATTTTTCGTTTTGTGTTTTATGTTCGTAGTATCAGTATCTTGGTGTTTAGTTATGGTGTTTTTATCGTCTATATTTTCGTATAATCTTTGTGTTGAGTTAGGCTGTTTACATGTGTAGCATATCTGTTTTTTTGCAGTCAAATTTTGTTCTATGTTTTCTAGCATATCAAATTCTGCTCTATGTTTACAGCAGACTACAAAGTTTGGTCTGTGTTTTACTGTTACACATGTAACACTCGTGTGTTTTTGCACCATGTTTGTCTTTTTTTTTTGATATTATGTTAAACATCGAAATTGATTTTTCGTTTTGTGTTTTATGTTCGTAGTATCAGTATCTTGGTGTTTAGTTATGGTGTTTTTATCGTCTATATTTTCGTATAATCTTTGTGTTGAGTTAGGCTGTTTACATGTGTAGCATATCTGTTTTTTGCAGTCAAATTCTGTTCTATATTTTCTAGCGTATCAAATTCTGTTCTATGTTTACTGCAGACTACAAAAGTTTTGTCTGTGTTTTTCCTGTTACACATGTAACACTCGTGTGTTTTTGCACCATGTCTGTCTATTTTTTTTTGTTTTCTCATGTATGAGTTTTTTTTTATGTTACCTATGTCTTTTTTTACAGAATATGTCTGTTTTTGTGTTTTCTCATATAGTCTTATCTATAAGTAAAGACAGAAAATGTGTTGTTATTTGTTTTAAGAATGACTTTTCAGAATGTTGTTATTTGTGTTTTCTCTGTGTTTAGTTAGGGTGTTTTTCTCGTCTATATGGTCGTATCATCTTTGTGAATTTACTTAGGGTGTTTTTTTCTGTGTTAAGGTAGGATGTTACGTGTGTAGCGTATCTGTTTTGCAGTCAAAGGTTGCTTGTAATTTAATAAAAAATGTATGCTGGGTGCAGACTACAAAAGTTTGTCTGTGTTTCCAGAAAAAAAATCATGTTACACATGTAACACTTGTGTTTTTTGCACCTTATCAAGAATGTAATATTGCATATTATAGAGGAAGAATTGGGAAAAAAAATTCTTGAATGGAATGTCATTGATCATGGGATGAAATCTATGTTTGCGTATGTTTCGTATGTAACAGCACCACTAAGTTGGTATACATTAGTTTCTGTTTTTTTACTAGATACAAAGTTTTGATTTTTTCATGTAAATTGATGAATTTTGTTTTATTTTTGCAGATGAGCATATTTTTTTTGCATTAAAGATGAAGATGATTATCAAGAATGAAGTGTAGACAATTTTTTTTTTATTTATGATAGTTTTTTTTAGCATTTTGTCGATTTGTAATGACCGTTTTGTTTGTTTTAGCACTTTGTAAGAAACAATTCTTGTGTACATTTGAATGTTTTTTGATCTATAAAGTTTTTAATTGATTATATACAATCTGTGCAATTTTAACGTACGCAACACTGCATATGTTACATATGTAACATGACGTGCTGACAGATTTAGGACCATGGTCACAAAAGTATGAGAGAGATGATGTGACATGTGTGGGGTCCACACTATCATATCTGCTTTTCAGAAAATGACATTTGACCATTGTGCCCTTTTTTTGTCATCTACCTTAATAAATCTAATAAAATAATGTAGAATGAATCTTGACCATCCATCTATTTTGATCAATGGCTCACATTTAGTTTACTAGGTTTCTTCAATTTGAGTGGGTTTTTATTTAATCCTTCCCCTATATATATATATATATATATATATATATATATATATTATATATATATATATATATATATATTAATCTTAAGTTATAAGTTTCCCTTAAAGCTTCCATTATAAGCTTCCTTTCATTTATATGGGACTTTACAATTTATTTGTCTGATGAACGTTTGTAAGTAACTTCACTGGAGCTCCTACTTTCAATAATAATTAATAATTGGGAAATTGGATTTTAACACCCTAAACTATTGACAATTGGCCGCTGACGCACTAAACTCCAAAATTGAACAACACCGCACTGTACTTTCAACTTATTGGCCTGTATCACCCTCAAACTAACCATGGTTAATTTTTGCTAACGTGGCATGGTGACGTGTTCATTTTTGCTGACGTGGCAGGTGATGTATCCATGTCACGTCAGCTTATTCTCCATGCCACATCAGCAAAAATGGACACGTCACCATGCCACGTCAGCAAAAAGTTAACCATGGTTTGTCTGAGTGTGATGCAGGCCAATAAGTTGAAAGTACAGTGCGGTGTTGTTCAATTTTGTAGTTCAGTGCGTCAGCGGCCAATTATCTATAGTTCAGGGTGTTAAAATCCAATTTCCCTTTATAATTTATAATTACGTAAATTAGTATTGAAAATATGAGCTTCAGTGATGTTACTTACAAATGTTCATATAAATTAGTATTGAAAGTATCATCTCCAGTGATTGTACTTTTGATTCAATTGAATATTTTCAACATTGAAGATGTCTTCTTCTGAACATAAATAAAAGTGACGAACAAATAGTTGAATAAGTAACTCTGATTTTTTATTCCACATTCTGTTTTCTAGTAATTGCTAAATCTATGTTGTTGTATCCAGGGTGAAAAGTAGGAAGAACTTGAAGATTTTAATTTGTGATAAGGAAAAATAAATTTGTACAAACATCCCTAATGTGTGGTTTTGTAAGTTGAACTTTTTATGTTATTTCTTTACTAACAAGTTAAATTGTTTATCATGTTTGACAAATTTGATGACAAGTCAACAGATGTGATAAAATAGAACATGATATATATATATATATATATAATAAAGTGAGGATATTTTAAACAATGAGAGACTTTTGTGTGACAACATCTGTCGACAACTCACCAGATGTTATAAACCAAAGTGTATACAACAAAATGAGGATATCTTTCAATATTGTAGAATAGGTCTATGAGATTCTTTTTATCTCAAAAGAGGCTCGAATTCCAAACCTAATGATTAGGACTTAAACTTACTTTGTTAAGAATATTACTTTATTATTTTTGTGTTCCAATCGTCTTTCACACTATAAAAGGCCCCAAAAGTTAAGTTCAAGTTTATATTTAGTTCAAATAAAACTTATACTTGAAAATTAACTTTACTGTTAGATAGTTTATTCACCCTTTAAAAGGAGCAAAAATACCAATAGTCATTTTCCAACTTTATCTGCCTTCAACTATTTTCACTTTGAAACTTTCTATCCCTTATGCATAATGATATTACGTTAATATCAAAGATTCTTACAGTTAAAGAAAAATAGATTACCAACAATCCGTCAGTAGTGAACTTCAAATTGATGTTTTTCAATGATTCATATAGTTAAAGAAAAACATTAATCTATTTTTACTACATCCAAATCTTGTTTAGAAAGTTTAGCCTGGGTTTTTAAACTTCATGATGTTTAACTAGCAAGGGTTGTCAACGTTTGTTGTGATTATATTTAATGCTAGTGCGACAAAACTTGAATACCGACCTTCGTTTGTTCCTGTTTTTGTTTTGATGTCTATGGCAAGGAAGATCATTGTCTAACGTTTGTTTATTAGAAGCGTTCTTTTATGTTTGCTTATATTTTTTATGTAACTTGGATATTGTAGCCAATGATGGCGTCCAGCCCAGTTGGTCAGAGGTGGGAGGGTTTACTCCTTAGGTAGGTTCCCGCCCGGGCTTGGTCTCAGGTTCGAGTCCCCCCACTCGCACTAAGGGGTGAGAAATTCAACACCCGCGTTTGGCCTGGATTCGAACTGAGGTTGAGGGCTTGTGCGTCGTTTGGATTCTCCGCTGAAACACACCTTCCAAAAACAAAAATTTGGATATAGTAAATGTGTTAATTTAAATCAAAGCAGTTTTTTAAGATTGTCTGTTTCTTTTTAATATCTGTTAACCCAACATATCTGCAGAATGTCAGTTTATTTATCTCTTCGTGGTGTAACACCTTTCAGTATTAAAAAAACTATTTGTAGTTCAGCGGTTTTAGAAATATCTCCTTAACTGACCCACGATAATTGAATTTTTAATTTGGAATTTACCAAACAGACCATAGCTTTGGGTCTGTTTATATTTTTTATATTTTGGTGAGTAATTGTTTTAAGAAAAGATATATTCTTCCCGTGTTTTCACATGGGGTTTCACCTAGATGTTCAGGTGTTTACCTAAATTTTTCTCTCAAAATGAATAGAAGCGTTGATGTTTAAGGGATCGTCTGTTTGTTTATATCATCTGTTATCCCAACAAAGGTCTCATCCATCTATTAATTTATGTTTTCATTGTTGTAACACCCTTCAGTATTAAATATCTGATCAATACTATTAACTGGCATCATGACAGGAACAGATGTTATGCTACAGATTTTCCTTACAACAGACGATTGGCTTCTTGATTTGGTCTTTAGTAAACAGACCTTAAAATATGATATAGTATTCCCGTGTTTTCACACGGGATTTCACCTAGTAAAGCTATATAGGCATATCACACTTAAACATTTGTTCACTAATTAAAAAAGAAAAAAAATTGGGCCCGACACAGATGGCACTACATTCAATTTTCTTTAATTTTGACTTCTACAACATCAAGATGGGTTTCAATCATAAACTTCGCATTCAGCCTTATCAGTAATCGAAAGATATTGTATCTATGTGCATGATGTACTTGAACGATTCACATGAGGAATAGTCCAAATTGGTTTTGTTTTTATATATTTTTAGTCATTCCTGTTTGGGCAAGAATGGCCATAATATAGTCGGGCCTTTGACAAAAAGAAAATTCAATGTAACTTAATTAATTTGTTATTTATGATCTAACTAGTATATTACCCGCCGCGCTATGCGCGGCGCAGAAACATACAGCCGACCGAATTTTCATCGAACGAAAATATAGTATATTCGACGATTAAAGGTAGCTCTTCTCCGTTGAAACCTGCATGCCGGACTTCTATGTCAGGATCGCATGGTAAGGAAGGCAGTGTTGTTGTCAGTTCGGACAACCGATAGAAATTGGGCATTGGAATAGAAAGGAAAATCGAAGACGACAAACATCCAAACCGAAGGGAAACCCACCAAAAACCTACACCAACACTGCGAATGAAGCAGGAAACATTTAGAGAGGAGAGATAGAAATGTGTTGTATATTAAAAAAACAAAGAAAGGTGAAAGACAGTGTAAACGCTGTGCTGTAGTGTGAAAGGAAAAAAGGAGAAAAGATTTTTACATGTGGCTACCTATGGTTGGACAGTGAAGCAAATGCATGTTATTTTAGCTTTTACTGTAGCGAAGCTACGGCAATTGTTATATATAATAATTTGTAATAAATATATTAGAGTGTATACAAAATAAAGAGTTATTAAAAAGTCTTAAATTGTGCATATACGAATGATTGTGGATCAAGTGTTGTATTAATATATCAAAGTTTTCGCTTAATGATATTTTATGTAATGATATTTTCTATAAACAAGGGAAATTGGATTTTAACACCCTGAACTATTGATTATTGGTCGCTGATGTACTGAACTACAAAATTGGACACCACTACACTGTACTTTCAACATATTGGCATGTATCACCCTCGGACTAACCAAGGTTAGTTTTTTTGCTGACGGAGCCATTTTTGCTGATGTGACATGATGATTTGTTAACTTTGTCCTACATGGCTACATGGCTTGGACAATCATATATCTATACTATATTAATATGCATATAGCAAGGGTAACATTGGTCATTTTACACTTTTTAAGATAGTACAATCTATTAAGCATAATGTACAAGCCTTCTATGCACAAATCTAATGATATTACAATTTATTAAGCATAATGTACAAGACTTCTATGCACATATCTAATCCTAAAACAAACACGCATACAAGATCTAGGGTTTTTAATCCACCCTCATTATCCGCCCCCATCATCCATTTCTCTCTCTCTCTGATTCAAAATCTACGTTTCCTTCATCACCCATCTCTCTCTCTCTCTCTCTATCTCTCTCTCTCTCTCTCTCTCTCTCTTTCTCTCTCTCTATAGATCTAGATCTAGGGTTTCCTCCATCATCCCTTTCTTTCACTGCAATTCAAGATCTAGAGCTTGGGAAGTAAATTAGTGGTAAGTATTTAGATTTTTACTCAAAAAATTTCTTTGTTAATGACTAATAACCGGAAATGTTTGTGGCGAATCGTTTAGGAATTTTATGGTTTTGGTGTTCGGGTCGTGTACGGGGTTCAGTACCGATGCAATTGTTGTTGTTTCTTCACAAAATCAAGGTTTGGTTATTTTACATTTTGTTGGTTGATTATTTGTTTTAATGTCTTGATATAGTGATTTTTTTATGGCGTTGGATTGAAGGTTTCACGGCCTAAAATACCCGAGAGATGGTTAAGTTAAATATTTAGTTTTGTGTTCAGTTAAATCTGTAGTGGGTAACTGATTGGTGAACCTGAAACGAAAATTAAAGAAAAAGTCGGGTGATTAATTGATGAACATGTAGTGAATCTGGCAATTGAATCAGGAAAATGATATAGGAAGGCATTTTACTCGGGTTCGAAGTCATCTTTGTAATGACGTAAAAAGTCTGGTGATCTTGGTGTAGTGATATGTTCCTGTGTTTGTTTGTTTTTTTGCATGCGCCTATTAATTTATATGGCCTTCATCCTTGCGGAACAACTTCTTGTTTTTGCTTTATTTGACCTACACTTAAATTGTCAAAATTGCCATATGGTTTAACATTTTTTATCTTTGTATACATAAACATAACCTGTACAATCTGGTTGCTGTTAAGGCAGGCCAACTTCCTCTTGTGAAACATATCTGGTTGCTGTTTAGAGCAACAATGCATTCGTTGTAAATGAGGCGTTCAATGAAAAATATGTCGGGGGAAAGACTATGATAGATTGTGTGAAATTTTTTATTGCATGATAATTCTGACCAGATTGGTATTGCACAGAAGGTAAAAGTTTATATCAATGAGTAATTTGTTTCCAGTATATTAAATTAAATTAAATTATAGTGTTGTGTTTTTCTAATGTTGTTGCAGATCGAGAAACATGAACTTCATGAAATGAAGCTTGTGGCGGCATATATTTACAAGAAAGCTGGCAAATGGAAGCATTCTATTGCATTATTATTTAATAAAAACAAGGCTTACAAGTATGCCATAGAGACTACCTCATAATCCGGTGACCATGAGCTAGCTGAAAGTTTGCTTGTTTATTTCATCGAGCAGGTGAAACGTTAGTCTTCTTGCTGCTATAATTTCAAAAAAAAAAAAAATTTCAGATTAGGGCATGTTCTCAAGTCACATTCGAAGTCAAACGAGTTTATAATACTTGATTCTCTATGCGACCTCTAACAATGCCCTTTTCCCTCTCTACAGATACAGAGAATGACCAAGTGGAATGTTTTTTTAAAATATTCATACTGGTTAGAACATGTTGTTGCTGATGGGTCAGACTGCTGCTTTTCCGTATGGTATCGTAACGTGTCAAATTGCAAAGGTCAGATTCTAGGTTGCATTTTATTTGTAAAACCTGTCAATAGTTTACATTGCAGCTTGCATATTGTAGTGGGTTAGTAATAGATCATTATGATATTGTCACAAAAATCCATGAGAGGTTGAGAGTTATTGCTCCCTGGGGATTCATTAGATGATTCATTCGTGAATGTATACCTTTATTCTTTCTTATTGTTCATAGATGATAAGTTAAATGTTTCCCTCTATTGATAGAAATTTTAGAATTTAATAAATAATCAGTTAGTTCTATAGAAATTTGTAAGAAACACTAATTGTTGTAGAGATGGTTGGTGTGTATTTTATTAGAAAATCAATAATGATTAGAAGTAGTAAGTTGACTTATAAAGTTGTAGTTTCAGTTCAGTGATTTTTTTTTTGTAAAATCATAAAAGTTTCTCATAATTATAAAAATAGGGTGGTTTTTAGTTTGTTTCAGAGTTTATCCTAAACTTTATTTAACAAGGAAAGGAAGTCTCTTTATATAGCAAATTCAAAATTCAAATTATTGTTTATATTTCAAGTTATAGAAACTTAAAACAAGTGCAGGTGCTAATCTTTTTGAGATAAAAAGGTGATACCCATGTTTGTTATTTTTATCATGAACCATGATTTCTGAAATTAGTGCTGATGAACGGATAATAAGATACATTCCAAAGTTGGCTTGGGAAGGAAACTGGTTTGACCAATTTAGAGTTGTCACCTTATTGAGGATCTCACCCTTCCCCTAAATTGTGTACAATTACTAAGCTGTTGTGACAGATGTAAAATTCAATGATCACTATTTTTTGGGAACGTTTAAATTACGTATACCATATCTCTGGGTCCTCAAAGTTATTCTGCACCGTGTTGATTTGCATTGCGAAGTCCACACATGTAAGTGTGAAGGTAGTTGTTAAATGTTATGTACTTTATGTTAAATTTCAAAGATTATAGTTCGTTAATAAATTTTGAATTTTTGTTGTAGGCAATAAAATTCAATGCTCTACCAAGGGGCCAGCCAGTATTTGCTTCTTTCCTACTTCATTCATGACACACCTGAAGGTAGTTTTCAATTTAAATCTTATCACATACATGGTGAGGCAAACTTTGGTTTTAATTTTGAGTCAAACCCATGTTTTGGTGAGTCCGATCTACTTTCTGAATCACCTCTTTTTGGATATGGTAGAAAGTGGTGAAAGAGTGCAGACTGCAGAAGTGGTGGGGTCACACTGATTTTATAAATGGTGAAAGACAGCTGACTAAGACAATCCCTAATATTTTTGGTGATAAATAGGTATACTGTAACACCCCAACCGATGGCGGAATCATCGAGGTGCCACGTAGTGACGATTGTTCAAAAGCTCATGGTACTAAAATGTAAATATTATTGAATAATCAAAATTGTCTTACATGGAAATGGAAAATACATTGTCTAAATGAAATGTAAATATTGAAATAACTGAATTGAAATAAAGCACTAAATGTCTCTTGTTAAAGCATTAGATCAAACTGCACCTGAAACATGTACAAATAGATTTGGTCAACATATGAAATGTTGGTGAGCATTCCTAGATTAGATATATATAGTAGGTTAAAAGGTTATACAATTCAAGTGCAAGCTACTGTGTGGATATGTAAACCATGTATCATACAAATGAGCGAAATCAACCCTGTGACTGTATAATGTACTGTATGAACTGTAGTGTACTCAACCAGTAAATGGATGATAACTTAACAATGGCCACGGATTCTCCGATGAAAAAGGGGGAGAATCAACCTAGGCGGGTTGTCAATCCAAATAGCGCTATCCAATGTTAAGGTCGGCTTGTACCATGTTAATGATTTCACTAAGTACAAATGTAATCCACATGTATTGTCTAGGCATAAAGCACGTTGTAAGCAATGCACATAGTACTAGAATTGTATTGTAAAAATGTAAACTTGTATTTGAAATTGTAATAGTGTACATGTAACACCCCAAAAATGTATAAAAGCAAAAAGGGGATAGGAATACTCACAGTTCACGTAATAACTTGAATTTGAACTTGGACAACGAAATATGAATTGAGATTACTCCCAAATGATTAACCTAAAGTAATTGATAATGTGTAAGTGAAATAACTCTAGGATGTATGTATTTCTAGGGCTTCGAATTGGGGATACGCGTTCATTTGATTAATAATAATTTGTTTATTAAATATGAGAAATTTAATGAATAAATAATTAAAAGTCTCTAGGTAAGATTTTAAGTTGAATATAGTCACAACATAAGGTTTTAAGTATGGAAATAATTTTTATAAAATTATTTTCTTGAGAATAGAATATTTAATCTAATTATTACAAATTGTCAAAATATGACTTTAATATCTAAAAATATTAAAATCAAAGAATTTCTGAATTAAAAATTGTATTTCAGTTCTAAATGAATAGAAATAATTTATGTAAAATTTTGGTGCAAAAATATTGAGAAATGAATTTATTATGAATTATTTATGATTAAAACTAACAAAAATTTATTAAAAATATTAAACAAACGGTTTTTCTGAAATAAAAATATTTTCTGGAATGTTTAAGAATATACAAGTTTAGGATAATTTTTGTGAGATTTAACAAGATCGTTTAGATATTTTTATAGAATTTAATAACTATAAATGAATAAACTTGCATTATTAATAATATATCTTAAATAATTTATTTTTGAAAAACTAAAAATTGGGGGATGAACTTTATCACTTGAAGATCATATAATAAATTTTGTAGAACTTATAAAATAGTTTTAGTATTTTAAATCCTTTTTTAAAAAGAATTAGCTATAATATATAAAAGGAAAAAGGCTAAAAAAAAAGTGTGGGTTGTGAGAATCGAACCGGGGTTCTGATCCGGCCCAAAGCCTTAACCAACACACTCACAACCACTGCTCTATACGTTAGTTTGTGTTTTAGTTTCCTTTCGTTTTAAAAAAAATAACTGTTATGACTACTAGTCATCTTCCCCAATTTCAATCTTATAAACCCTAGAATTTCCAATAGATCAAATCAAGCCCCGATAGAAGAACTGATCATGGGGCTTTTGAAGGGCATGAGCCGATTAATATATAGAGGTGATTAATTGATTTCATACCTGCGAGAATGATGAAGAACGGTTTAAACAAGACCCGACCAAAACCAAGAAAATTTCGTGTATATGGAGCGATGGGACGTGCAATAAGATAAGGGGTTATTGTTTTTTGGTACCTAGAGATTGAAATTCGAGGTTCAATTTATAGGCAAACGCTGGAATGGAAGGTCTTCAATCTTTGACCATTATTTGGTCAAAGCGAGTAATATGCGTCAATTAGAAAGTATATATAGTAATAATAGACTAATCGGACGCGATGATGATGTGTAAACCATTAGGTGAGGTTAATTAGTCAATGGTTTCCATGTTAGTCCCAATCATTAGTCAAAGCAAGGAGAAGAAAAGGGTGGTTTGGTCGCGTGATAGTTGCAGGGAAAAAGGAAAGGAGATACAGGTCGTTTAAGGAAGGTATTTATACAATTTGAGTTGAGTTTAAAACAACAATGAGCCTTGGCTCAGTTGGTATGATGCGTGTGTGGTGTTGGGGTCTGCCCGGGTTCGAGTCCCGTAAGCAGGCATTTATTTTTTTTAAACAGGAACGAAGAGGGGGGGGGGGGGGGGGGGGTTTGGGCTTGGTTTGGGCTGACAATGGAGTGGGCTCAGGGTGTTTGGGCTTTGGGAGATTATTGGGTTTAAGGATTTAGAGTGGGTTTGGTTTGTTGGGTTAAGTTTTTAACAATTAGATTTATTATTATTATTATAAATATATATATATATATATATATTATGAAAAAGTGACGGATGTCACAGCATCCCCTACTTTTAGAAACTTCGTCCCGAAGTTATCAGAAACATAGGGTTATAGATGCTAGGGTAAAATTAAGATAACTGTGGTTTGGAAAAATTCGAATGATTTGGACATGAGGTTTGATGGGTGTGAGTTAAGGATTGGATTAAGTTCGTCTCGAATAACAGGGAGAATAAGGATCTAGTAATTCACCAAGTTTCAAGTTTTAGGAATCCTATGATAAATGTACGGGTTGATTGACTACAGAAAGACTAAATGAACTACCAGTAACAGGGTTTGTTCCTGGTCCGACTTCCAGTCCCACTTTCAATGCATCATTAGTGTTTGTATACAGGGTGTACCGCAGCTAACCCACCACACCTTTGATACCTTGAAAACGTACTGGACGCCTACCAAAAACTTTAATAGAATTTCACACTACCTTAACGCACCTGTAAATTCATGATTACGTTCCGGACCGGAATCATCAATTTACCTTACATTAGGGTTTTGTGTCCTTCTATGATCCCACCGATTGTTGAGCAGGTTCGATAGCCTCCACCAGCCGTGGAGTAGGTTGTAGGGCCTCTCCCGACTGTTTGAAAAGGCATAGTGACCTCTACCAATCGTTGAGTATGTTTGATAGCCTCCACCAGTCGTGGAGCAGGTTGTAGGGCCTCTCCCGACTGTTGAAAAAGGCACGATGACCTCTATTAAGTGCAACAATTATTATTCACATAGATTGCAAATTGATAGCATGTTTATGCAAGCAAGTTTGTAAGTACTACAACCATTAAGTGTAAGTGTTATCATGAATAATTAAATGTTTACGAGTATCATGAATAGTTAATGAATAGTCAAGTTAAAGGAAAAATCAAGTTTCATATAATAAGCAATGATGTTTTCTTAGAAAAGTTCTGTAAGATCAAGTATCAAGTCTAAACGTTTCAAATAAGTGTAAGTGTACGATTTAAAATAAACGTAACCAATATGATAGATTACCAATTTGTGTTCGTACATAATAGTATGCAAGGAAATCTCTAGATGTTATATGCCTATGAGTATGTCATAATTGGATACAAAATGATAATAAGATCAAGAAAATGAAAACACGAGTATCATGAATAATTAAATGTCCAGTGAATAGTCAAATTAAGGGGAAATCAAGTTTCACAAACAATGATGTTTTGGAAAAATCCTGTAGAATCAAGTATCAGGTTTTTAGTAGTTTGATTAGCACGGGTAACTAGCTCATGTGTGAGAAGGTGAAGGATATGAATTTAGTTCTTGAGAAGATGATGAAAAATCTTGAAGCAGGATCAAGGTTGTGAGAGAATGTGAAGATAGTTGATAAAGAGTTTATTTTATAGTAAGGAGATTATGTAGCAGTGTAAATTTTGAGGTTTGGATCAAAAGTTATAATCAAGTGTATAAGAAAACATGATTGTGGTATATACCAAATATCGTAAAAATTTGAACAAGTTGAAAATGAGTGAATCTAGAGACTAGATGTTATTCCAAAATTTATTTTCAAAATTGGTTTTGTACATAAGGCAAAAGTTGTTAAATAGTACAAGCTAAGTAGGCTTTGTAATAGTTTTAAACATTATCTAGAAAATCGTTTGTTACGTCAATAAATAATTAATTGAATTTAAGTTCGAGGACATCCTTTTTTAAAAAAAAATATTATGTACTTTGTAAAGGTACTAGGTAATACAACGAGTTTTAGAAATCTTTAGTTTGTGCTAAAGTATGAGGTTATAGTTTTTAAAATAAATAACATGTGGAGAAAAGAAATAATATGATTTGGGTAGGGTGTTGAATATTTAAAAAGTGGCTAAGAAGGTAAGGTGAAGTGTGATTGTGAAATCCATAGATGGTTATGAAGGTATGAACTTGTAAGCAATATATGAAAATCGTGAAATACAAAATATTGTATATGAACCGAGAGAGTATTATTGAAAAAGTTTGCATGAAATGCTTGGAGTGCCCTTGTCTAGCTGTAAAGCCCAACAAGAACGTTGATTTTTCAAAGAAATTGAACCCAACGGTGATCAAAGAAGACATGCTTTAGCCTATAAGTGGACACTCACTCCAGGAATCCCCAGGTAAGCATAACAGGTCCGTAAATGGATTTATGCGCTATGCTTGCCTATGCCAGAAAACCCAGTGTACAGGCGTCCACCCTTCCAGATTGCACGTGTCCTTATCACACTCATTAAAGTTCAACAACTTTGAAGGAGTAAAATAAGAGTAGTGTCTTCATAGAAGGTAATGCTCCCGTTCCATGATGATGTAAACTTTCCACTCTCTGTAGGACACCATCTCTATGCACCATGATGAAAGATAAGAAGAATAGAGAGAGAGAAGAAGGGAAAGATAGGAGGAAGAAAGTAGGGAGAAATGAGGGGTAGGGTAATTCAGGAAATATTATGCATGCAAGTTTAAGTTCGGTTATAGTCTAGGCCATTTTATCTAATAACCTAATTCCCTATAACCATGGCTCTGATACCAATCTGTAACACCCCAACCGATGGCGGAATCATCGAGGTGCCACGTAGTGACGATTGTTCAAAAGCTCATGGTACTAAAATGTAAATATTATTGAATAATCAAAATTGTCTTACATGGAAATGGAAAATACATTGTCTAAATGAAATGTAAATATTGAAATAACTGAATTGAAATAAAGCACTAAATGTCTCTTGTTAAAGCATTAGATCAAACTGCACCTGAAACATGTACAAATAGATTTGGTCAACATATGAAATGTTGGTGAGCATTCCTAGATTAGATATATATAGTAGGTTAAAAGGTTATACAATTCAAGTGCAAGCTACTGTGTGGATATGTAAACCATGTATCATACAAATGAGCGAAATCAACCCTGTGACTGTATAATGTACTGTATGAACTGTAGTGTACTCAACCAGTAAATGGATGATAACTTAACAATGGCCACGGATTCTCCGATGAAAAAGGGGGAGAATCAACCTAGGCGGGTTGTCAATCCAAATAGCGCTATCCAATGTTAAGGTCGGCTTGTACCATGTTAATGATTTCACTAAGTACAAATGTAATCCACATGTATTGTCTAGGCATAAAGCACGTTGTAAGCAATGCACATAGTACTAGAATTGTATTGTAAAAATGTAAACTTGTATTTGAAATTGTAATAGTGTACATGTAACACCCCAAAAATGTATAAAAGCAAAAAGGGGATAGGAATACTCACAGTTCACGTAATAACTTGAATTTGAACTTGGACAACGAAATATGAATTGAGATTACTCCCAAATGATTAACCTAAAGTAATTGATAATGTGTAAGTGAAATAACTCTAGGATGTATGTATTTCTAGGGCTTCGAATTGGGGATACGCGTTCATTTGATTAATAATAATTTGTTTATTAAATATGAGAAATTTAATGAATAAATAATTAAAAGTCTCTAGGTAAGATTTTAAGTTGAATATAGTCACAACATAAGGTTTTAAGTATGGAAATAATTTTTATAAAATTATTTTCTTGAGAATAGAATATTTAATCTAATTATTACAAATTGTCAAAATATGACTTTAATATCTAAAAATATTAAAATCAAAGAATTTCTGAATTAAAAATTGTATTTCAGTTCTAAATGAATAGAAATAATTTATGTAAAATTTTGGTGCAAAAATATTGAGAAATGAATTTATTATGAATTATTTATGATTAAAACTAACAAAAATTTATTAAAAATATTAAACAAACGGTTTTTCTGAAATAAAAATATTTTCTGGAATGTTTAAGAATATACAAGTTTAGGATAATTTTTGTGAGATTTAACAAGATCGTTTAGATATTTTTATAGAATTTAATAACTATAAATGAATAAACTTGCATTATTAATAATATATCTTAAATAATTTATTTTTGAAAAACTAAAAATTGGGGGATGAACTTTATCACTTGAAGATCATATAATAAATTTTGTAGAACTTATAAAATAGTTTTAGTATTTTAAATCCTTTTTTAAAAAGAATTAGCTATAATATATAAAAGGAAAAAGGCTAAAAAAAAAGTGTGGGTTGTGAGAATCGAACCGGGGTTCTGATCCGGCCCAAAGCCTTAACCAACACACTCACAACCACTGCTCTATACGTTAGTTTGTGTTTTAGTTTCCTTTCGTTTTAAAAAAATAACTGTTATGACTACTAGTCATCTTCCCCAATTTCAATCTTATAAACCCTAGAATTTCCAATAGATCAAATCAAGCCCCGATAGAAGAACTGATCATGGGGCTTTTGAAGGGCATGAGCCGATTAATATATAGAGGTGATTAATTGATTTCATACCTGCGAGAATGATGAAGAACGGTTTAAACAAGACCCGACCAAAACCAAGAAAATTTCGTGTATATGGAGCGATGGGACGTGCAATAAGATAAGGGGTTATTGTTTTTCGGTACCTAGAGATTGAAATTCGAGGTTCAATTTATAGGCAAACGCTGGAATGGAAGGTCTTCAATCTTTGACCATTATTTGGTCAAAGCGAGTAATATGCGTCAATTAGAAAGTATATATAGTAATAATAGACTAATCGGACGCGATGATGATGTGTAAACCATTAGGTGAGGTTAATTAGTCAATGGTTTCCATGTTAGTCCCAATCATTAGTCAAAGCAAGGAGAAGAAAAGGGTGGTTTGGTCGCGTGATAGTTGCAGGGAAAAAGGAAAGGAGATACAGGTCGTTTAAGGAAGGTATTTATACAATTTGAGTTGAGTTTAAAACAACAATGAGCCTTGGCTCAGTTGGTATGATGCGTGTGTGGTGTTGGGGTCTGCCCGGGTTCGAGTCCGTAAGCAGGCATTTATTTTTTTTAAACAGGAACGAAGAGGGGGGGGGGGGGTTTGGGCTTGGTTTGGGCTGACAATGGAGTGGGCTCAGGGTGTTTGGGCTTTGGGAGATTATTGGGTTTAAGGATTTAGAGTGGGTTTGGTTTGTTGGGTTAAGTTTTTAACAATTAGATTTATTATTATTATTATAAAATATATATATATATATATATATATATATATATATATTATGAAAAAGTGACGGATGTCACATATACCTTTTGATCTGGACTGAAGAAGGAAGACGTTTTTGGTGAAATTGGACTTAAAAAATAGACTAGACACTTTTGGGGTAAGTTTCTAAGTCGTACTTTCTTCCTCTGTTTGGTACACTTTTACTACTTATGCCCTTCCTTTTTGAATCATGAACTTTTTTTTCCTGAATCGTCACAGTTCAAACGAATTTGGAGGGGTCTTCTCAGATCTTAAACTCAGTTGGATTCAGATATGTTACATTTAAAACATAACAAAGGTATTGAACGAAAAGACTCTTTTGAGCTTATTACAACTGTAAAAAATAACGACTTTTTAATATGATTTGTAGGCTTGGGCATTATAACACAGTACCTAAAGAAGAAATTGAAGGTGTCTGTCTATAGCTAAATGCTTGGAGCTTAAATAATTGCCACAACCTTGATGTTTTTTTTCCAGCTAGAACCACTTAGGGTAAAGCAATATGGTATTTCTTTTGTTGCGGATTACATTTTAGAAAGTACTAGCAAGGGAAGCACGCGTGTTGCGCGGCTTTGTTATGAAGGAGGATTTGGTCTGTATCGACTGGGTTCGTTACAATACCGGCACTTGGTATTACAATCAATAAGAGAAAAAAAATTGTAAATTTGGTTCCTTTAAAAAAGGAAAAAAGTTTAAATGTATTAATGTATGTGGGTAAAAATGGATATACACAAAAGTAGATTAAAAACTATTAGTTAAACGCCAACACATTGTCATGCAAACCAGTGCATGTTGTTGCCCGTGAGGCAGCTTCTTCAGACTGCCCCACCTATTCCACCAAACTTGTTAGGTACCGTATAGAATCCCTTACGCAACATAAGACACCGTTTTTCTTTTGCAATTAACTCAAAATTTGAATAATCTTTACCCAAAATGTATGAATCCGAAACTTTTCAAATTATTTAGTGTAATAAGCCAACGTGTTGGTGCAAATATATTTATTATTTTTCGTGTTTATCTACTTTAGCTATAAAATATTATGTGTAAACAAAATTATAAAAATGTACAAATCCTTTCAAATATACAATCAATTCCTTTTAGAAGAAACCTAAATTATTTTAATATACACTTATGAGTTGCAGAATCGGAAATTTAGTACAATTTTTTTTAACGGCAATTTTTACTCCTTGTGTGATTCGAACCCATGACTTCCACCTTAGGTGTTCTTAGAAGCTTTGTTTCTACCATTGGGCAACCAACTCAAATGAAATTTAGTACAATTAATGTTGACATTTTAATGGTACTACATTTATGGGGTGGATGAAATTTATTACCATTATTTCTATCTAATTAAGTCAAAATAAATAAGGAAATAACACAATAGAAAAATTTTCGAAGATAAAAAATGTAGCAAAACTTTTTGCACCACTTTGAACTCTCTGGTGATACTATAACATCACCCACCGACTCCAGCACCGAAGAACAACACGACCACTACCATACCCGCGAACACAAGCCAATCTTCATCTTCACAACACCATTGCCAGCTATCACCACACATCACCTACCCCCATGTCTCTTGTCTGCTATTGTTAAAATCATGAAACACCTCCCCTTAACCCCAATACATAACCGATTCAAGATAGTCACTCAAATATTGAATCTACATGATTAAGGTACGCAACACTGGACAACTTTATGTGCAAATGGTTTTTTTTTTAAAAAAAAAACGCTTAAGGCGTGCACCTCAAGGCGAAATAGTACCCAAACGTGTTTGAGGAGCGCATCATGGGGTTATGTTTGTACGTACGCCTCTAATGTATGAGTTGCTAAGAAAACATGCCCTCATTAGATTATGTTTGTTTTTTTATGTTTTAGACTTCATGTGTCATTTATTTTATTTTTGATGTGTGTTTGATATTTTAAACTTTTTGTATCAATTTTTATTTTATTTTTATAAGATATATAATATAAATATTTATTTGTTAGTTCCGTCTCTGTCTTATGCTACGGTACGCCTCGAGGTTTACACATTGTGAGGCGTTGAGGAAATCGCCTCGCAGCTCGATTCTGTTTTTTAAACCTTGTATGTGCACGAACTTGGTTTTTTTTAGTTAATTCTCACTTCTATCTCACATGCCATGACAATAAGATTTTTTCCTGAGCTGTTGAGGGTAAGAGTGTTAGACGAATAAAAAGTTATAATGCTTCATTTCTTGAACTAAAGTGTAAACCTTGATAATAAAAAAACCCTATTTTCTCTTAAAATGACTATCTTCATACTTCATTCGACTAGATAGAAGATGAGTGTCGTTAGAATAATCATCTTTTTATTTCAATTAATTAAACGTTTTTTTTTCAAATATTTAACCATCTTTTCTATCATATTTTCCCGTTGGTTGTTTTTTATATCAATAAGCACTATTTTTTTAAACCTTCTTATTACATATGAGTATCATTTAATGTAATTAAACGCTACTTGTAGTTTAGCATATAGTTTGTAATTTATATTAGTTGACATAGCTAAAAGATATATTAGACGATGCTACGACTAATAGAGTAACAAAAAACGAGATGTAATATATTACGAGATGATTGATAAACTAATAGAAAGCGAGTAGTATATTGTAAATTACTTTTTCAATAATTATTATTGACCAGAGTAATACAAGAGTCTATAACTAATCATTTGTATTTGGCTATTATCTATACTTTTACTTTTTATTTTTGGTGACATATGGGTATTTAGTTCACACATAAGGCTACCAACTCATTTCAGCGTAGTTTTATGGGGAATAATAGCTTGGTCCGGATATGTTGCATGTATTCTTCACTGATAAGGATATAAATGTTACATGATTACAAATGTTGATTTCATACTTAGTCTTCATAATATGTTTTGGCATTTATCTTTTTATAATGATAGAATTGATAAGCTAACATAAAACAAATATCGCGTTGTAAGTTGTCACTGCCGCCGCATCGTGCGGGTTTCCTGCTAGTATATATATATATATATATAGGACAATTATAAAATGAAAACCCTCTTGAGTTGAGAAAACCTTGGAAACCCATGTAAAAAATCATTATTTTTTTTTGAAAAAAATAACCAATGTAAAATACATGTTTTTAAGTGTTTTGGGCCAAAAAAATAAAAAAAGCGCCGAAGGGATTTTTTTTAAAAAAATAAACAAAGCTGCGAAAACACATGTTTACACCTGATAAAAAACAGCAAATAGCTGAAAACATATGTTTTTTTAGCAACTTTGTTTATTTTTTTTAAAAAAATCCCTTCGGCGCTTTTTATATTTTTTTTGGCCCAAAATGCTTAAAAACATGTATTTTACATTAGTTATTTTTTTCAAAAAAAAAAATTGATTTTTTACATGGGTTTCCGAGGTTTTCTCAACTCAAGAGGGTTTTCAATTTATCCTTCCCCTATATATATATATATATATATATATATATATATATATATATATATATATATATATATATATATATATATATATTAATCTTACGTTATAAGTTTCCCTTGAAGCTTCCCTTCATTTATATGGGACTCTACAATCTATTTGTCTGATGAACATTTGTAAGTAACTTCATTAGTGCTCCAACTTTCAATCCTAATTTATAATTTATAATTACGTAAATTAGTATTGAAAGTATGAGCTTTAGTGATGTTACTTATAAATGTTTATATAAATTAGTATTGAAAGTATCATATCCAATGATGTTACTTTTGATTCAGTTGAATATTTTCAACATTGAAGATGTCTTCTTCTGAACATAAATAAAAGTGAAGAACATATAGTTGAATAAGTAACTCGGAATTTTTTATTCCACGTTCTGTTTTCCAGTAATTGCTAAATCTATGTTGTTATATCCAAGGTGAAAAGTAGGAAGAACTTGAAGATTTTAATTTGTGATAAGAAAAAATAAATTTGTACAAGCATCCCTAATGTGTGGTTTTGTAAGTTGAACTTTTTATGTTATTTCTTAACTAACAAGTTAAATTGTTTATGATGTTTGACAAATTTGATGACAAGTCAACATATATGATAGAATAGAACATGATATATATAATACAATGAGGATATTTTAAACAATGAGAGACTTTTGTGTGACAACATATGTCGACAACTCAACAGATGTTATAAACCAAAGTGTATACAACAAAATGATGATATCTTTCAATATTGTCAAATGGGTCAATGAGATTCTTTTTATCTCAACAGAGGCTCGAATTCCAAACCTAATGATTACGTCTTGAACTTACTGTATTAAGAATATTATTTTATTATTTTTTTGTTCCAATTGTCTTTCACTCTATAAAAGGTCCTAAAAGTTAAGTTCAAATGACACTTATACTTGAAAATTAACTTTACTTTACTGTTAGATAGTTTATTCACCCTATAAAAGGAGAAGAAATAGCAATAGTCATTTTCCAACTTTATCTGCCTTCAACTATTTTCATTTTGAAACTCTTTATCCCTTATGCATAATGATATTACGTTCAAATTCCATTCCACCAATAATCTCAAAGATTACCAGCAATCCGTCAGTAGTGAACTTCGAATTGATGTTTTTCGATAATTCATACAGTCAAAGAAAGACATCAATTTATTTTTACTACATCCAAATCTTGTTTAGTAATTTTAGCCTAAATTTTTAATATCTGTTATCCCACCATATCTGCAGAATGTCTATTTATTTATCTCTTCGTGGTTATAACACCTTTCAGTATTAAAAAAACTGTTTGTAGTAATAATGGTTTTAGAAATATCTCCTTAACTGACCCACGATAATTGAATTCTTAATTTGGTATTTACCAAACAGACCATAGCTTTTTGTCTGTTTATGGTTTTTATATTTTGGTGAGTAATTGTTTTAAGAAAAGATATATTCTTCCTGTGTTTTCACATGGGGTTTCACCTAGATGTTCAGGTATTTACCTAAACTTTTCTCTTAAAATGAATAGAGGCATTGATATTTAGGGGATCATCTGTTTGTTTTTATCATCTGTTATCCCAACACAGGTCTCATCCGTCTGTTAATTTATCTTTTCATTGTTGTAACACCCTTTAGTATTAAACATCTGATCAATACTATTAACTGATATCGTGACAGGAACAGCTGTTATTCAACAGATTTTCTTTACAACAGACGATTGGCTTCTTGATTTGGTCTTTAGTAAGCAGACCTTAAAATATGATATAGTATTTCAGTGTTTTCACACGGGATTTCACCCAGTTTAGCTATATAGGCAGATCACACTTAACATTTGTCCACTAATTAAAAAAGAAAAAAAAATGGGCCAGACACAGATGGCACTACGTTCCATTTTCATTAATTTTGACTTCTACAACATCAAGATGCGTTTCAATCATAAACTTCGCATTCAGCCTTATCAATAATTGAAAGATATTGCAGCTATGTGCATGATGTACTTGAACGATTCACATGATGAAAATCCAAATTGCTTTTGTTTTTATATATTTAGGCATTCCTGTTTGGGTAAGAATGGCCATAAGATAGTCGGGCCCTTTGACAAAAAGAAAATTCAATGTAACTTTATTAATTTGTAATTTATTATCTAATTTGTAATAAATATATTAGGGTGTAAACAAAATAAAGAGTTATTTAAAAAGTCTTAATTTGTGCATATACGAATGATTGTGGATCAAGTGCTGTATTAATATATCAAAGTTTCCGCTTAATGATATTTTTTGTAGTGATATTTTCTGTAAACAAGGGAAATTGGATTTTTACACCTCGAATTATTGATTATTGGCCGCTGATGCACTGAACTACAAAATTGGGCACCACCGCACTGTACTTTCAACATATTGGTATGTATCACCCTCCGGAATAACTATGGTTAGTTTTTTTTTTTGCTGACGGGGCCATTTTTGCTGATGTGACATGATGATATGTTAACTTTGTCCTACATGGCTTGCACAATTTTATATATATATGTATAGGGGAAAGTTAATTTGAGAATACTTATATTTCGTTCGAACGGCATCCGAAACCATTCAAAATCAAAATTTCTTTTTACACTTGTCTTTATTACTAAAATGCACTACTAGAAAATAGCCCTTTAATGACATACATTTAATGACATACACTGATTTAATGACATAAAAAGTGTATGTCATAAAAAAAGTGTCATCTTTGATAAAAAACTAATAAATTCTTGACGATTTTCTTTGCGTGTCAAGAATTTTCCGTCATAAATTTAAAAATCATGACAGTAAATTGAATATGTGTGTCATAATTTTCTGTCACCAAATTCTCAAAATTTCTCGCGCGCGTCTCTAGATAAATATGGTTAAACGTAGTCTCGGATTAGTTTGTAATTAGATAAATATGGTTATATAATGAAATGATGTTTTTGTTATTAGTTTGCATATAATAAAATCGCAATAAATCCAGCAGAGCAAATATGTAATTTTACAGGAATTTTTTTTTAAATTAAAAAATTATGACATGCAAAGAACGTCATAAAATTCTGTCATTAAAAACTATCGTTAAAAATTGTCATAAAAACTGTCATAAAAATGTGTCATAAAATGTGTGTCATTAAAAAGTGTCATAGCGCGTGTCAACAAATGTTGTCATAAATGTGTGTCATAAACAGATGACACGCGAAAATATGTCATGTTAAATTTATGACACCGCCATCCTTGACATTCTTTTCCCTGTCATCAGACCCCTTCCTTGACACGCAATGCGTGTCAAGGAAGGGCTATTTTCTAGTAGTGATGCAATCTCAAAAACACAATTTACGCGTAAAAATTCAAACGTATACGAAAATAATTTGTTTTTACACATGTGTAAATTTACTATTTATACATGTGTAAACTGTTTCATTTACATATGTGCAAAAAGTTAATTTGAAAGTGTTTTTGCAAGAAAAGATGAATTATTTGGAAAGAATATTCATTTATTAATGTTGTATTTTGATTATAATGAGGTTTGTATTAAAAAAATTTGATTTTGATTAATTTTTTACTTGTTTTCACGGTTCTCACAATATTTAGCGTCCTCAAGATAACCCTCCCCTATATATATAAAGGAGTATTTATACACTTAACCATCATCACCTCAGACTAACCCCCAAACCCACACACCCACACCCAAGCACCACAACCACCATCAGCTCTACCAACCGCCGGTCACCACCACTATCAATAACCAAATTATCCAAGCCGCTACCAATCATTTATGAAAATCTCCATCATCATCATACTCAGTTAATCCCACCTATTGCAAAGCTAAGGTAGGGTCTAAGGTGGGTAAGATGTAGACAGCCTTACCTCTACCCCTAAGAATAGAGAAGCTGCTTCCAGTGAGACCCCCGGCTTGATGTGGTTTGGTATCAAGCCTTGGACATAAGGCACAAAACACTTAGCAATCGGGACAAACCTGATCGGTGCATGTACCCCTTTGTCTTTTGGCTATCAACGCCACCACATGATGCATGATTAACTGTCACACCCCAACCTGGACAGGTTGAAATGTCACTATTACAGATATCAAAACCAAACACAATCCATTTAGAAAAGAAAAAAAATAGAATCCAAAAGACAAACGAGAGTCTCAAATCAAACCGAACAAAATCCTAAGTCTTAATTCATTTATTAATTTAAACGAAAATGAAAAGTCTTGAACTTCATTTGTCTCTCACTCATCCCTGATTCCCTAGATTTCCTGCGAACACATAAGACAAACACAACAACAAAAAAAATACGGCTGAGCCAAAAATTGCCCAGCAACGGAGAAATCAACAGTTCATGAAAAGAACGGACGAAGGGAAAGAAATATGAAATCCAAACAACTATATTTTAAACTCGAACCCAAAACCCATACCGAAACAAATGTTGAACACAATTTATGACGTAACCCGACACCCATTCGGGACAAGTTCAAACGTAACAGTGCATATCAAAACAAAATCAGCAACATCTCAGAACAAATATAGATATCAAACTGCGTGACTATAGATAAAAATAAATTAAGTCACATCAAACGGAAACCACCCATGAGCCTAAATAACTTAAAAACTGGTACACAGATAGCTAGTCTATGCACCTATGAGATGGTGAGTGTGGCGTACACCCATTATTCCAGTCTCCACAGAACAAACTCAAACTCAAAGCTAAGATCAATCTATATGCCTCTAGGGGCCAAGTGTTAAACTAACACAATCTAGAAACACCGTGAACTTTTATTACGCACTGTCACGATAAGTGCCATGTCGTTGACGCCCAAACGACAAGTCAAAACAAACTGCTCGGGTGATAGAGTACAAAGCCTAAGGTCATGCAAATAACTTACATGTAACAAAAATAACATTAACGGGAACATGCAACAATGATTACAAATTATAAAGTATATTGCATGCTCAATGGCGAGGCTTAGTTGGGGCGGGAGGGGGCGGCCGACCCCCCCAAATTTTCGTGCAGAAGTTCCGATTATATAGTATTCGTATAGAAAAATTTTGTAAATATAGGGTTTCGACCCCCCGAAACTGGTTTTCGACCCCCCGAAACTAGTGACTTCTGACCCCCCGGTGACTTCCGACCTCCCGAACCTTCGGGTCAAGCTTCGCCACTGTGCATGCTACAACGGTTTTGACAAACTTATAGTACGAATGTAAGACAACTAACGAACAGAGAAATCCGCACTACAAAGTGACGGACATGATGAAAGAAAATACTATGATGTCAAGATCGAGAATCCGTACCTTAGTCGAGCACAGCAAAAGCAAAAACAAATCGTCTTCAACAAGTATGCGAACCTAAGTCCCGTTATTTCCATATTAGTTCTATGATAGATTAACTATATTAATTGACTTGTTCGTTGCAATCTCCGGCCAGCGACCAAAAACCCGAATCAAACTCTTTTTACTTTAATAATCAACAAAATTTACATACATATATATTGTTTACAAAATTAGTTATGGAAACTTTTGAAAACGCCTTGATACCTTTATTGTATATAAGAAATTTATTCCCGTTTTTATGAATGTTATTAAGGTTTAATTTATATTAGCGTACTTATCAATAAAACATGTAAGCGTAAAATACCGATTTTTAAACATCTAAAATAAATCACAAGTTAAATTAAATTAAATAAAACAAGTTGCAAAAGACATGGGTTTATACTCATAACATTTTTTTTAAACCTCAAGTCAAACACCCACAAATCTAAAATACATAGACACACACAAATCATATACAAAATATAAACATACACAAGATACCCATGACAGTTGCATACACACACATAAGGAAATAAACAAGACACACATACCTTATATCTATATAACATACACACCACAACCAATCCTACACACAACTCACGCAAACCCATCCTGAACACACATAGACACACCCCTTGAATACAACATTCTTGCCAAATGTACATACACAAATCTATATATACACACACCAAACTCATATAATTAAATTTAAAACTATCATCTTAAACACACACACATAGTAACGCACACACATAGTCGCTGGAAAATTGAAACGATACCAAGCCGATGTCTAAGTTCGAACAGAAAGTTTTGGTTCGCTTACTTGGATTGAGGTTAAATAAATCGGATGACCGGAATATGATGGTTGTGGATTAATGGGAACTGAGTCAAGACAGCAACAAAGTTTCTGGTTCATGTCGGCAGCGGTGGCGTTGTGGTGGTGTGTTGTCGGAACTGGTCGGTCGAAATGGTGGTGATCTCGTCGGAACAGATGTGGCCCACGACGGTGGCTGGTTCACGCCAAGGCAACCCGGTTCGTGGTGGCGATGCGGTAAGGCGCATGGTTAGCTTAACCGGAATGGAGGATTGGTTTCCGAAGTTATTTTGGGTTGCTAGATTTGAAGGGTTTCAAAGGGATTGATGTGGTTTCATTTTCTTTTAAACTAGCAGTATGCCCAATCTTCGGTTAGTTCGTTAGGGGATAAAGATTAACATTTTGAAATTGTCAATGTTGTTGTGAAAGGGATGAACTAGAAGCAGATCATCCGAAATGATTGTAGGAGATGAACACTAGTCATGACTATTATATTATATTAATTTCTTTTACCTAGCAACTTACGTACATATAATGCAAAAATGCATTTTGCATTTGACTTAAACCAAACTATAATTCATATAATTATTAGAAAATCAAATAGTTTTCTACAAAATAGTTTTATTATATTTAAAAATATGGGATATTATATTAACCGTCCGTCTTTTTTAACGTTATTTTCACGAAATTAATAAAATAACATTAAAACTAGTGCAACTTTACTTTTGCACCCCGAGAGCCACATATATATATACATTATATGCGCACACCGTAAGTGAGGCCACACATATATAAAAACATCAATTGTGACCAATACCCAAACCACCAAACCGACAAGATCACAACAGTCAAGACTACCTTTCCCACAAACTTCACAGTCTCCTAACTAACCAAGTCAAACTCAGCGAGAGAGCAAACTCACCCCACCAGCTAAACACCGTATTCAAAACAATAATAACAACAAATGCACCATGAATCAAGTTAAACAAACTCTCATTGGGTTGAGAATAATAAACAACAAGCCTAACCTGCTTCCCCTGATAATACCCCTATCCGGAACCAAATTCAGATGACTTAACCTCCCAGCAAAGATGTCCCGCCTTAGGTTATGGCCATCGAGTCTCCCTTTCGGTTGTTCAAAGGCTAATATTATTGTTACCAAAATCAACTCAGCAGGCCGTTCACTAGGCCACCAATAATATCATGCTGAACAGGATGCCTGAATGACCCTAGGCTAAAACTTTATTTGACAACACTACTAGAAAACTGGGCTATTGTCACCAAAAGTTGCTACCTAAAAAGATGGTAGCAAATTTAGCAACCAATTTTACACAAAAATATGTATTGTAAGATAATATAACTAATTGGTTGCAAATTTTGACACCGTTTATTTTTTGTGGTAAATTCGTTAGAAAAATAATAAGAAATAATTAAAAAATAATAATTTATAAAAAAATAACAAACCTATTGAATTGTGACCACCTTAGCGGTAGCAAATTTGGGGACCTATTTCTGGTAAATTTTGAGACTAAATTGCTACCATATTAGCCACGATAAAACTGGGCTATTGTCACCAAAAGTTGCTACCTAGAACATTGGTAGCAAATTTAGCAACCAATTTTACACCAAAATATGTATTGAAAGATAAGGTAAATAATCGGTTGCAAATTTTGACACCGTTTATTTTTTGTGTTAAATTTGTGAGAAAAGTAATAAGAAATAATTAAAAAATAATAATTTATAAAAAAAACAACAAAGGAAATAAACAAAAACACATCTTTTGGATTTTTTATTCATGTGACAAAAAACACATTTTTTGAAAACTTTTAGCCACACTTTACAAAAAAAAAAAAGTGTCATTTAGTAGCCACACTAAATGAAAGAAACAAAACTAGTAACAAAAAATATTTTATCATCAATTAGATCCAATGATGCTCAGTTAGGCCCAAAGACGGTTAGTTAGATTCAATCATTGTCACTTAGACCCAATGAAGGTCATTTAGACCCGATGATGGTCAATTAGGCCCGTTGATGGTCAATTAGAACCAATGATCGTCAATTAGATCCCATGATGGTAAATTAGATCCAATGATGGTTAATTACACCAATGATGGTCAGTTATATCCAATGATGGTTAGCTAGGCCCAATGATGGTCAATTAGATCCAATGATGGTCAATTAGAACCAATGATCGTTATTTAGATACATTGATGGTCAATTAGATCCAATAATGGTTAATTACACCACTGATGGTCAGTTGGATTAGTGACGGTCAGTTAGGCCCAATGATCGTTAATTAGATCCAATGATGCTCAGTTACACCCAATGATGACTAATTAGATTCAACAATAGCCGGTTAGGCCCAATGATGGTCAGGTAGATCCAATCATTGTCACTTAGACCCAATGATGATCATTTGGACCGATAATGGTCAATTAGGTCCAATGATGGTCAACTAAAACCAATGATCATCAATTAGATTCAATGATGGTCAATTAGATCCAATGATGGTCACTACAAGAATATGGGGTGTTTACCAACACATAATGGCCAACTAGAGCCGTGATGATCAATTAAGGTCAATAGTCGTAAGTTATTTCGAGTTTTGATCAATTAAAGCCAATGATGACAAGTTATAGCTAAATATTGCTACTTATGGTGAATTCACTAATTTCTTTTTTATCAAATAAGGTCATTATTGGTCATTTAGAGTTGATGATGATTAAATAGGATCATCATCGATCAATCGAACTACATATTCAAGGTTCATCATGCTTTAATCAACACTATGCCCAGTTACAACATGTACGATCCATTAGAAGTCATTATGAGTAAATATTTTTAAAAAAAACTATATAAATATCTATATTAGTTGAAGCATGTTTGTGTTGACTTGACGAGTGTATCTCCTCTAGTTGGGTTGAGGGATAGTGGCTTTGTAGCAGGGCAAACGATTCGGAAAGCAGAGACAAAGAAGGTAGATAAACATGCTAAAGCTTGCGAGGAGAACCAACAAGTTTTTGTTCCCCTGGCCTTTGATACCTTTGGCTCATTGGCACCGGAGGCTACCCGTTTTCTGACCAGGGTCCAGCGGGTTATTCATAGTAGTGTCTCGGCTCCGGGTAGGCAGGGTTACGTTTTTAGTAGATTAGAATTTGCTATTCAGAAAGGGGTGGCGGCACAGATTGTTGTCCGCCTGCCCCCTATCTTGATGTAATTTTCTTAGTCTTGGAATAAAATTTGTTCTTTAAAAAAATATGAGTTATATACTTATCACTGTAATTTATATGAGTTTTATTTTTAAAAAACTATATAAAAAATCTATTTGTTACATTTGATGTAAGTTTTATTTTTAGTTAGGGAAATTGGATTTCATCGCACTCAACTATTTGTTGTTGGCTGATAACGCACTGAACTATAAAATTGATCGCCAACGCACTGAACTTTAAACCTCTTGGATTGTGTCACCCTACGTCTAACAGCAGACTAACACCGTTAGTCATTTTGATTACGTGGCATCTGTTTTAATATGTGGCATGCTTAAAAAAAAAAAAGAAAAACAGATGCCACGTAATCAAAATGACTAACGGTGTTAGTCTGCTGTTAGACGTAAGGTGACACAATCCAAGAGGTTTAAAGTTCAGTGCGTTGGTGATCAATTTTATAGTTCACTGCGTTATCGGCCAACAACAAATAGTTGAGTGCGATACAATCCAATTTCCCTTTTAGTTATTAAAATTAGTTTAGAATTCATTCCCACAATTTATTTAGTTCACCGCCAAACGAAATTTGTAATTTTTTGAAATCCCTCCCAAATTAGAATTCATTTCCCCAATACTTGTGTGCCCTTTTATTTCAAACAATTTTAACTTTTATTTTTTTCTGATTCATTCGCATGTAGGGCTTGTGGAGAACTAAAGTCCGATCAAGCTCCTTGTTCAATATCTCGATTGGGTTTGTTTCAGATTGTCGAACAGGTACGATTGAACCACATGTGTGATTGTATCTGCTTATTTGATGTCATTTCCCTCGTCTTTTTGCATAATTATTGATTGCCAAATTTCCGTCTGTTTGATTCGTTTTTTGTTTCCGTTCATGTGATTGTTTTGCGATCTTTTTTAGCTGTTGTGTTGATTTTGAAACCCCTAAATAAGGCGATGGAAAGATTGGTAAACTTACTTTCAATTTGAACAGACTCACCCTTTTTAAAATCTTTTTCAGGTAAAACCTTTTGAAGGATTACACTCAAAATTCTTGGGTAAATCAGAAAAGCATTATTAGACCCAGACTTTATGGCTTTCACATTTGATACTAAGTCCATAAACAGTCCCTGGGATAGATTGAAGTCAGAATCTGACAACATAGCATAGCCCAAGTAATGAATCCTCAATGGGATTTCATTAAAGGAAGTGGACTTAGCAGAGACACAGAGAAGGAGGGTATGAAAAAAAAATTTCATGACTGGTGGGAAAAACTTTTTGAAAAGGGTTGACCCAGTCATTTGTGCATCATAACCTCTTTCCTGAAACTCTGTGTGAAGCTCTGCCTTAGGGAAAGAGTCTTTACCTGACAGGTCATTGAGTGAGAAGGTTGTGGATATTAGTTCAGGGGTAATGACAATACTTGTCTCTCCAATTTTTGAGATAATGGGTGTAGGCTTTTTGCCTTGACGAAGAAACTCAGCATTCAACCAAAATTCTTAGAGGCTATCAAGATAAATAGGAGCATCAGCGGTTAGGATTGTCAGGTATTTGGACTTTAAGATGATGTCGATGGTGGAATGGAATGGAACATTTTCATCTGTTTTTACCAGATATGGGAGATAATTATGGGTGGCTTTTGCTTGAAGATCCATTGTAATGGATTCCAAGTGTGAGAGTAAGTGGAATTGGAGTAAGGGTTTGAGGATGAAGAAGGCGGTTTCAATATTTTGAATACAATGAGACAGTGTAACGACTGTTGTGGTAAAACAGGGTTTTTATAGGCTCTGGTGAAACCGCTGATGTGGCCAAAACTCTGCTTTTAGGAGCAGACGTGGCAAACATCTGATGGCCAAACATCTGGTGGTATACAGCTGTTGCCAAAGATCTGATGCACACAGCTGTTGTTTTACCAAAGTGCTGATGCTAACAGCACTTGATTATTTTTTTATATTATATAGATAGATATATGTATATATGTATATATATATATATATATATATAGATAATGAAACAGTTGTTTTATCTGATCAGAGGTTTGAAACAGATTTTTCAACCAAGCAGTGGTTGTTTTATCTGATCAGATGTTTGAAACAGATTTTTTCAACTTAACAGTGGATAGAGTGGATGAAACAGTGGTTGTTTTATCCTTAACAGATTTTTCAACCAGAAAGCTATTTTTAAGGATGGATTTTGATTTTCTGAAACATTTTAAATGTTTTTATGTAAAACATTTTTGTTGTTTTAGTTCATGTTTAGCATACCAATTCTAGAAATCAGATTTGTGAAGGTAGATGTGTCTAAAGCTTTTGTTAACACATCTGCCAACTGATCCTCTGTTGGAACATGGTGCAGAGAAATCAAACCATTTTCATAGCTATCTCTGACAAAATGATGTCTGATGTCTATGTGCTTTGTGGTTGGGTGAGAAACTGGATTCTTGATGATATTTTCAGCAGCTTGACTGTGCAACATGAGTGGAGTCTTTAGTGTAGTTATCCCAAAATCCAGAAGTTGATTTTGAAGCCACATGAGTTGGGCTGTACAGCTTGCAGCAGCAATGTATTCAGCCTCAGCTGTTGAAGTTGAAACAGCTACTTGCTTTTTGCTTTGCCAAGAGACTAAGGCATTCCTTAGAAACTGGCACCCTCCTGATGTAGATTTCCTTGTGGTGTGGCAGCCAGCAAAATCACTATCTGAATAACCTGAAACCTCAATGTTTCCATTAGCAGGTTACCAGATACCATGTGTGGGAGCACCTTTTAGGTATCTGAATATCCTTTTCACAACAATAAGGTTTGACTTTCTGGGTGAAGCCTGGGATCTTGCACAAACACAAGTGGCAAACATAACGTCTGGCCTAGATGCAGTTAAGTACAATAAAGACCCAATCATGCATCTGTAATGTGTTTGGTCAACCAGTTCATTCTTGTCATCAATAGTGAGTAGCTTGACAGTACTCGTGGGTGTACTACATGGCTTACAGTCATTCATCTCAAATCTAGTTAATAAGTTTTTCACATATTTGTTTTGATGAATGAATGTGCCATTTTGCAGCTGCTTCACTTGGAGACCAAGGAAACACTGAAGTTCACCCATTAGCAGTCATTTCAAACTCTGCTGTCATGAGTTTCCTAAACTCTTCACACATTTTGTTACATGTGGATCCAAAAATGATGTCATCCACATATATTTGAACAATCATTAAGTCTTTCCCTTTCCATTTCAGAAATAAGGTTTTATCAATTTTACCGCCTGTGAAGCCAATGGATAAGAGAAAGGTGGAAAGAGTTTCATACCAGGCCCTTGGTGCTTGTTTGAGTCCATACATAGCTTTATTTAGCTTGTAGACATGATCAGGATGGAATGTGTCTTCAAAACCAGGTGGTTGACATACATAGACCTCCTCCTGAATTTTGCCATATAGGAAAGCACATTTGATGTCCATCTGATACACCTTGATGTTGTGGTTGACAGCAAAGGCTAGAAATAGTCTGATGGCTTCTAACCTTGCTACAGGAGCAAAGGTTTCATCATAGTCTATTCCTTCTTCTTGTCTGAAGCCTTGAACCACATGCCTGGCTTTATTTTTGACAACAATACCCCCTTTCATCAGTTTTGTTTTTGAAGACCACTTTGTGCCTATTGGACAAACATCCTTAGGCAGTGGTACAAGTTCCCATGCTTGTTGTCTTTTAAACTGAAGGAGCTCTTCCTGCATAGCTTCTACCCAAGTGTTATCTTTTAGTGCCTCTTGGTACTTGACAGGTTGTGTGAGAGATAGAAAACCTGCAAAAAGACAGATATTTGAGGATTGGCTTCTTGTTAGCACACCCTCTCTGATGTTGCCAATGATTTGATCTGGTGGATGAGCTCTTAGGTAGATTAGATCTCCCTGATATGGTATGATGGCATTTTGAGGTGAAGGACAGAGGTTTGGTGACTCTGTTGATGTAACATCTGTTTGCACTTCTGTAGTGCCAACAGATGTTTGAAATAGAGGTGGGGGAATGGGTCCAAGTGGTGTAAAATTGGACTGACTTTTGTCAATAGATGTTTGACTTTTGTCAACAGATGATTGAGCAGTGGATGTAAAGCGTGAAGCAGTGGTTTGAGGGTAAGACTGGCCAACAGTGGCTGACTCAGTTGTGACAGAGTTTTGATAGTTGTTTTGAACAACTCCTTCCTCTGATGCAGAATAGACTTTATAGTGACTTGGAATCACAACATCTGTTCTGTAATCTTGTTGTGGAGATTGTGGAGTACCTGCATTGTTAGTTTTGACAGTAATATCTTCAAATTTGAATTTATCTAAATCAAACAACTCAGTAGGATTTGCTGGGATTTTTAGGGATGAAAGTTCATTGAACTTTACATTCAGAGTTTCTTCTATTGTCCTGGTCCTTGTGTTAAACACTTTTTTAGGGATGAAAGTTCATTGAACTTTACATTTAAAATGAAACATGGACAGCCAAAGATTTAAAAAATGGGATTAATGGTTTGATTTTGAACAGAATTTCATAAGCAGTCTTTTGATGTCTTGGGTTGATCAAAACTCTGTTTGAACATAGCAAGCAGTGTTTATAGATTCGGCCCAGAAGGATAGTGGCAAACCAGAATCTGCTAGCATGGTTCTTGCAGCTTCAATAAGAGTTCTATTTTTCCTCTCAACCATCCCATTTTGTTCTGGTGTTCTTGGGATGCTGTACTACCTCACAATCCCTTTTGACACACAGAAGTCATCCAACTCCTTATTCTTAAACTCTGTTCCATTGTCACTTCTAAAGACTTTTACTGGCAAGTCATATTGTTTTTCAACTTTGGTGACAAAGTCCTTCAAGATACCTGCAGTCTCATCCTTAGAGTGTAAAAAGTAAGTCCATGTAAACCTAGAAAAATCATCAACTATGACAAGACAAAATCTTTTTCTTCTTAGACTCATGATTTTAACTGGGCCAAACAAGTCCATGTGCAACAATTGTAGACATTGACTTGTTTTGGACTCATCAATGGATTTGTAAGAGCTTTTATGTTGTTTTCCTTTTAAGCAGGAAACACAATGCTCATCACATTTGAATTCTTTTGATGGTAAACCTCTGACAAGGCTTTGTTTGGAGAGTGAGTTGATAGTTTGAAGGTTGGTATGACCCAGTCTCCTATGCCACAATTCTGTCTCCTTTGTGGAGGCAACCGAAAACAGACAGACATTTGCCATAGGATTGTCCTTCAACATATCAACTACATACACATTGCCACTCCTATGAGCAACAAGTTGTGCTTTGCTCTCAGCAATGATGGTGTCAATCTTTTTCACCAGTTCTAGCCCAATAATCTTACAAGTTTTCTTAGTGAAGAATGAGCCATAACCTTTGTCACTCATTTGTGAAACACTACGAAGATTAAATTTATGATTATCAATAAGATTGACATTTTCAAACTTGAGTTTCCCAGCCTGAACAGTCCCTAAACCCAACACCTTACCTTTTGAATCATTACCAAAGGATATATCACCCCCTCCATGAGCTAAGAAGTCCAGAAGAAGGGCTCTACATCCTGTCATGTGCCTGGAGCCTCCACTATCTACATACCAAAGACTATCTAAACAAACAGAAGCTCCCTGCACAGCAGTAATGAATTAGTTTAGGTGAGTGTCCAAAGCCAAGTTGGCTTTGGATGGGTCCTCAGACTTTTCAGCCTCAAGCTTGGGAAGGTGATAAGTGGTTTGAACTAGTTTTTGAATCAAGTTCAACAACTGTTGCTGACCATTTGCCAGTTCTTGAATGTCAACACTTGGGGCAACAGTTGTTTGATCACTTCCAGACAGATGATAATACCCATAGGGATTTCTGTTCACTCTTGGCTTAGAAGGTCTTTTTGGTTCTTCATAAACATGTGACAGACTATGACATGGTGGTTGTCCATATCCTCTTGGGTATTTATTTGTGGGTAGAGCATCTGTTACTTGGATATCCCTGGGAACAGATGTTTCAAGACTTTTGGTAATAGATGTTTGGACTGGTGTAAAAGTCTCTTTGGGCTTTCCTTTTGAAGTACTCACCACTTGACTTGCAAGAGTTTTAGCCTTGTACTTTTGTATTTTGACATCAAAATTTTTGAGATACAGATACTCTTTGGTTTTGTGATTCTTTTTACTACATATTGAGCATGTGGCCTTGGAATCACATACACTTGTTCCTTTGTTGATATCATATGCTTTTAGAAGAAAACAGTTTTTAGTAACATGATTCTTCTTTTCACAGAAATCACAGAACAAGTGGACAGACTTTTCTTTCTTTTTCCCTTTTTCAACCTTCTTCTCAACAGATGTTTGAGCATCTGTTGGAAGGTTTTTCAAGGGAATGACCTTTGCCTGTGGTGATGTCTTCCCATCAGGAGTTTTGAAATCAACTGGTTTGAAGTTCTCAAGAGTATCACACTCAACAGACCAAGTAGGTTTAAATTCATATTTTTCAAGTTCAGTGAATGATGAGGAACCTTCTGGTTTTTCAAGAACAATTTTCTTGCCATTAGGTTTAGTTATTTTAATCTCTTGACCCTTCAAATTAGTTGGTACTACCTCAACTAACTTTTGATCCCTTTTGTCAGTGTTTTCAAAAGCTGCAGCAGTGGTTTCAAAACCAAACCCAAACTTCACATGACTTTTGGTTTGTTTGTTGAGTAGCATCTCAAAACCTTTACATGATTCCACCCATTTCTGACATTCAACTTGGGTGGACTCAAGCTCACTTTTGCAACTATGACATTTAGTTATCATAGTTTGGAGCTGGTCTTTGGTTATAGTTGCTTCATGTTTTAAGCTGCTTATTTCAGATTCTTTTTCAATCAAATTTGTTTTTAACTCTTTTGAAAGTTTCTCAAATTTAACTTCATCATCTAAAATTTTCTTTTTAAGGTTTTCATTCACCTCTTTGATGTTAGCAAATGCTATTACACATTTGTCAGAACACAAATCATTAAGGATTTGAGGAGATACCTTAGCAGCAACCATCAATGCACAATCACATTTGCACTCACAATCATCAGATGCACCCTAGGGATCTGAGAGATTCACAACCTCTTCTTTAGATTTTTCACCTACAACTACCTCATCAACAATATCATTAGTCATAACAACAGATTCAGTTACCACTTCCTCAGAATCAACCTCTTCTACCATAGCCATGAAACCGAAATTTTCTGGTTCATTTTCAACTTTGGCAACTAGTGCAAAATTTTCATCTGTCAACTCATCTGGTAGACTGCTCCAATCAACAAAGCCTCGTGTGAAGAAACTCTGTTGACTGGTCTCTGCAGGAGCAAAGGGTGGAGCAGCAGTCATTGGCACAGGCGCCAGAGCAACAGGGGTTTGCACATAATGGATCTGAGGAACAGTGGTTTGGACAAACTGGACAGGAACGGTGTTTGAGGACTGTGCAAAATGAGCAGTGTTTTGCACATTTGGTCCAGGGGTATTATAGAAATTTTGATAAGTGTTGGTCTGTGGCCTTTGATTTGGATAGGTAATCATAGGTGTACCATGTTGACTCCTACATTCCCTAGCAAAATGACCAAGTCTATGACATTTATAACACTTTATCTTTGATTTATCCAACCCCACCTTTGACCTGCTAGTTAACCTTGAAAACCTTCTCTCAGTTTTCTTGTAAAAATTGTAGTTCTTACACTGAGAATGGCCAATTGGTGCATAATGTCCATTTCTTCCAAATCATCAGGGTCAAAGTATTTTAGGTCATCATACTCAAAGGATATGTTATCAGATGCCTGGATATCACCACCACTTGCTGTAAAGGCATAGTTTGGTGAATAAGAATCAGATTTAAAACCCGAGTTAAAACCTGAAGTTATGTCAATGAAATGATCATAACTTTGATCTTTACTATTACCAGGCACCTCATCATGACCCAGAAGTGCTGTATTACCAAATAAATAGTCATCAGACACTTTTTCTGAGTCCTGGATCTTCTTTTTCTGGTTAAGCTCTCTCTCATAGGTCAAGAGCTTACCATGAAGCTGGGTCAGTGATAGGTCCTTGAATCCAATTGAGTTTCTCATAACTATAGCAATTGTGTCTCATTTATCTGGTAATGATCTTAAAAACCTATGGTTCAAAGTTGAATGAGGGTAAGTTAGACCAACCAGTTTTAGTTCACTAATGAGACAGTTAAACCTCTCAAATTGTTGAGTTAATGACTCTCCCTTAACGTGACTGAATGTTTCATATTGTTGGTTAAGTATTTCACGGTTGTTTTCAATAACCTCTTCAGTCCCACCAAATTGTTCTTTCAGTGCATCCCACAACTCCTTTGCACTGTTACAGTGTAACAGCCCAGCATATATATCATTGGGTAGAGCCATGGCCACAATACTGAAGGCCTTAGCATCTAACTCAATTTTCTGAAAATCCTGGCCGGAGTAGTTTTCAAGTTTCTTAGGCTCCTGAACCTTGGGATCTTCGGTACTCGGCACCATCGGAACATGTGGTCCGAAGATAACCGACTTCCAACACCCAGTGTTCTGTTGAGCTAGAACATGGCTCATCCGACGTTGCCAGATTTTGTATTCAGATCTGACAAGCATCGGTGGCTTGTTGTAACACCTCGAGGTGTTACGGGTCTCTTAAACGGGTCGGATCGTACCCTACCACCCGACTATTTATTATAAATAATTCCAGTTCGAATCTCGCGACCAACCGTTTTAACCGATTACATAGATAATAATTATTGGATTTTTATTATCTCGGTTAAACGCTCCCTATCTGCTATTAAATCGTTACTAAGCGTTTATTATTTTCTATTATTCCCGTTACCAAACACCCGAGTCCCAGTTATTATCCCTGTGGCCAAACACCCCTTGTTTTATTATTTCCCTTAAAACCTTGCTTGTCCCTTTCTTGTCAGGATATTCACGAGGATACACACACATATGTGTGTGTAAAAGAGAGCAACCACACCACCTCCATCTGCGGCCGCCGGAAACCGCCGCTGCCGCTCATCTTCTTCCTCCTCCCCGGTGAATCTCCACCTTCCCGAGCCCTGCTTCTGTCGTGAACCCGGTAACCCTCTGGTAAACCCAACCCGTAAACCCATCTTATAAACCACCCTGTTCGTCTCTCTCTGTCCCTGATTAAACGAAGCTGGACAGTCACCGGCTATGGTGACTGTCAGCGGCTCTTGTAACCCACTTCCGGTCAATCTGTTAGCCGAACCATTACCCTGTTTCTGATAAACGAAACCGGACAGTCACCGGAGTTATGGTGACTGTCGTGGACCTTTTATAGCCATCAACCGAACCAAACCAGATGAACCACAGTAACCTTAATCGAGTCAGCTTCTGGTCATGACCGATGTGTTTCCGGCGAGTCCTCCGGTTACCAAACCTTCAAACCCAAACCACCTGATAACCTTCTGTTTATAATGGATCTTGATAAACCCGAGCCCTGTTCTGATTTGTATTCGATTGAATTCACCCTCTCTATTCCGTTGATACCTGATAAACAGACAGTCACCAACACAGGGTGACTGTCAATTGGTAACCTTTCTGCTCGGATTCATACGTATGTTAGTATGTGTGTGTTTGGGGGTACCGTTGACGGATCGGGTCAGCTTCCATTCGAACTCCGGTTAACCTCCGGCCTTATTCCAGCAAGTGTTCGGATAACAGTCACGATGAATCTTCGGTTTATGTACAAGAGTACATGTTATCGGTAAGAGCATAATACAATCCTTTGGATAATTTGTTATGTGCTATTATCCCGATTATAAACATGTTTTTGTATATCATTATGAGGAACCGAGTATGAAGAAAGGATGACGTGTTATAATCAGAGATCCGGTCAGTTTCCAGTCGGGTTCCGAATAGATTTCCGGTCACTCCCCGACAAGTACCCGGTTGGCTATAACTCCCGGTTAATCCCTGATTATGTTCCGATTGTATTCCGGCAAGATCCGGTCATATCTCCGGTAAATACATCTCTAATTGTTATATTGGTTATCAAATATTAGATTATAATCTACTATTAACTAAAGATTATAATTGTTATTTGTACGAGGTACCGATAAACGAGTTGGAGGATACAAGTCGTTACCGAGTCAACTCAGTGACTCGGTCAACACCCGGAATAGAACCCGGTCAATAGCTAGACGACGATTATTAGAATTATATGATTATATATATATATAATACGAATAACGTACGGACTTGATAATAATAATAAGAGAATAATAATCATATATAAAATATATACGTTTATATATATATATAAGATTCGATATATAAAACGATATACTAGACTCGGGTTAATAATAATATGTTCAGCCGAACCAGCATCCGGGTAAGTACGTGTCTAGAGTTCTATAGGTTCGTGTGCCAAGCTGTAATGGCCAGCTTTATTAGCTACGAGTGCTAAGCTGTAATAGCCAGCTAGACTTTAGGATGTCCGTGTCGTGTCAATAATAAACCCCGAGTTTAGGACTATCTATATATACCGAATTCTATATATATATAAATTGTATATATGATATATATCCTAAATAACACAATCTAAGAAGTCCTACGCGTAAAACGTATCAATATATATATATGAAATATAATTGTAATAAGAAGATAAGCAGAAGATATAATGCAAACCTGTGAGTATCGTGAACTCCCCACTTTTACTGTTTTATTAAACGTTTTAGGGGAAATACATGTCATTTATTAGAAAACCTAGAAATGCTTTACATAATAGATTCTATAAATAAATTATAATAGAAAAGGGGATAATAGAAACGACTAGGACAGTACTGACCGGTATATAGCCATTTCCTTTCTTGTCCGACTAGAGGACAAGAACCAGTCTTACCCGAGTAGAGGGTAGGAATAATTAGATTTACCACAAACAGAGTGGTACCATCGATAGGAATGACAACTAATAGAATATAATAGATTGACATATAATCGGTATAATTTAATAGAATATAATAGCATACATTTTCCCCCTAGAAATTAGAATTGTAAAGCATGTTTTATATAAAAGAATTATAAATAAACGAACTGGCCATTCACTTTATAAAATACACGACCTCACCAACTTTATGTTGACAGAAACTATTTTTGGCATGTGTTCAGGTAACCCAACAGATATGATGACGTGGATCCTGGAAGAGTCAAGACTGTCTATATCCTGAGTTCCGCTGCGTAGCTCCGATAACCCGACCCAACGACTCGGCACCGACTGCCCGGGGCGTTACAGGTTGGTATCAGAGCGGCACTTAATTACAGTCTTGAAGTCTTTACTAATCCAGGATCTACCAAAAATGTCTTTTGAAAGAAATCTTGATTAGAAATATGTATAAGGTAAAAGAATATTAGAGGATAAAATTTTGGGTACCTAAATGCCAAACCATTATAAAGTTGGTGAGAACCATAACAGTATATTAGAAATCAGAACGAATCCACTACAGGATATTACTAGAATGATTATGTGGGGTAAATTGACAATTATGTACACAATTGTGAATTTACATGCACATATAATTTCTGGGAAATCTTACAGGATATTAAGGCTATAATAATTGCGAAACAATACAGAACAGAAACCAGAATATTAAAAGAAATCAGAAAATAAATTCCAATATAAATAAGAAATGACGAAAATTATAAAAAAGTATATATATTTATATAGAAAAATATATAAATCATAAACTCATCCATCGTTGATTCAAGAAACTTCAGATAAGTTTATTGAATTATTCCGGTCCCAGCGGCTATTTATATCCGATCTCAGATCGTTAACCTCACGGTTATTCCAATATTATAAATAGAATACAAATATTACGCTCCGACTTGAACATTCCTATGATCGAGTCTCCAGAAATATTATTTTTATTCCGAAAATTCCGAAATTTTATCAGATATGCTAGACATATTAATATTGTGTTTCTAAAGAATTCCCTCCAATCTTTTTAATCGAAAATCAGAAATATTCCCACGATAATATCGATTGTTTTTAAAAAATTCTTTCAGAATATTTCAGTAATTTACTGGATTTATTCCTAGATATTTCCGTTCGATAAATCGAGTTACAGTTTTTCCTGAGCCTCTTTTTGGGTTTTCCTTGCGTGGGGCAAACATATTTAACTCCACCTTTGGCGTCCTTTTTCGTAAAATTCTTTAATCGAATCTGTATCCGTATAAAAATGTCAAGAGTATTTTTGGCATGATTCTATATTCATATTTGATCGTATAACTTCCTTGATATTTTATCTCGATATGAACAATAAATATTTACCATGTTTTATAAATATCTCTTTGGATATATATAAAGAAACCTCAGCCATATGATATCTTCGATCTTTTCTTCCGAGAATTAAGATAATATTTTGAATAGAAATATTATTATTTTGAAATTCTCGTGACAAAAATAATTTGGAATCTATCTAAAGAAACCGAATTCTTACTCGCTCGATTATGCGACAATATAAGTACCGTCTTAATCCTGTGACTTGAGCAAGTCAAAGATTAAAAGATTGGATGGTTATATTGGACATCTTTTGGCGTGATCAAATTCTTGAATGATTGACAGTCTATTTCGTTAGACTCGGATCAACATGTTTTATTCCGAGATAATATAATTTCAAATTTAAAGAGAAAATAAAGAACAGAATATCAGAATAATATGTGAAGGACACATACCTATTGTGATTAAAATAAATAAGTACTGGAATGTTAGGTGAGGTGGAATAGTAATTATGATCGCGACATAATTATGAATGCCACAGGCACAGTAACATTCGAGTAGGAGTTTATCGAGATCACAGTATGTTTGTATCATAAACATATTAAGAAATAATAATAAGAACAAATATATATTCGAATCATCAGCGTATCATATGTGGAGAATACGACCACAGAACTGGCAATCTAGTTAGAATTTCTTCGTGAAATACAACTAAGAATATGTTCGCAGAATAAAAACCATCGATTGGTTAATTTCTACGAATTATAGAAATCAGTATATTGATTTCTGATTGCCAACCAAAGATAGTTGTATGTCCTCTGTGCAGGCCCGGTTTTGGGGTAGGGCGAGCTGGGCGACGGCCCGAGGCCCAAATCTCTCGAGGGCCCGAAGCTTTATTCACCGTACATCCATCACTGCAAAGTTCCGATGCTCCGACAGCTAGATTTTTTTCAGGAAGCCGTGGTGAAGTTTGATGGAGAGATATATAACAGCTGGGAGCTTGAGAAAGAAAAGAAAAAGAAAGATGAAGAAAGCATGATTGGAAAATTTCTGGGTCAGCGCACAGAGGCTAGTTTGTGGTTTCACAAATGAAAGCGAAGAAGATGGACACTGTTTGTAAAATAAAACAAATTTAGTTTAAAAAAAAGTAAATATAAATGACCGACTACATGTCAATAGCTATATTCACCTTTCCAACATCCTAGCCACTGTATGCACACGCATTTTTCTAATTTTTTAAATAATATAATAATTAATTTAATTATTAAGGTATAAAAATGTCTTGATGTACGTGATAGTTGATTTTTTTATTTGGTAATACTCCGTAGTTTATATACTTTTGACAATTTATGTCATTCATTTTTTTATTTGGTAATAATTTATATACTTTTGACAGGTAATTATTTTTTTTTCTCTTGTTATAAAATAGAAGTTGTAGCCTTGTAGTTGTAGGTCTAAGTGTCTAACAGTATTTAATTGTAGGTCTAACAGTATTTAATTAAGACACTTGTTTGATTAATTTTATTGTTAAAATAAGTTTATATATTTTATTTTATATTTATATGTTATTTAGAGAAGTGAATTTGTAAAAAAAAAATTTAAAAAAAAGCTAAGATAAGATATAGCAAAAAGGCCTTCATTTCATTATTTGCTTTAGGCCATGAGAAACGTTGAGCCGACCTTGTTTATAGAGAAAGGATGGTTAGAGGTCCAAAATTTTTCTAGCACTAAGCTCTATTTTCTTTTTAATTCATTCTTTCTTGACTATTAAGGCATTGGGCCACTTTACAACAATCGGTATAACATATTTTACCATTAATCTCGGGGCCCAATTTTTATCTCGCCCGAGGCCCAAAATCTTTTTCGGGTTCTCGGGGACGGCTCTGCCTCTGTGCAATCTCCGGGGCAAATGATATCTGGACCCTTACAGAAGGTATATCCGGACATTTGTCACCAAGTCACAGAATTCTTTATAAGGATATATGATGCTATGAACAAATCTTTGTAGTCACTTCGTATGAAGACTCGTGCGAATTATAGTACAATCAAATTGGTAAAACGGTAAAGTGTTACCAAGTTGAAAGTCAAGAAGTGATGGAAGAATTGTTAAATCCTTAAAATATAACAGATATAAATTTATATGGATTCAGAAACCGGAAATGGTAGAATCCAATGAAGTATCAAAAGAAAATAATTTTTAACGAATATATCGAAATATAATTGATACCAAGCGGAATCGCGTAGAGATTCGCAAGGTATAATCAAAGTATAAACGAAAAATGAATAGAATTATGCTCATTTTTCCAGTGAAACTCTCTGGCCAAAGAAGGATGGAATTCCTATTTCGAATAACGGCTTGTGAGAGATAAATTGAGAAATCACTGTTTTGGCAAGAACTATCTACACGAATATCCAGATGAAATAAGCTTTGCTTATAATAAGTTGGATTAAGAACATGTGATAGATTGCCTATATATAAGTTTATCGGAAAGTGTTGTCAGACACTAAAAGTATAAACTTTAATCGAATACATAAATAAGAAAGAATTATTCCAAGCAAAAATATATTATAGAAGTGATGGAATTTATAGTGTGTGCTATAAATATTATCAGTATTTGCTTGGATATAAAAGAATATAAATAGATAAATAAAAGAATATAATCGAAAAATAAAAAGAATTATAATTTAGAAAGGCATAAAGAAATGCCAGGTATCACGAGAAGGCATTTGAAGTGCCAAATATTGTTTAAAAAGGCATCCGATATGCCAAGAAATATAATTATTAGATAAGAATATAAGTCGTAAGAAAACGACTAGAATTTTATAAAAGAATATTTTATAAAAAGAAATTATAGAATATTTTACCGAGAGTGTATCAAATTCCGAAATAATGATATCAAGAAGGAATAATTGCAAAAATACTTAACGCAATAAGTATTCATGCATTAAACCTGAATGATAATCATGATTTTGAAAAAGAATGCATGATGCATTGTTCGTAGAATTCTAAAGTCAAAGAATCGTAACAACGACTGTTACCAGTAGATTCCGAGACTATAAAGATAAAGTTACATATATTTGACTGTAGAATTGTGAAAGACCTCATTCACGATAATACACTGAGAAAAGTCAAATAATATGTAATGAGATACAATGCAGTTAATCATCAATGAAATAGTCAGTAAGACTATTATCAAAGATTTAAGAGAAATCTTAATAACTGATTTCAGTAGATCAAGATAATAAAAAGGAACTGTTGAAACCGTGTAATTCAACAAGTTCAATTAGTCTTTTCCGGCACCTTTAGACTCCGGATAAGATACGTCTAATGATTTAAGAAATCATTTCTACTCTTTAAGAATCGGAATTACAATGATGACAAATTCTAAAGTTCGAATATAAGAGGTAGTAGCTCGGATCCCATTCAAGTCATGATAATGAAGGGACTTCCGTATCTATCTCTTAAGAACCAACTAGAATCCATTATTGTAAAGGAATCCGAATATCAAGCGATAAATAAATTGTATCGATTTGAGACTCTAGCGATGTTTGCTGAAAGTTTGTAAATCTTTCAGAAGAAAAACGATTAGAATCTCAAAGTATATTAATCGTCTTTATATAAGAATAATATTCAGTCTGTTTCTCATTCTAATGAGGAATAAGATAAGAAGAATTTCAAGTATAAAGAAAAATATCAATCTATACGGAAAACCTTTAATAGTCATACCAGGAAATACAGATAGTCCATGTATCTGTATTAACATGACTATAGCAAGAAAGGTTAAAACATAGAATTGAATTGATATAAAGATCGATTTCCTCGCAAACCATGAGTACTGATCATGACTCGTGATGAGTGTTCAAGTTTGCATTGTAACATCCTTATCGATTAAGGGTGTAAAATACAAGATTACTCAAATTTCGGGGACGAATTTTCCTAAGGGGGGAGAGTGTAACACCTCGAGGTGTTACAGGTCTCTTAAACGGGTCGGATCGTACCCGACCACCCGACTATTTATTATAAATAATTCCAGTTCGAATCTCGCGACCAACCGTTTTAACCGATTACATAGATAATAATTATTGGATTTTTATTATCTTGGTTAAACGCTCCCTATCTGCTATTAAATCGTTACTAAGCGTTTATTATTTTACTATTATTCCCGTTACCAAACACCCGAGTCCCAATTATTATCCCTGTGGCCAAACACCCCTTGTTTTATTATTTCCCTTAAAACCTTGCTTGTCCCTTTCTTGTCTGGATATTCACGAGGATACACACACATATGTGTGTGTAAAAGAGAGCAACCACACCACCTCCATCTGCGGCCGCCGGAAACCGCCGCCGCCGCTCATCTTCTTCCTCCTCCTCGGTGAATCTCCACCTTCCCGAGCCCTGCTTCTGTCGTGAACCCGGTAACCCTCTGGTAAACCCAACCCGTAAACCCATCTTATAAACCACCCTGTTCGTCTCTCTCTGTCCCTGATTAAACGAAGCTGGACAGTCACCGGCTATGGTGACTGTCAGCGGCTCTTGTAACCCACTCCCGGTCAATCTGTTAGCCGAACCATTACCCTGTTTCTGATAAACGAAACCGGACAGTCACCGGAGTTATGGTGACTGTCGTGGACCTTTTATAACCATCAACCGAACCAAACCAGATGAACCACAGTAACCTTAATCGAGTCAGCTTCTGGTCATGACCGATGTGTTTCCGGCGAGTCCTCCGGTTACCAAACCTTCAAACCCAAACTACCCGATAACCTTCTGTTTATAATGGATCTTGATAAACCCGAGCCCTGTTCTGATTTGTATTCGATTGAATTCACCCTCTCTATTCCGTTGATACCTGATAAACAGACAGTCACCAACACAGGGTGACTGTCAATCGGTAACCTTTCTGCTCGGATTCATACGTATGTTAGTATGTGTGTGTTTGGGGTACCGTTGACGGATCGGGTCAGCTTCCATTCGAACTCCGGTTAACCTCCGGCCTTATTCCAGCAAGTGTTCGGATAACAGTCACGATGAATCTTCGGTTTATGTACAAGAGTACATGTTATCGGTAAGAGCATAATACAATCCTTTGGATAATTTGTTATGTGCTATTATCCCGATTATAAACATGTTTTTGTATATCATTATGAGGAACCGAGTATGAAGAAAGGATGACGTGTTATAATCAGAGATCCGGTCAGTTTCTAGTCGGGTTCCGAATAGATTTTCGGTCACTCCCCGACAAGTACCCGGTTGGCTATAACTCCCGGTTAATCCCTGATTATGTTCCGATTGTATTCCGGCAAGATCCGGTCATATCTCCGGTAAATACATCTCTAATTGTTATATTGGTTATCAAATATTAGATTATAATCTACTATTAACTAAAGATTATAATTGTTATTTGTACGAGGTACCGATAAACGAGTTGGAGGATACAAGTCGTTACCGAGTCAACTCAGTGACTCGGTCAACACCCGGAATAGAACCCGGTCCAATAGCTAGACGAGGATTATTAGAATTATATGATTATATATATATAATACGAATAACGTACGGACTTGATAATAATAATAAGAGAATAATAATCATATATAAAATATATACGTTTATATATATAAGATTCGATATATAAAACGATATACTAGACTCGGGTTAATAATAATATGTTCAGCCGAACCAGCATCCGGGTAAGTACGTGTCTAGAGTTCTATAGGTTCGTGTGCCAAGCTGTAATGGCCAGCTTTATTAGCTACGAGTGCTAAGCTATAATAGCCAGCTAGATTTTAGGATGTCCGTGTCGTGTCAATAATAAACCCCGAGTTTAGGACTATCTAATATATACCGAATTCTATATATATATAAATTGTATATATGATATATATCCTAAATAAAATAATCTAACAAGTCCCACGCGTAAAACGTATCAATATATATATGAAATATAATTGTAATAAGAAGATAAGCAGAAGATATAACGCAAACCTGTGAGTATCGTGAACTCCCCACTTTTACTGTTTTATTAAACGTTTTAGGGGAAATACATGTCATTTATTAGAAAACCTAGAAATGCTTTACTTAATAGATTCTATAAATAAATTATAATAGAAAAGGGGATAATAGAAACGACTAGGACAGTACTGACCGGTATATAGCCATTTCCTTTCTTGTCCGACTAGATGACAAGAACCAGTCTTACCCGAGTAGAGGGTAGGAATAATTAGATTTACCACAAACAGAGTGGTACCATCGATAGGAATGGCAACTAATAGAATATAATAGATTGACATATAATCGGTATAATTTAATAGAATATAATAGCATACATTTTCCCCCTAGAAATTAGAATTGTAAAGCATGTTTTATATAAAAGAATTATAAATAAACGAACTGGCCATTCACTTTATAAAATACACGACCTCACCAACTTTATGTTGACAGAAACTATTTTTGGCATGTGTTCAGGTAACCCAACAGATATGATGACGTGGATCCTGGAAGAGTCAAGACTGTCTATATCCTGAGTTCCGCTGCGTAGCTCCGATAACCCGACCCAACGACCCGGCACCGACTGCCCGGGTAGTTACACTTGTTGTTCCTGCCAGTGTTGTGTGGATCGTGATTGATTGAAGCCATTCTCTGATTTTTTTTCGAAAACAAAGTCTATTTAAAAACGGTTGAATCGAAGATAAACTATTACTCTATTTTCAATCAGACAAACAAACGATATCAATTATTGTGAGCTGATATGTTTATATTAAATTAATTGGTTAGATCGAATTTAATTGACCAAGCTCTGATACCAATTGTTAGGATCTGAGTTTGATTGTTTTGATTTGTTTAAGTAGAGTTGAGAAGAATGAAGTGAATATAAATGGAAAGTGCGGAATGATAAACTATAATCAAAACAAGAGAGTAAATGTTTTCTAATCGAATGATTTCATAATATTGAATGATTGCAATCAATTACAAGTACTCCCCCTCAGCCTGATCACTCTGTGATTGTTTGTCTGAGAGAATGTTGTGAGTGATGAATAGAACAGTACAGGCACTGTTCTATTTATAGACAAATCTAAACCACTGATGATCTAAGCTGACGTCACCTAAGACAGTGACCTCTAACAGAATAACAACATAAAACATCTGCTATATACAAACTACTGTTACATTGCAAAACACTGTAAGGTAAACTACTGTTGAGGAAAACTCTGATGGTCTTGTATCATCTGTTGGAGCCTAAGTGCTGTTGGCTCCAACAGACCTTTAGTCTTCAGCACTTGATCAGCAGTTGTTCTCTATCAGACCTTTCGTCAACAGTTGTTCTCTATCAGTTGTTATCTACCAGTCCTTTGTAGCAGCAGTTGTCACAGTAGTTGTTTGGGTAGAACAGTTGTTAGGGTCAACAGTCTTTTGGGAGGAGTATGTTGTAAATGTTGTTTATTAATATGGATCAACTGTTAGTATATTTTGGCTTTTCAATCATCTGTTCTTCTCCAGGTCAACAGACCCAACAGACAAAGTGTGGTATTTATACTAGTCCACATTCGCACCTTTCGCATGGTCGAATGTACCCACATTTTCCCCTTGCTCAGGGTCAAATGTACCTTTACTGGTCGAATGAACTTTTATTGTTTTCACATCCCAGGTTCACCCCTTTATTGAGGGTCGAACCAAGCTCATTTCCCAGGTTTCCCCCACGCTTTGGGTCGAACCTGGACTTGTGTTTTCTAGTTTTACCAGTTTGTCGTGTTTAACGCATTTTAACGCATCCTAACACATGAACATGCAATCTTAATCTATTTTTAACATATATAAGCATGGATAATCATCTATACATCGTTTAAACACATATTTGCATATAATCCACCATATAAGAATCAATCTACGCATAACACCTAATTTAGTTTATGTAATTCACCAAGAACGGGACTCGTAACGTGTGTGTGTGTGTGTGTGTGTGACTAACCCAATGATCCTCCAAATCATTGAACCCTGGACAATACAGACTGTGTTCCGACTCGACTGACCCCGTCAAGTATGTTTAATAAACGTTTTTCGCTAAGGTAGACTTATGTGTTTATAAAATGTTGACCCAAACATGCCGGGTGTCACATCATCCCCTGTTGAAAGAATTTTCGTCCAGAAAATTTCCCGAAGTCAAAGAGAATGAAGCGATAAGAAGAAAAATTATCCCGGTCGTCACATCATCCCCCTGTTGAAAGGAATCTCGCCCCGAGATTCACTCTTCGACGGTAATGAGTGTCGACCTAACCCAAGTAACGTTTCCCAGAACGCAAAGGAAATGATAACCACGAACGAAAGATGATATCAACAGATACTCTATGCTGGGGAACCGCCCTCCCCAAAGTGAATACAAAACAATGAATCCTCTTGATCGAACGCCTACTAGAGACTACTGTGATCGGTATAAATGACACACCGGTACCGTCCAAGTAGCATCTCCAAAGGACCCACATCAGACCCATGAATGCAAAACAATGACCAAATACCAAACTGAATGCACACAATGAATACGAATCGCCAAACAATGGGAATGAGAATGAATACAAGCATAACGAGAATCAAGAAAAGAATACTCACTAGTAACAGTATCAGAATTGTCCATGTTGTTCCTTGCACCGATGACATAAGTGTAACATCGCGAAATTTTTCCCATATATTTTTTTATTAATAAAAATAGAGCTTTATTTGAGTATAATCTATTGGTTGTTATAAGAAACAATTGATATATTTTTTTTTATCAATTCTTAAATTAAAATAAAATGTGTAAGTACGACTTCAATTTTTTTTAAATATCAATCATGCCATCCTAATTTTTGTGTTCCTACCCACCATTAACTGATTAATAGACATTCAATCAAGATCCAAGAATTTTGGCCGTATAGTTATTATTTTTTTTAGTAACTACAACATTGAATGTAAACCAATTAGCCATCTCCTTTTCTATTTTTTTCGCCTATTTCGTAACCGATAAGTCAACCCCATCATCAATATGGAAGCATGAAATAACACATATTTATTAACCTACGAGATCGGGAGTTTAAAACATAACCTCTATATAATGCCACCCAAAGGACGACACAATCACAACCACCAGAGATCAATAACCTTGTCGCACCGCTACATCGCCACTGATTGAAAACATTTTTTTAGACCACTGTGCTCTAACCGCCACACCGTTTCCCCCTGCGCCTTTCTGACCAAGAATCCCAAATAAAGCCACTGTGCTATGACCACACACCCATTGCTCTATATCCTTATCATGGTACTTTTTAGACTCCGTTTGAAACCGGCTCCACCGGTAGATACATCAGCTCCGTCTCCACCATCACCTAACCGCCATCTAATATTGTGGTCATTCACTCGGATTCCTTATTTAACGTTCTAACACTTGAGGTAATGACCCTTGTACCATCCTAAATAATGCATAAATAAATAACCCCGCATTTGATATTTATATGTACATATTAATACTATAGATGACATATTTCTATAATATTGTTGCTCGAAAACTTACAAACTTCTATTTGAAAGTTAAATCTTAAAATTCATGTGGCTATTAATATGTAAACATATGCATGTAATTTTGTATATGAACTTTGTGATATATGTAATTTATTTTTATAAACCACTTCGGACAAAACTCTTACACTTAAAAGAAGGCTTTATTTTTGCTTAAATTTGAAATCATATATATGGTAAAAGTTAATTTATATTTATAAATAAATAAGCTTAACTTGCATCTCCTGTATATACCTCGAGTACCTAAGTCTTTTGAGTGTAAATAGAGTGTTTTAACTTATGGTGTTTTTCTAAAGTCATTTCTTAATAAACTCCGTATGTGTTTTTTTTGTTTAACAACTAAAAATGGTTTTTAGTAGGGTATTATATTGTTTACGAAAACAAGTATAAAAAAAGAGGATTTCTTTACATAAACATAAACTCTTAGATTTTAAACTAACCAAATGGATTATTGAACTTTTGTTAAGAACTAATAAATATTAATTTAATCAACATATATTGCACGAACATCATTTAAAGTTGCGACTATAATTGTAGGCGTTAAAACTTTATTCCACTCCGACGGGTAGTTCACCATTTTGCTTCCACAATTAAGTTGCAACCATAATTCATTATATTCCGTTGACTTCTTGCAAGTTTATCATCACAAATAGGTGAGTTTACATAGCCCATTTTTGTGTTTTACATTTTGGGGTGAAACCTGTTTAAAACATTTTATACACTATCATTTACTCATTCTTACATTGTTGAAACTTGTGATTCAATTACACTATCAAACTATCATTTGACTGTAACAAAAAGACACAGTACAATCATTAACATTGATCAAGCCGCCTGTTTAGATTATAGCGCTATAGGTCTGACAAACCCATCCCCCCGCATAAATTCAGGGATGATCGATAACAGTTACACTTTTACTAACTTGCGAGTTAGGTCTCAGTCGACACAAGGTTTGATTGTACAAAAGATACATTGTTACATGTCAGACTCATATTCTATCGTTACTCATTATTATACTTCAACTATGATTGCTATACAACATATTGTTTTCAACTATATGCAAAACCTATGTATTCTCACCAACTATTTATAGTTGACCCCCCCATCTTTTCAACTTAACATGTTTCAGGTTTATTTGCTATCTGAAGTTGTACAAGTCTTGGAACACATAGGAGCTTTGGACCTAGTTTAAATTAATCAACTTTTGTAATCTTTACTTGTAAGATAAATTGTAAATTGTTTAATATTATTCAACATTCATTTAGTACCATGAGCTATTGAACAATCATCACTACGTGACCCTTTGATGTTTACGCCATCGGTTGGGGTGTTACAATAAGCACGACCAGTTCGACCACCACCCTCACCTTGTTTCAGCTTAGGACAATCCCGCTTGAAGTGTCCAGTATCCCCACAGTGATAACACCCCTTTCTCCCCTGAGGGGCAGTAGCAGTGGTAGTAGTAGTAGTGGCCTGTGCTGGTTGTAGCTGAAGAGTAGTCCTACAGTCCTTAGCATGTTGACCAAAACGCTGGCACCGACGACAACAAAACATCTCACAATCACCCGTATGATGAAACCCATACTCACCACACTTCGGGAGTTTCCCAGTATAACCCCCAGACCTCTGCTCGAATGACGCTCACACAACCTCCTGTTTCTTCGCCTGCGGCTGGGACGACCCAACGCTCTTTCCAGCACTCTCCCACTTCCTCTTGTTGTCCGCAAGGGCTTACATAGCAACACCCCCTCGGAGGTAGAACGCCCTCAGCAACCTTCATGTTGGTCAGCTTGTGGGCTGCCCGAACAGTGGCCAACATAGTAGTGTGATCAGCGGCAGCAACAAGCCCTGCAATCTCCGGCACTAACCCAACAACGTAGTGCTCAATCCTTCGGTACTACGGTGTAGCCAAACCGGGGCACATCACGGCCAACTCGTTGTGCCTAGCAGTAAACACCTCGATCTCCGACCCTACCATCTTCAGATTCCAAAACTCGTGCTCCAGCTTCATAATCTCGTCTCTTGGGCATTACTCCGCCCTCAACATATGAACAAACTCAGACCACGACATAACATTGGCCTCACCCAGACCAAGGTTCGCAGTGGTGGAGTTACACCAAGTCAAAGCATGTCCCTCCAGAGTAGCAGAAGCGTACTTGACGCGATCAGCGTCGGGACAGTTACACACAGCAAACACCGATTCGATCTTCTCTAACCACCGAAGTAGTCCCACTGCCCCTTCAGTCCCATTAAAGTAATGGGGCTTACAGTCCATGAACTTCTTGTAGGTGCACCTAGACGGCACCTGATTAGTATTTCCCAGGGTCTGCTGAGCAGCCTGGAAAACAGCCAACGCAACGTTCAACTGCTGCTGCAACATGTTCTCCGAATCCGCCTGAGTCATGGTGATGTTCCTACCACCTCGTCCACCGCCATTGCGACCCCCGCCGCCACCACGACGTCCACCAGCACGTCCACCAGCGCGACTAGACATGTTCTGCCAAACATGAGACGAGACACTCATTACCACTAACAGATCAAGCTACAAGTGACCAAACGAATTCAGAACGTGGTTCCAGCATGACAATTAGTCCGAACACGAAGTCCACCAAGATTTTCATGCATTTCGATTTATGATTTCGTGTGCACCCGAAATAACAAATCGCTCTACATGGTCCTCTAGGCGTACTCCTAGCTAGAATTTCCAATCACCCGACACCCACATTCCTAGAAGAAACTGTTATCGCATGAGGATCCCAAAGTGAACAGTCACCCAGGAGTGTACTATGACAAGTACTAGTGCATGATAGTGTGTGTGTGTGTGTAGGCAAGTATGTACATTAGAGCATAGAGGGGAGATATCCAAATCCCGGAAAAAAACTCAAAAGTGTGCCGAAGCCACCCCAATGTACACTACTGCCAAGTATAAGCGATAAGCCTCTTCATCTTCAAACCCGAAGAAGAAGATAGAATAAGTGTAGAAATAGTCCAAAGATAGATAATAGGATACTGTGTGATGAGGACACCGACACCCCGACAAGGTTAGTATGTTTTACCAAGTGACACAACTCGTAACTATGTGTGACTGTCTAACGTGTGTGATACTCGGCTATAGACTAGACTCTACATGCAGTCCTAGTTCACTATAACCATTGGCTCTGATACCAATCTGTCACACCCTCAAATTTCCACTTGCGGAGTTTTACCGCGAGGCGCGTGACAAACCAGGATCCAAGTCAACGGTCACAATAAACGACACTATATGATATGAAAACAACGTAAACTGCCATTGAGTTTCAAAACCGTTCTAACACAGCGGAAGCAAAATGTATTATTACAACTGAAAAGTAAAACTCAAAGTCTGAGATGTTTAACAAAACATTCTTATGGTTCCTAGACGCCGTGAGACTCCGTGTGACTATCGACAGCAGCTACCTTAGCGACCTGAGACAAACATGCTAAAAACGTTAGCAAATAATGCCGGTGAGTTCACAGGTTTTTAATGAATACCGACTCTAATGAATACTGACTCCTAAATGAATACCCATGGTCAATCCAGACCACATACATGCAAAACATATGAATACCTATTACTACTGCAATTGGAAAACCATTACTGGACTCGAATACTATGAATACTGAATACGTGCCCGAATGAATACTGAATACTGAATACCGCATACTGAATACTGAATACTGAATACCTAAGAGACAACATGCACCCGTCCGACCTCCAGTCGACGAGTGGGGCGGGTCAAGGCCAAATAGATCTATCCACATTTCCCCCGTTGTGCATCCCCGCACATTCATGGTTCTCCCCGGGACTTCCAAAGATCGCATAGTAATGTAATGAATACTCCAAAACATAATGAATACTCCAAAACCCAATGAATTCGTGAATACCAAAACATAGTTGACACACCTTTCATGAAAACATAGTTGACACGCCTTTTATGAAAACATAGTGACACACGTTTAAAGAATACAACATGTTTTCTCCCCCGAAAATGTAAAACCAGTAAAAGAGTGGGCCGTGAAACTCAACTTAGAGTGCGTCTTCTGATAATTAGAAATACAACACGTGTATGATAATCCCAACTAATGACAACCTATCAATGAGTTTACATAAGTGTTATGACTACTAACCCGAAGGCTAACTAGTCCCCGATTGTCCAGATCTTGACTACGTGTGTTAAAAAGTGCGTTTAAACGTTAACCGGACATACCAGACAGACCCGACATCCCGTTGGTGACCAATTACATAAATTAGTCACGTACATAAGGTTAACACATAAGTTTCAAGCATAAAACACTTAGTTTGCATCAAAAATCGCATATACGAAGTCGTAAGGTCGAATCGGGAGTTTCCTGTGTTTGGTTCGCCCCCAAGGGCTTCTGGTTCGACCCATGGACCCTTGGTTCAACCCTCATGATGTTCATTCAACCTATTCACAAGTTCATTTATCCTAACACATGTTTATTTGACCCTAACATATGTTTATTCAACCTTAACGTATGTTAATTCGACCATAAAACGTGTTAATTCGCCCCTGGGCACCCATATTCGACCCCAGGCACGCACATTCGACCCTCAGACACCCCACATTCGACCCTATGGTGCTACATTTGACCCATTTGAGCGACCTTCGACCCATTTGAGCGACCTTCGACCCTTTGTACATTCGCCCCTTTTGAGCCACGTTCGACCCTTTTGAGCCACATTCGACCCTTTTAACCCACATTCAACCCTTTTGAGCCACGTTCAACCCCACGAAGGGTCGAATGAGTTCCACGTTCGACCCTTTGCTGCAGAACTTCATAAAACGCACCAAAACGCATCTAAACGGTCCGAAAACATCACGGAACATCACCAATCACAACAGTCAACTATCATTAACATATTCCTACAAAACCCTACCAATTTTACCTGAAATCCGTCCGTTTTACAAGTTACCCGAAATGGCAAATTATGAAGATGTCACATCAAACGCATGCAATCTTTACCCAATTAGGAAACTTTCTGAAATCAATCAATAATCAAGTTAATATACTCATATTATCATGAACAAGAAACCCCCAATCATATCCTTATCACTATCATCATGAACAAGCCTTAGATCTAACCCAAAATCCCCAAATTGAACAAAACATCATGAATACTTGAAAACATAATGAATACTCCAAAACCCAATGAATTCGTGAATACCAAAACATAGTTGACACACCTTTCATGAAAACATAGTTGACACGCCTTTTATGAAAACATAGTGACACACGTTTAAAGAATACAACATGTTTTCTCCCCCGAAAATGTAAAACCAGTAAAAGAGTGGGGTCGTGAAACTCACCTTAGAGTGCGTCTTCTGATAATTAGAAATCCAACACGTGTATGATAATCCCAACTAATGACAACCAATCAATGAGTTTACATAAGTTTTATGACTACTAACCCGAAGGCTAACTAGTCCCTGATTGTCCAGATCTTGACTACGTGTGTTAAAAAGTGCGTTTAAACGTTAACCGGACATACCAGACAGACCCGAAATACCGTTTGTGACCCATTACATCAATTATTCATGCACATAAGGTTAACACATAAGTTTCAAGCATAAAACACTTAGTTTGCATCAAAAATCGCATATACGAAGTCGTAAGGTCAAATCAGGAGTTTCCTGTGTTTGGTTCGCCCCCAAGGGCTTCTGGTTCGATCCATGGACCCTTGGTTCAACCCTCATGATGTTCATTCAACCTATTCACAAGTTCATTTGACCTAACAGATGTTTATTTGACCCTAACATATGTTTATTCAACCTTAACGTATGTTAATTCGACCCTAACACGTGTTAATTCGGCTTCGGGCACCTAGATTCGACCCCAGGCACCCACATTCGACCCTATGGTGCTACATTCGACCCATTTGAGCCACCTTCGACCCTTTTGAGCCACGTTCGACCCTTTTGACCCACATTCGCCCCTTTTAAGCCACGTTCGACCCTTTTGAGCCACGTTCGACCCTTTTGACCCACATTCGACCTTTTGAGCCACGTTCGACCCCACGAAGGGTCGAATGAGTTCCACGTTCGACCCTTTGCTGCAGAACTTCATAAAATGCACCAAAACACATCTAAACGGTCCGAAAACATCACAAAACATCACCAATCACAACAGTCAACCATCATTAACATATTCTTACAAAACCCTACCAATTTTACCCTGAAATCCGTCCGTTTTATAAGTTACCCGAAATGGCAAATTATGGAAATGTCACATCAAACGCATGCAATCTTTACCTAATTAGGAAACTTTCTGAAATCAATCAATAATCAACTTAATATACTTAGATTATCATGAACAAGAAACCCCCAATCATATCCTTATCACTATCATCATGAACATGCCCTAGATCTAACCCAAAATCCCCAAATTGAACAAAACATCATCAATAATCAATTGTAACCTAACTCAATCATAAATCATCATCAATAACAGTCCTAGATCATTGTTATAACATCTATACAACAATTAGTCATCAAAAAAATACATAATACCACATAAAACACCATTAACACATGTTAATTTGTATGAAAACTCATTGTTTATGAATAGGTTTTGTTTAGAAAGATATTATGTGATACCCCGCAAATTCATTTTCTACTTAACTAGGGTTAGCTAGTTAAGTCACACGTCGCACAGTTAATTCAATGCATTCTACTTAACTAGGGTTAACTAGTTAAGTCACACGTTGCACAGTTATAGGGTAATAACTGCATGAAGTGGTAATTCGAGGAATTACCAGACTATATACATGATTAGTGAACCTCGGACGTTGGTGAACAAAGAAGTTTAATAATTGTGAGTTAACTGATTGAGATTGATTGCAATTACGTGCTTCTGTGATACGCTGTGAAAATATGTGCAAACCGTATGTGATTACGTGAACTTAAATCGGATACTTTAATAAAAATCATTAAAGGTGGACCATTAGGTTGATTAGGGTCTTAACACATGGGGTTGCACTTGTTACGGTCCGAAATAACGAAAGCGTCAAAGGAAAACACGTCAGGAGACGAAACAAGCCACCCGCGCGCGCCGAGGGCCTGTGAGCGGGCGCTCACAGAGTCTGAGCGGGCGCTCACAGAGTCCGAGCGGGCGCTCACAGATTCCGAGCGGGCGCTCGAAGAAGCCCGACGAGTCTTAACCGACTTACACACCTATTTAAGCATCCTTAACCTCCATGCAACCCCTAAACTCAACCCTAATCGCTCCCTTACTGACCCACACGAAATATTAACCCTATAACTCCTGCTAAGGGTCAAGATCATCAATTGGGAAGCTACAAAGGCGCACGGTTGATCGAATCGAAGGGCTAAGGGTATAACCTTTGATTCCTTACACTTTTATCTTATGTTTTTGTTATAAAAATCATGTAACAAAGTTTGTCCATGTCTGAAAGTTTTTAATAATCATTAAAACATGAAGCTTTTGAAGATTAAACGGATTAAACATGATAATAAACGATTAGTAACATCATAGGATACTTGTTGCGCAAGTTATTGATGTTTTGGTCTTTAAAGTTGTGATCTTTGCATGATTGGTAGTAGAATCTGATCAAAATAAGTATTAGGGATGTTTGGTAATGATGATTGATGTTTGTTGATTGTTTTTATGCACACGGTAGTCGATTAAAGTATGATTTAGGCGAAACTAAAATCTGGACAGAATGATTTGATGAACTTGTAGGAGCTGTAACACGACCTTAACATGATGATTTTGGTATTTTCTTTGCATGGTTGAATCACACTTGGTCTTATCTTTTCATAATGGGTAAAATCAAGTGTTTTGGACGTCGGTTGAGTCGTTTTTGGAATTTTCATTGAAAATAGGTCAGGTCAGAATTTCGGGTATCAAACTGAGTCAACTTTGAAACATCATAACTCAAGTTTTATAAAGAGTTGGATTGTGAAATTTTTACAGAAGATTAATATTGGAGTAATATGAGTTTTCCAAGTGGATTCATCCCGTTTGGATGAATACACAATTTTTGGGAATTTATCTACCAAACTGACCTGTTAGGAAGGTTTTCTGAACATAGCTGAATTAGACGAATTTTAATTATTTTTGTGTTTGGATTTAAGACAAAACAAAAATAGGTATTGTTGAGTGAATCCCAAAGAAAATTCAGTAAAACTTTGGGAGGTTAACTCACTGATTTACTATTTTAAATAAATTCGTTTTGATGGCGCACAATCTGTCCTGAGAACACAGATTGTGTATTATGTGCTTATGTGATTAATTGAGGCCTTAGGTGGTATGGAATTGACGTGTAACTGAAGTACACTTGTTTGAGACACATACGGAATGTAGAAACTAATTGTAACCAACACATTCACCAACGAGTCCGTAGGGTTTACTATTGCATGTAGAATCACTAGGCGTCACATACACACTTTTGAACGTTTAAACGCCTTGGACAAACGGGTTATATGGTGTAATGGTATTACACATATACTTACTTAGTGATATATGTAATAGGGAGTCGGTAGCACACCCTACTTTGGGATTTGGATTTACTTGCTTGCATACTAAGGTGAGTTTCACTACTCTTTTTCTCAAAAGCATGCGTCTCGGGAGACAACTTACTTACTGTACTAGTCCATGTTTGGGACTACTATTTTTATCTCGGGTTTTTGGATTGGTTGATTCCTGGGAGGAATCGGACCTTGCTAGTTTCACACTCTGTGTCCTTGATGAACTAAACTACACTCTATCACGGAAGTCCTTCACTATTTACCGAATGAGTTGCCGGGTGGCAAGCGGGTTACTAGTTGATAGCGCTATTAGGTTTGACAAACCTCACACCGTGCTGGGAGCCGGGCGTGAACTACGACCTTAGATTTTATCATTGTTGATAGGCAATGATGGGAGGCAAAAACCAGCTCGCGGGGCGAGTGCATTGTTCAAATAGCAATTCGGTATATCCTTGTTTAGTTATCATGAATGGGTTAGCTACCCTTGGCATACGCTGAACTAGTGGTACTTGGTTCTTGGTTTTGGTTGTTGATTACTACTTTTGGGTTTGGGAAAACCTAACTACTGTTTCTTGGTTTGGGAAACCTACACTTTTACTTACCATACTTTGTGAACTCACCAACTTTATGTTGACACACGATAGCATGCTTTTGCAGGTCTCTAGGTTCGGAGCACGATAGGACATGCATCATTGTGTCATGGGTTGTGAACATTATTTAACTTATACTTTACTTTGCATTCAACGGTTTTATTTTGGGCGCGTTGTTTTGCGCATGAACTTAAATGGTTATGTTTGAATTACGCTTCCGCAACTTAACTGAACTTTTTGGTAAACACTAAACGTGATTTTCAATAACGAACTAAATGGTTTGGGCATTTAGAGTCGTTCTTATGACTTATGGCTATGGAATCCTGGTATGTCATGCGCCTCGCGGTATAAACCCCGCAGTGGAAATTTGAGGGTGTGACATATTAGGAAGGTTTTTATCCATGAAAACATGTTTGAATCAGATCTGGACTCTTAGGGTTTAATGAAAACGAATTGAAATGCTTTAAAAATGATTTAGGATGAAGAACACACCTTAGATCTTTGTTTAGAAGATGCTTGTAGGTTAGATTATGGAAAACAAGAGCAAAAACTCCTTCCTTAGTGATTAAAGTTGCTAGAGAGTGTTTAGAGACATTTAGGGTTTGTCAAATGGTGAAAAATGACAAAGTGTGGTATTTATACTAGTCCACATTCTCCCCTTTCGCATGGTCGAATGTACCCACATTCGCCCTTGCTCAGGGTCGAATGTACCTTTACTGGTCGAATGAACTTCTATTGTTTTCGCATCCCAGGTTCACCCCCACGCTATGGGTCGAACCTGGACATGTGTTTTCTAGTTTTTCCAGTTTTTCGTGTTTAACGCATTTTAACGCATCCTAACACATAAACATGCAATCTTAATCTATGTTTAACATATATAAGCATGGATAATCATGTACACATCGTTTAAACACATATTTGCATATAATCCACCATATAAGAATCAATCTACGCATAACACCTAATTTTTTTTATGTAATTCACCAACAACGGGACTCGTAACGTGTGTGTGTGTGTGTGACTAACCCAATGATCCTCCAAATCATTGAACACTGGACAATACGGACTGTGTTCCGACTCGACTGACCCCGTCAAGTATGTTTAATAAATGTTTTTCGCTAAGGTAGACTTATGTGTTTATAAAATGTTGACCCAAACATGCAGGGTGTCACACCGTTTGCTTGTTAATTCATTCTTCCCAAGCTTGCACCTATCTTGACAAGATCAACCTTCACTATACTCATAAGATGTCACACCCTCAAATTCCTCGTGCGGGGTTTTACCGCGAGGCGCGTGGCACATCAGGATCCAAGTCAACAGTCACAATAAATGACAACTAAATGAAAGATATGTAAACCAAAACACCAAGTTTTTGATAACATAAAAACAGTAGCAGAAGCTTTAACATGTTTACAACCCCAAAACATGCAACTAGAAGATCTTAGATGCCATGCAAGACCCGTGCGCCTAGTCCATATGCTGCTACCTTAGCGACCTGAGAAAATATGCCAAAAATGTCAACATATAATCCTGGTGAGTTCACAGATTTTATATAATATGTTTTATCAGTCTTTAAAAACCCTTTCTGTTACTACTATGTTGTGTGAACGCTAGTTAGGCATTAAGTTTATTACTACTACGATTGAAACCATTGCTTATTGTGATTTTCCATAGTGTATACCCTTTAGACTACCATAATCTCTGGTAGGCCCTGTGTGATCAAGACAATATGTACATGTCCGACCGCGTCGACCCGGGTGGGGTTTGTTAGGCCCAATAGATCTATCCACATTTCCTCGCTACATACCCATATTAGTGGTTTCCTTGGGATTTAGATGAGTCGTATAGTAACATAATGAAAACCATAGTATAACATGATTGTGTGAATCCAAAATATGTAAGCATGTTCCTTCCCAAAAAATAAAACTTGTAAAAGTGGGGCTGTGAACTCACCTTAGGTTGCGTTCTTCTTTAGTAAACAACAGAAAATGCAAATGACAGTCCCTAGTATTGGCAACCTATCATAAGATGTGTGTGAGTACCCGGACTAATAACCCATAGGTTAACTAGACCCTGAATGTCCAGACCATAACCAATTTACATTTGAAAACAAGTTTGAACGTTAACTAGACCGGACAAGACAAGACCCGACATCCTGTTGGTGATCGGACATACCACATGTTAGCCACATACAAGAAATCAAGCATTCCTATGCAACTATGCACTTAACAAGCACAATAGTTCACCAAACATAGCACACAATTCCCATATTGCATATACGGTCCAAACACGTGTTATCAAGTCTCTAGAAATGTCACAGGGTTCCCAATATGTTCCTAGGTGTCAAACCATGTTCCGGGATCTTAAAATACACTTACAGCAACAAAACACACGATTAGACATCAAAACACGTGATTAGGAATCAAACAGGCAATTAGGAAATCTTACGGGCCATTAGGATTTCTACTCGCCCCTAAACAGACGAGTAGAAATCCTACTCGCCTTCTGCAGTTTAGGAGCTTCTTTTCGCGCTTAACCCTTCAAATCAGATCCGAAACATGTGAAATCACCCAACATGAATCGAAAATCATCAAGCAACATATTCTAAATGAAAACCCCAAATTTATCCTTAGTCTAACACCCTAATTGCAAGCATTTCCCAAAATTAAATAATATTATGAAAACATCTCATCAAGCATGCACAACTTACCCTAAATGGAAAATATCCGGATTTCATTACATAACAACGTTGCAAATCATCATCCTACTGTTACTACATCATCCTAGTACAAACCTTAACATCATACAATCATCAAATCATATCATAACCTCCTAAATCCTCGTAAATCAATCAAACGGGTCAAAACGCATATTATCATCAAAACACATCAAACAACCTTCAAACTCCTAGATAAACATCCTAACAACCTATCTGTATCAATACAACATCAAACACGTAAGAATTCCCATGTTTTAATCATAAAAATCTGTTCTTTGCATGTATACTTCACATATAACTAATATAACTCATATAAGGGATTAGACTTGTTTTAAATCTGTTTTTCGAAGTATTCAAAGACACAAACTTTATAAAATCAGGTCTGGACCTCTAGGGATCCAAATAACAACATGATAAAAGCTTAGGATGGATAACACACCTTAGATTATGCTAAAGAGAGTACGTAGCGCTTGAAAATGGTAGGTTTAGGGTATAAACGAGTTCCAGAGGTTGGGTATGGTGTGGGAGAGGTTTGGTGCGAGTTAGGGTTTCACAGATGATGTTTTACAAGTCAAGAGTGGTATTTATAGCTGATTCTAGTAACCCCTACTATTATAGGCGAGTAGGAATCCTACTCCCCTCTGTTATAGGCTAGTATGATTCTACTCGCCCCTGTTAGACGCGAGTAGCCTCCTACTCGCCCCCTGCAGGTGCGTTTGGGTTTTTGCCACATTAAGCACTATTTTAACATATATAAACATGTATTCACATATCGACAAGTCATATAATGATTATAAACACATAATGCATGATAACTAACACGTTCACATTCGTTCACCAATCCTCGGAACTCTAGACTTTCGTGTGTGCATTAAATCCGGTGATTCTACAAATCACCAATCCTTGTAGACATGGTTATGGACTGACTCCCAATGTTCCCCCAGATCATCGTAACTACTCCCGATGATTCCCCAAACCATCGTAACGACTCAACTGACCCAGTTAAGTATTATGTAAACATGACTTGCTAAGGTAGACTTCATAGATTCACAAAAGTTACTATCCGGAGTTTGCCGGGTGTCACACAAGATTAATCTAGTTAGTCATCACGTCCAATAACTAAAATATCTCATGAGTTATTCACACCATTTCATCTAAGTTTGAGTTTGGGTCAGTTTGACTCCTAAAAGTCAAACTGTCCATAAACATATCCATGTAAACTAGCTTAGGCAATGATGCACACAAGTACTAAGCTTTCATTCCCTATACCCATCTCATCCATAACAACATTTAGTGTTAAGGAAATGGGTATCTAGATAATAACATGTGTTATGTTCATAAAACACCTTATATTCACTGTTGCACTTTTTGCGCAGCAGCTGTTCGGGTCACTTTTACCCCTTCTAAACCCCATAATTTGACTTCTACTTTCAAATAAGAAATGTACTTCGTTCAAAGACCTTTCCAGTCATTTAAAAAATACCTCCTAATGATTTTCTATGATTTTATATGAATTTTTGAAGATCAGGTCAGAAACATAATTTTGACCAACACCTTTGCTGTCAAAACAGAAATGTCAACTTTACATGCTGTTTTGACCCACTAAAACTCAGAATTAGCTTCTCATGACTAAATATGAAATGTAATATGTGCAACAAGATTTTCAACGATATAAGGCTCGTCTTCTAACTCCTAATTATCAATGAGTTACAGCCTTTATAAGATGACAATCTAGGGCTGTCAAAAGTGACTAATTTCATACAATTTTATACCATTTGACCTAATTCAAGTTTTATGTAAGCATTGTATGAAACACTTAATGTGCACACTTTGTGCAAGTGAATTCTAAGCCTTATGGACTTCTCAAACTTTACCATTTAACTAGCTAATCATCAACAATTGATAACCTTGATTTCTAACACATTTACATAGCATAATGATAACAACTTATGCAAGATTTCACCAAATGCTTGTATGGTTCATACCTAGGTCAAAACCCACTTAACATGGGCATACAACAATCTAATTAGCATATGAATCAAGCATAGCCTTATGTATTATCACAAATTATGGTTCATTTAGTGTCTATCAACCTCTAGAAACCTTTTTCTATTCTTGATTGACATTTTCACATAAAACCTAGTTTCATCATCTTCTACACAAGAGTGATTTAGATGCAATAAAAAAAGTTCTAAGGTTACCTTGTGATGATTAGAACACCAATTTAGCAAGAATTTCATCATGCATTGGCAAGAACCCTTGATTTGGCTTGGATTGCACAAGATTTGTGAGTAGTAGGTGTGATGTGTGTGTGTTTGGGTGTGGACATCGACTTCTGCTTATGAATGTCAACCCACCCCTTTTTACACAATATACTCTCATCTCAACTTTGGCCAATTAACACATTTAGTCCCTCAAGTCAAATTCCAGGTTTATTAGATTAAATGACTACTAGGTTGGTCTCGAGTATTGTGTTTTTGCCTCATTTGGATAATAAAAACTATGGGGTTACATTCCTATCAAGACAAAGACCTCGTTTTATTTACTGATAGAAGGTTCGCTCTATTAGTTAATTCGTTTTTGTTATTTGTTAATCATGCCAAATGGCATAACTAAGCGAAGATGATTTTTGGGTGTTACACCAATGGCAACTGGTTCCACACTAGGATCTGATCCAAATAGAATTTCAATGGTTATTAAGAAATATAAAGGGATGATTGGATCTCTTTTATATCTCACTGCAAGCAGAATAGATATTATATTTGCAACATGCTTTCTTGCACGATATCAATGCAACCCAAAGGAGTCTTATCTAACAGCTATATAAAGAGTGTTCAAGTATTTGAGGGGAACTCCAGATCTTGGATTACGGTATCCAAAAGGTACAAATTTAGATCTTATAGCTTGCATTGATGCAGATCATGTAGGTTGTAAAATGGACACAAAGAGTACATCTAGAAGCTGTCAAATGCTGGGAGAAAAACTGGTGTGTTGGGCTTCAAAGAAACAAAATTGTGTATTAACAACCACAACAGAAGTAGAGTATGTAGCAGCAGTGTCACACCCTCAAATTCCACATGCGGGGTTTTACCGCGAGGCGCGTGACACACAAGGATCCAAGTCAATGGTCACAATAAACGATATCTATATGATATGAAAACAACGTAAATTGCCCATTATGTTTCAAAAATCCAACCATCGCTTGCGGAAGCGTAAAACTTTATTACAACTCAAAAGTAAAACCTGAAAGTCTGATAATACTCAAAATGAAATGCAATTGGATCCTAGACGCTGTGAGACTCCGTGCGCCTAAACTCAATACTGCTACCTTAGCGACCTGAGAAAACATGCCAAAAAGACGTCAACATATAATGGTGGTGAGTTCATAGGTTTTAAGTTCACAAAGCGTTACAAACGTAAAGAATTTATAAGCAGATAATCAGTTTTTAGGCTACCAAAATGCAATAATCTATAAGCAGCTCCACCCCTGCTTTTCCAAAATGCATAATCTGTTTTGTATAATCAATCCCAAACACCCCCTTAATGGTTAGTTTTCTTGTCCCACACTGGTAGGAGAACCTCATTAACATCCAGGCTAATTTAGTGCCTAATGTTTCAGCAACATCCCAAGTCTTAATGCTTCAGCCTTAACCATTTCATTCAAAAGCTGAAAGAAACACTCTGAATGTTGAATCACTCAGAGCTGAATGGTTCAGAGCCTCATTAAGAGGCTTACCAAACAACTCCTTAAAGTTAGTGAAGCTAACTTTGAGGGGGAACAAACAACTGATCACAAAAATATGTAAACTAAGTTTACATCTTATTAAACCTTGACAAATCTAACTACATAGAGTCAAATTCTAAGAACATATGAGAAAATATGGGCTTAAAAAGGGGGAGAAAATGAATTTCTGCCTAGTTGATTGACAATCTTTGACTTTTGGAGTCAACTTAACTTCCCAAAAATCAAATTTGATAGGACAATGTCATTTGACATTATGATCAAAGAAGGTCGTCTTCTTTTAAAGAGAAATCTGTTTTAAAATCAATTGAAAAATGTTCAAAATGATTTTAAATGTATATTTCAATTGATAAATGAAAATCTAAACAAAAATCTTAAACCATGAACATTTTTTTAGATTTAATTCTAAAAAAATCTTAAAATACACCATCAAAGGATGAGAATTAAAAGATTTTTAAACATATACTTTATAAATGTTACAAATTCAAAAAACATTTCTCAAAAAGGACTGGATCGTCAAACAAGTATGTGATCAAAAGTCAAAGGTCTGTTGATCAAAACATCTGACAAACAACACTGATATGGCCAACAGCTGTTAAGCTTCAACAAATGTTGAAATGACTGATGTTCACCAAATGTTGAAAGAACTGATAATCTTAAACAGATGTTGTCTTATCAGAGGTTCTTCACTAGATGTTAAAATCACCAGAGGTTCCATAACAGATGATGCAGAAACATAGGTTCTTCAAAAAACTGTTAGATTATACAACATTTTTTTGGAAAAGCAAAACCTCATACACAAGCTCTCTGATTCTAAAAAAAATGGGATGAAACTCAAAACTGATAATTCATTGCCACTTTTATAAAAGGCGACTTCGAGTTTCATTCTCATCCATTATATATATATATATATATATATATATATATATATATATATATGTCTAGAAGAATGGATGAGGATAAAATCCCAGAATTCTGGTGAATACTTAGAATTTTCTAACCAAAATCCCAGAAATCTGGACTTATGGTTAACCTTGTAGCTAGTTGAGAAGAAAAGTGGCATAAATGTTGGGACCAACTTATCCACGTGTCCTCTCAGGATTGATTCAAGATCTAAAAAGTCTCGTTTTGTTCTTGGAAGGGGGAAGTTAAAGGAAATCGTGGGACACGATGGATAGTACATTAAAAACGGTAGTATAAAAACTAACCGTTACACCATCAAGTGGGCTATATCAATCGAAGGTATAATTAAATCCAATTAAAATTCAAGTATCCGGAATGTTGCCATCTTCATTAAAACTCATATATATATATATATATATATATATACCCATATGATATTTTACTAATAATGTCCAACATCATCAAACACCAGAAATCAAATCCATCCAAAAATCTCTCAAACTTTCTCATAAAATCCAACAACTCTCAAAACACGTCTACCTCATACACAAATCCTGAAACTTCAACCTTTGTTCAAACCCAGATTTTACAAAGAAATAGATGGATAACCTATACTGATGGGAAGGCAAACAACATAATTGTTGACCTTGATCACACCAAGTATGATGAAAGGCACCAAATCATAATTGAATACTTGAAGCACTGTCCTCTTGCTGGAGCTCTGACTAACTTTAAGTTAGTACCAGTGAAGGTGTTGCAATAAGTATGGGAAACAATGAAGGCAGACGTAGCAGAGGATGGCATTGAGGATGTTATGCTGCTCATATCTAGGACAATCAAACATTGAAGATTCATCTTCAAGACATAAGAGATGTTATGGGATTACCAACTGAAACAGAGTATGATGTGTTATCTAGTGTTGAAAGAATGGGTGAAGCTCTAAGGGATATAGGATACAAGGCCAACTTCAATAAGTTTGGAGAGTTCAAAATATGGAATCTATCTCCCTTCTGGAGTCTATTGTTTATGGTCATAAATAAATGCTTAACTTCAAAGACAGGAGGAATGGACTACGAAAGCCAATATTCTTTGAATATTCTGTATGGCTTGGTGTCTGGAGCCAAACTGGATTATGCTGATTTGATCTGGAACCAGATCAAAAGGAGGAACTAAGACTCAAAAACATCTAAGAGCAGAGGAAAACAAACAGAAAAACACCTACATTATCCTAGATTCTTAGGACTTCAGATTGCAAAGATGATTGAAGAAATTCAGATGCAGTTTAAAGAGAGTGAGCTCATGTTCAACTCCACCACCATGCCAGTTTGGAGAGCAAAGATTAAAAATGGAATGAGGAAGATGAACTACCAAATATAACCAGAGGTATGATCTCTTTTATACCCAAAGATTCCATAATCTTAAAGAATCACTTTAAACATATGAACAAACAAGATAACAATAGCCTTGATGACTCAAATTCTAAGTCTTAAGAGAATTCCCAAAATACCCCTCCAGCAGACTACTCAAGAACCACCAGCAGGGTGAGGAGTTCTAAGGAATACTCATCCAGGTCAACAACTATCCCCCCCCCTATCCCACAAAACACACCACCAATTGTTTCACTTGAGATACCAACAATAGAAGGCACCATAAATTTCAGTTCTAAATCTGTTTAAGAGGAGAAACTAAAATCACAACAGATAGGCACCATGAAAGTGGTGCCATAAACCTGGTTTATGGAAGAAGGCATTTGTTGCCTCCTTCAACAACTCATGGAGGACAAGACTCTGGGACTGTCCAAGGATGTGAGGAAAATTCAACTTTGCATATCTTGCAAAAGTTTGGTAATGAAAAAGAACGTTACACCATCCACTGATGTTGTGATCCCTTCATTCAAACCAGGAGTAGATGTGTTTGCTTCTGGTCGTCAGATGGAACATCCGTTGTTCCAAATTCACCACAAGTCCTGACAACAGCAAAATCTGAAATTCAGATTTTTGCTGAATCTATTTAGGCTTCTCTTAAAAGCTTGCATGATGCTTTAGAGAGAAAAGAAGAAGAAAAGGAGAAAGAACTAAAAGAAAAGCTGGAATCCATACTGAAGAATCAGGAGTCACAAAACTCTGACATTCAAAAATTGTGAGAGTCAGTAAACCAGAACACTAGCAGACTATCAGAGCTTGAGAAGAAAACCACTACTCAATTCAATGAAATTCTCAAGCTAGTATAAGAGCAAGCAAGAGAACAGAAAACAAACAACAAAAACAACAATAAGGAGATTTAAGAAAGCATCAATAACTTGGCAAGGGAAGTAAGGAAAATAGCAAAAGAAAATGCACTGATTAAGAATAAGATGAATTAGCAGACAGCAAAATGGGAAACATCAGCTGAAGAGATAAAGAAAAATCTAGAACAGTTAAAATAAAAGGGGAATGCCACCATAGATCAAGCAAAGCAGACCTTAGATATGGTGAAATGGGCAATACAGAAATTCAATGAATCATCCAAAAAGCCCTCTCCCACTACTGAACAATAAGACAAATCTCAAGCAGCAGAGTTTACAACACTTGTTGTCCAAACAACTGATAGGGGGATATGACTATTTAAGAACCACAAACAAAAGTCTCACCATAACCTAATGAAGTTAACATACTTGCACTTTATCAAACTGAAAAGGACACCACAAAGAAGAGAACCTTCATAGAAATGATGATGGAAGCCTCAAAGGATGATATAGCAGAAGAAGCCAAAAAGAAGATGAAGGCTGCAGTCTGTGATGCCATGATGGAAACTTCAACATCTGAATGGAAGGTGGAGCCTGAAGTCAATAGAAAGAGAATCAAGTAGGATCCTAGTGAATATGTATTTCCTGAATCACACTATAGACAAATCTATAGAGAATAAAATGAAGAAATAGGAATACTAAGCCCACATTCCAAATTCAACCTCACCAGAAGGATAGAGGATAATCAATTGCATTACCTATGGAACAACTGGAAAATCTTATAAAGAGAATTTTTCATGTCAGAAATCAAGAAATAATCAGTGGGATAACCACACACAGGTATAATGAATATGAGTTTGAAAAAGATGACAGAGTATGCATAAAGATCATAGATGGAAATTTGGGAGACTTGCATCCTAAAGATTTAATAAAGTTGATAAACAATTTCATGGATGATAAATATACCAATATCCAAGTTAGAAGATCACCTTATGGAATTGCCAATGCAGCTAGAAAACAGTTTCTGAGAAATGCTAGAAATGACTTTGATCTTGCCCTCAAATATTCCAGCATGCTGCAAAAGATCAATCTAACTACAACCAATCAAGACATCCCAAAAGCAGTTAACAAGCCAAATTTGGTATAATAGTTCTCACACTAGAGAAATGGATCATTTTCAGGGATGATAGCCAGAAAAATAAAATGTTGATAATGGCTGAAATCAACAAATATTCAAATCAGACTATGAGAATTTGAAGACTTACATGGAATTAGTGCAAGACAAACTGGAATTGATGGGGAATTTAGATAGAAAGTAAAGAATGGATCAGCTCATTGACAACTGGATAGAATCCAAAGACTTACTCAACTCTATGTTGTTCACATGCACAAGGACTATTCCTCATAAGAAGATGCTCAAAGCTCTTGACAAGAAGATACTTTGAAGTTATTGAAAATGTTTTGTATTAGTTATTAGTTATTAAAACTTTTAATTCTGTTCTACTATGAATGTAATTGTCACTACAGTTTATTTTTAGTACTTTGAATATTTGTTTTGTCTTTCAAAAAATGTAATTGTCTAAGTATGCATTAGTTTACTTACAACACTTAGGGGGGAATTATTACAACCAAAATGAAAAAAAACATGAAGTGTTGAAGAAAACTAAGGCTGGGAACCAAGACTAAACAAAGTGAAGAACATCCAGAATAGGTTCCAAATGAAGAGATCAAGATCAATAAAGATTCAAGAACAAGATCTCTTTGAATACAAAGACAATGAAAGACAAACACAACTACTTTCTGATGAAATCTGGGAAAGAAGATGGAAATCTGGGACAAAGGAACCAGATTTCTGGGATAAAACTCTGATATTGGCTTCTTGACCAAATCCCAGATTTAAACTTCATATTTCTAGAAGAAATTTGGAATCTTGACAAGTGGGAAAGTTAAATGCATGCACCTTGATCCCAATCACTCATGCAAAGACTTTCATTCCCTTTTCAAGCTACAAAATAAGTTGATAAGTAAGCAATTGTTTATTCACCAACTTGAGGTAAATACTTCGCTTTAAATAGAAGACGTTATACGAAGGAGAAGATTGTCAAGTGTGAATGTGAAAGTGTGTGATATACATTGCAACATCTGCTATTACAAGAAATATCTTTTACACATACTCCACACCACATTCACAATAGCCATAAGAATTCTATTGAGTCATTCTTTAGTAAAGTCCAAAGGTGATCCTTGTCATAAGGTTGCTACTATATATAAACTCAAAACTTCATAAAATCTTATGTGCTCTATTGTTTCTGAAAGTTTGATTTCTCATTTCGCACATTGAATATATATATATATATATATATATATATATATATATATATATATATCTTGTTGAAATCTCATTAGCATTTGATTTAAAGTGAGGCTGATATTTCTGGGACCAACACGAGTCACCTAGACGAGAGTTAGTGAAAGAAAGATGTTTTGTTATTTAGCTTGCGTGATAGCTTCTTTCTTTACTTTTCAGCCGCAAGAAGCGATGTTCCTCCAATAGAGGAGCATATGCCTTATTCACACTATGTTTCCATTCGAGGCTTCTTTAGTCCTACGGACGACGTCACATGTGTAGCAAGGTGCTTGTGACCATTTCAGCTTTTGAGCAGAGGCCTTGACAGGTGTAGCTAATCAGCTTCTTTACTTCTTAGTTCCTTGCCTTCTCGGTTTCTAAGCTTCTTGATTCTTTCGACATTAGGTACCCGTATCATCAGCCCCCAGTCATAAGTAGTCATGGGTGATTGTGACTTAGTACGTTTTCTTTCGATTTTGAACTTGTCATTTATAAGCTTCCTAAGCTTCTAGGTATGTCAAGCTTTTGGGATCCAAAGATCCTTTTGTCATGTATGAAGCTTCTAACTAGGAGCTTGAAGAAGTTTATGCTTATTTCAAGTAAGCTATCATTTTAGAACAAAGTAAAGTTTACAAATGTTTTCTTGAACATACAACAAGTAACATTTGTCTATTGTTTAATATCAGATGCTTTCGTGAACATGTTTAGGAGGTTAACTTCCTTATGTGTCATATCATTTGTGAGCATCTTTGTTTAACGGAACGGGTATCGGACAAGAACCTCGCAAGGTCGATAGTCCTAGGAATCGCCGTCAATGGATGATTTTCTGTCATTGTCGCCACCGTCCTTGACCTTTCTTTCACCCAAAAACACCCACCATCGCTGCAAGCTAAAGTTTTTTATCCTATGAGAAAGATAGGACAAAGAGCTAAACTCGTATAGTTGAAATAGCTCATTTGGATCTTGATGGTTTTGAGCGATGGTCCTCCTTGTGGGATGTAATATTTATACCGTTTCCTTGCTTATGCCTCATGTTATCATGGGCATGTTACTTGATAAGGCTGGCTAAGTAAGGATTTTGTGAATGGCTATTGAACATAAACGAACACGTTACCGAACGTTCACGAACGTAAACGAACGAACGCGACCTCTGTTCATGTTTGTTTGTTTAACTAAACGAACAAAATTTTTTGTTCATGTTCGTTCCTTTATTAAACGAACGAACACAAACGAACTTCCCTCCGAATGGTTCATGAACTCTTCGCTGAAAGTTGAGTTCGTTTGCAGCCCTAGGTGAGGACCTACAAAACTCATTTTGTACTCGAGGAGTGGCTTCCCTAGCCATGTATGGGGAGCGGTTTGTCTTGGTGACACATTATATTAATGCTACATGGAGCAAGTATATGTGGGGATCTTTTATACTCATCACAGTGAGCGGTCCAAGCCTTCATTTCTTATTATTTAGTAGCCTCCTTTGCGTGATAAGTAATCTTTCCTTTTTCCCAAGTTGTTAGTCTTATTAAGAGAGGTGTTAAGCCTTCCCTAAAAAATGCGCTTGTTCCTTTAAATGACAATAGTGCATGGAAAAGAGTTTAATTCTTTAAGGATGATTCGACCTAATGTTCGTCCATCCTTAGAAAACATTAGATTGATTCATATGTTGAAGTATGGCTAAGCTGCCAAGCTGTTAGCTTCTTTAACTCATTTGTAAGCTATGTAGCATATGATATAAGCTAATTTTAGTAGCTCTTAACATGATTTGTTTTTTTGGCTTCCGATATGTCATATGTTGATCTTTGTTTTTTCTTTTGTCAATAATAAATGTTTAAGTATGGCCTTAGAAAGCAAATATCTTTGAGTACCCAAGGCACCTTATTTATATGTGTTCTCTTCCCAAGGCTTGCTTGGGTGTATCCATTATGTTGTTTGCTTTGGGCAATCTGCTTATAGCTTGTGCAGATCTAACATTTGCCTTTTCGGTGCAAAAGTTAAATTATATTATTATGACATAGGTTCGAGCTTCTACGTTCGAGCTTCTCACTTGTATCTATGAGCTTCTATATTGAAGATTCTAGCTTCTAGCCTTGAGCTTCTAGATTATAGCTTTAAACTTCTAGCTTCGAGCTTCTAGCTTAGAACTATGAGCTCAGAGCTTTAACCTTGTAGCCTCCGAGCTATAGCTTATAAAATTGTAGCTTCCAGTCTGTAGCTCATGAGTTTACTTGTAGTGTTGTCTGCAGCTCCCGTATGGCAGCTGGTATGAGGAGTGTACTTTTTTTGATAACTATATAGCTGAATAGTTGTCTACAGTTGTCCTGTAGCAGCTGGCGTACTATCTGACATGAATAGTTGTTTAGGCTTATAAAGTTAAATAGTAGTTTGTAGCCACCCTATGTGAGTCAGCGTGGTTTATCTAACATGACTAGGTGATAATGGTTTTTTTTACTAAATGTAAAGTTAATGGTTAGCTTACAAGTGCATGGGTTTTTAAATGTCATGGGTACACTCATATGTCCCTTCACTTTCTACCAAGACTTTTGGGCCAAATATAGGTGTTGGCTAAAACTTGAAATGAAATGTAATGCTAGTATTATTCAAAACATTGTTAAAATCGTTTCATACTCTTGATTATTTCTTGGAAAGCTCGTTTTAGAAATAGGAGAAGTAAAATATTTTTATGCTTTATCTTGTTTAGGTTAGTAGGACTTTTATAAGCTTGTGCCTAATGTTAACACCCAAAGAGTGATCGGTAGGGACATCACTTAAATATTAGATAATGGTATTACATGTTGTATTCTCTTTACACGTTTTTCTTTGGTGTCTCGTGTGCTTGTATCCACATGAAGTGATGAGGTATAAATGAACATTTATTATATTAAGATGTAACATAGGTTAACATAGGGAAGATTTTTTGCACACGGAGCTTCCCGGGGGAGTTTGCCTTCCGAACCTGGTGAGTGTTGACCCTCTTTTTATTAAAGTTTAGTATATTAAGATGTAGTATAAGCTAACATAGGGGAAGATTTCCCGTCCACGGAGCTTCCCTATGGGAGCACGCGTTAACCCACTCTGTGTATGTCGGCAGGCATCTTTGCCATTTTGGTATAAGACACCACTTTTTATGCGTTTAAGGTCTGATTTACTGTTGACTGGTCACCTTTATGGATTAGTGTGTAAAGAAGTCTGACTTTTGACTTCTCCTACTTTTTACTAGTTCACCATTGTAGTAGGAGTTGCGGTATGGCAGCCTAAAGCTTCCTGGCTTCACTATTTATAGTTTAGATAGGCTACCCAGCTCCGATACTTTATGTGATCTGTTTTCTAACTTGTATATTAATTGTGGTGTTCTAGCACCTAGGTCATCAATTATAAACATGATGATAATTCTTGGTCCCAAAAGTATCAGCCTCACTTTAAATTAAATGACAATGAGATTTCAACAAGATATATATAATCACTGTGCTGAATGAGAAATCAAACTTTCAGAAACAATAGATCACACAAGTTTTTAAGAATTTTGAGTTTTATATATAGTGACAACCATATAAAAAGGGTCACCTTTGAACTTTACAAAAGAATTCTTATGGTTGTTGTGAATGTGGTGTGGATTATGTGTAAAAGATATTTCTAGTAAGAGCAGATGTTTGCTATGTATATCACAATCTTTCACATTCACACTTGGCAATCTTCTCCTTTGTATAATGTCTTCTATTTATAGAGAAGAATTGACATCAAGTTGGTGAATAAACAATTGTTTATTAATCAACTTGCTTTTTTTTTTTTTTTTTTTTTTTTTTTTTTTTGCAGGTTGAAAAGGGAAAGAAAATCTTTGCATGAATGATTGGGATCAAAGTTCATGCATTTAACTTTCTCATTTGTCAAGATTCCAGATTTCTTCCAAAAATCTGAAGTCTAAATTTGGGATTTGGTCAAGAAGTCAATATCAGAGTTTTGTCCCAGAAATCTGGTTCCTTTGTCCTAGATTTCCATCTTCTTTCCTAGATTTCATCAAAAAGGAGTTGTGTTTGTCTTTCAATGTCTTTGTCTACAAAGAGATCTTGTTCTTGAATATTTCTTGATCTTGATTTCTTCATTTGAAAAATTTTCTTGATGTTCTTCATTTTGTTCAGTCTTGGCTCTTAGCCTTAGTTTTCTTTAACACTTCATGTTTTCACATTTTGGTTTTAATAATAACACTTACGATGGAATTGCATGAGGGTAGCCTGGAGCTTCCTCCTTTTTTGACGGGTTAATGTGTGTAGCATGATTTGTACAAGATTCAATACTTGTTGAACAAAAAACTCATGGATTTAGATAGAGTTGTCACTTTCCACTATTTCCCTTTGTGCTTTTTTGTCATGCACTTTTATAAATGGTATAAGACAAAAGGTAGGATAGTCAAACTTTGGGGTAAATGTGTACACATCTTTCTATATAATTATTTATTCTTTTGATAAAATATTTTTGAGATGTGTTTCTTTTCTCATATCCTTTTTGACAATGTTACATATACGAACCAAGTTATAAGTGTAAACAGAGAGAAATATGGAACCTGGTCACCGGCGTTGTGAACATGTATCGTGTGGAGCTAAAGAAACATAAACATCTATAGGAGGTTTAGAAGTGATTTTTCTGGTAGGAACATCCTCTCCATCCTTAAAAAGAAAGAACTTAGGAACTTATGGAGCTGAACTACAAACAGTTTCATGTTCTAAGCAACGAAGCCCCACAGTGGGCGTCACTTGTTGAAACATTAAGGATAAGGCACGGAGATGGTATGGATGTCTCTTTGGGCTGGAGCTATCCCCTTCTAAGCTTGTACCTACACCACAAACAACTCGGTAGAAGGGGTCAAAAGACGAGGTCTCCGGACAACCCTCTAACGCTCAACATTAGTGATTTTATCCCCAAAAATGTACATCAAAGGAAATATGAACATGTAAATGAGAGATCGAGAATATGAGAGGAGGTGGTAGTTAAAACCGGACGGCTAGCTATTTCGGGCTGCTTAACTTGATGGTTGGAAGTTGGTTGTGAGAACTCATGTGTCTATGGACTGTATGCCGATAGCTCATGAGCTCCGTTAAGGAAGCTCACAAGTTCTGCAGACGAGCTTAACAGCTTTGTTTTGTGCAATTATAGAGAGACTATGAGTTGCTGGTGTGATACTTTAGCAACTCGTGGGCTTTCCTAGGGGAGTTTAGAAGATTAGTTGGTGAGAGAATATTTCTAGTCAGAGAGAGATAAGAGAGAAGTAAGATGGCTTGGGTGGAGACCAAGACAAATGAGATAAGAGAGGGAACTGAGGAGCTGATGCGTATAGCTTCTCTACGCCAGCTTTTGGCTTCTCAGCTTCTTGGCATGAGCCTGATAGTTTCTCGAATATTAGGTACCCATTTCGTCAATTTTTACGTTCTAAATTATTAAAAGGCTAAACTAAAACCGAAGTCTTCGATTATACGATCTTATTAACCACTTTTTTAATTGGTTTGATTTATTTGGGTAGATTTTTCGTTTTTCAATTCGGTCTAGTTAATGTTAATTAATAACAGAAACCAAACTTTAGCTATAATCTTTGTTTATTAGTATATAAAATGGGAGTATAAATACATAAAATATATTAATATATGAATTATTCGGTTAATTAAGAGTGGAGAGGCACTCCTTCATCTACCATAGCCCCTCCAATCCTGCACTAACAAGTCATTTTTACAATAAAAATAATACATAATTCAAACTAAAAAAATAAACAAATCACGAAAACTTAGTTAAAAAAAACTTCATTCATTTAGCTCATCCATCGATAAGCCATATGTTTATGCCATTTCACGTTTACATTCAACAACATTTCCCTCATCTGACCACGAAAATGATCATGGGATTTGAAAAAAAAGAATGTATGTATTAGGTTATTTAATTTTAAAAGACATTTCTTTTTCTTTTTTACCCACCAATGACCCCTTCAATAGATACATTACCGTTTTCTAGTCGTTATATTTTGATATTTTAACGCGGCTTGTAAACCCAGGCACACTACCTGCTTGCCTAACCCAAGGGCGTGGAGACGATATGGCCAAATGGGGCTACAACTCGTAAGGCTTACCCGTGGGGGGCCCTCTCCACCCTAAGCACACAAAAAGACCTTTAAGTGATTTTATTTGTTTTTTGTTAATTCAGTTTTCGATTGATTTCAGTTTGGGTACGACTTTTTCTGATTTGGTTTTGGTTTACATTTAAGTCCGCTTTTTTATAATGTATTTTTATAAAATATTAACATATTAAAAAATTGATGGTTCTTAAAAATCGTTGGGTAGTTGGCTTAGATTAAGGAGAACAAGTGTAACAATTATTTAAATAAGGAAGAGTTGAGTACGTTGAGGGAATTAAAGTGTAATTAAGAAGAAGGAAGTAAGGCGTAAAATTATTTAAAAGTCTAATTTACACTCAGTTTAAGACTGTACCTTATAAAGGAATGGATGTTCTTAACTTTTGGGTAGCTTAAAATACCTTTGTGAGTTGTATTATATATATATATATACTAGTAGTGTGCCCGCGCAATGCGGCGGGGAACACAGTTACTTTTACGGGAATGCATGATTCGGTTTAATTCAGTTATTAGCCTTAACCAAAACCAAAGTCAATGGTTAAATAATCTTATTAACCGATCGGTTAATTGGTTCAGTTTATTTGATTAGATTGTCGTTTTTCAGTTCTGTTAAGTTAATTTTGTTAATAACCAAAACTAAACTTTGGCTAAGGTATAAGTCTACTAAGCATGGGCTTAGTTCCCCATCTTTTTGGGGCCCCATTCTATGATGTTATTTTATATTTGTATCAAACATGCTTATATAGTCTTGAATCGTAACTCGTTCCAAAAAGAGGCAACACAGTTATGTTAAAAATGAAAGCGGGAAAGTGAGGAATGGAAATCGAATCGAATCGTGTAGTAACGTGAAAGGTCGTACACCTGAATCGTAAAATCACGATCATCAAAGTCCAACTATCTTCTGTTGCATTCTTGCTCTAATTTTTTTTTTTTTACAATTAAAATCAATATCTAAGGTGTTGTAGTTAGCGACTTAGTTCATTCGAAATCGTCAATCATAATTGTTAATTTGCTACGAATCCCTTGAAGGTAAATTGATAATCTATTAACTTTTACTACTCAACTATTGATTTTTGCCGCTTACGAATTATACAGATAAAATATGACATAATGTGGATGTTAATTCATGTTTTAAATAAAATGCTATGTCTTTACTGATATTATATGTGATTAAAACAAAGATCGGAAATAAAAATTATGATTAAAATTTCGTTATGTTTATGTTATTATAATCATAGCTAATACTTAAATTTCGATATTCATATTATGTTTTAAATTTAGGATGTTAATGATGTCTTATACTCTTGGTTTTGTTTATATCATCTGTTTTTAGTGTTTAATAAATTAACTATTATGATTCTGCTTAAAATTGATTCATTTTACAATCACAATTCACTATCCATTAACAATTATATATCCATTGCAGTTTGTAACTTCTTTTAGCATCATTGCGCTAACCTAAGCATCAGGTTTGTCAAAATGTCATATCGAGAAAATAAGGAAATCAATGAATGTGTAATCCGAGTGGGTAAAGCTTCTTGTGTGTTATTGATTTATTATTCTCGCACCAACAAAGATGATTGAAGAAACAATAATCTAACCTCCTAGTAGGGATGTTAGACAATTGATCCACATGGTTGATCTTTCACCGATGAAGCTAGGTCTGAGATAAACCTGAAAAATAAGGTGTAGGGTAGGGAGTGTGCTACAATCGTAAACGTTTATAATAAAAATGGGTGATGTTGTATAATACAGTTGTAGCTTCTCGAGTTAGCAAAAAGTGTCCCCCATAAGTTGATCAAAAACCCCTTATGTATAAGTGACATATGTCAACATCGCTAAACCCTAATCTGGTGGGCCGAGGCCCGATTAGGTTATTCCTACCCTAATGCAAGTTAGTAATCATAATTAGGAAATAAATACCTAAATATGGAAATGGAATCAATACCGCCTTAATTGCCGAATGTATTCCTGGAAGGTACACACATCGTCTGTTGATTGGCCACGTATCCTAAGCTTATGTCTAATTATGTGGAAAGGTAGTTGGCGGAGATATCTAATGACGTGACATGCAATCTATCATTGGCGAACGTGTACAAGCATCCCTGTTGCACGTGTGACTTTCTGGCTCCGTGCATACGATACACTACGCGCCCTACCATTAGGTTGTAGAGGCACAAGGCCTGTGTTACGTTTCTGGATGTCTGCACCCAAGGCTTCTTGGCGCAGGACATCCTTAGAAACGTGTGATTATGCTCTCCCAAGTGGTCACTTTTGGGACTCGCATTGTACGGGTTAGGCTAATCAATGTGAGGATTTGGTACCCAATCCCTTCAATGATATGATTTTTTTTAATGTGGTCTTTGTTGTGCTGAAAGAGTCTCAAATTTAAAATTCGTTTTAGGCCCCTAAAATGGTCGAGTCGGCCCTGGTAAATCACATAATACATCAACTTTTTAAAATTTTAAAAATCTTAGAATTACTATAATCAAATTAAAGAGAATAAAATTCTCATTTTTATGATAATTATTTTTTAAAAAAATAACGTATGAAAAAATTGTGGCCCTTTAAAAATCGTTAGAGGGTAGATTCCTTAAAACAAGGGAAAACATTTAACTATTAATTTTTTTTTGTCTAATTCGGTTTGTTTTTGTTCCATTTATTACTTAAACTCATCATATCATTTTTTATATAAAAAAAACTACACCAATACTATACTCAAATTAAAAAGAATAAAATGATCGTTAATATGGCGTAATAATATTAAGAAAATATTAACGCACAAAAAAGTTATGGACGTTTAAAAATCATGGGGGTAGTTGATTAAATTAAGGGTGCAAAAGTGTAATTACTATTTAAATAAACAAAATTTTAGTAAACATGAAGGTACACATGTGTAAATATTTTTAAAAGACATCTTTGCCGTAAAAAAATGTAGTTAACATCTGCATTGTGTTTTGTACTCTATACAATATACTTGTAAAACTTGAATTTTAAGAGATCATTGAGAAATGTATTATAATAAAGTTTAGATTATTTCAGCTTATTTTCGGTTTTTTCCTTTGTTTTCGTTTTGTTTATTGCTTAATACTAACATATAATTTAAAAAAAAAAAAAAACTATAACAATACTATACTCAAATTAAAGAGAATAAAATGCTCTTTTATATGGTGTAATGATATTAAGAAAATATTATCGTCTGAAAAAGTTATGAACGTTTAAAAATCATGGAGTAGTTGGTTAAAATAAAGGTGCAAAACTGTAATTACTATTTAAATAAAGAGAAATTGATGGGCAAATATGTAAGTACTGTATAAAATTATAATATAGTATAGATTATTAAGGGGGGAAACTGTAACTAATAAGGGGTATATGTGCAAGTTATGTTTGAAAAGACATAAATGCCCTTAAAAAGTAGTTACTACATGCATTATGTGTTGTACTTTAAGCATTTATAATTGTATTACTTAAAAATTAAGAGGTTCTTCTGAAATGCTTTATAAGATTGTATAGATAGGGTGAGGTTCCTGTACAAAGGCCATATTTTGTGAGAAGTGTGAGAAGGATTAAAAATTGATATGTAGGCATCATTTTTTAAACTTAGTCATGATGTTTTGGATTATTTTGCCTAGAAAAACACCAAACATAACAATTAAAAACCGAAAACAGTGTATTTTAGTCTTAAAACTTAAAACACGATACTAAGAACATTAAGTAGTGTGTTTTAAGTATTAAGTAGCATGTTTTGGTTGTTTTTTTAATTTAATGACTATAATACATTGCATTGTGTTTTAGATTGTTATGTTTGGTGTTTTTAAGTTAGAACAACCTAGAACCTCATTCCTAAATCCAAAACATGATGCCTACATGCCAATTCTTAATCCTTCTCACACTTCTGATATGTCCTTTGTACATGAACCAAAAACTATATATATATATATATATATATATATATATATATATTATATATATATATATATATATATATATATATATATATATATACTAGTAGGAATGCCCGCGCGTTGCGGCAGGTGCATCTGTTTTGCCCCTCGTGCATCGTGTTTGTTGGTTATTCGTTATGATGAATTAGTAAACAACGATGTATAAAATATATGTTACTAAAAACTGAAACTCATAAGTATATCTTCTAAAAATTTTAAATGGGTACATAACAATAGACCATATTATTCCTTGCAACACCCTTAAATTGGCCCACGTCCTTTGGTGGGACCCTTTTATGTATCTAGAAGGCAGATAAGTATGCCATCGTAGAGTGGTGCTTAGCGTAGTGAAGTGGCGTGGTGCTTAGCGTAGTGAAGTGGCGTTGTATCTCTTAATGACCATAAGATTGTAGTGGAAGCGATGTAATTACTAAAATGCAGTTTGTAGTGTCCAGCATATTTCTATTATTTTAGGGCACCCGCTAGATGTAGAGGAGTCAATGATTTGCATAGATACTCTCATTTTATGTTAGTTTGACAAGCGCCGTAACAAATATAATTGACCAAACAAATTAGTAATCAATATAGTTAAAACTACCAAATCGACTAATAAGAACTTGTCTTCTTTTGGATATGTAAACAATTGGTGACTTCGTGAGATCAGAAACTTAAATTCTATTCCTATAAGCTTATAGTAGCAGAGAAAACAAAAAACCATCGAGGAAGATGATGACGTTGCTCATGAAGTATTTATACCATATTTGTTTGTATAAACGTCAAGCCTACATATATCGCTCACTTTAATGGGATGAAACGTGTCATGGGTTGGGTGTGTTGGCAAAATTCAAGCCTACATATTCATTTGTGTGCAAACGTGTCACATCATACCATCCTGCAACCACATAAATTTAAAAAGAATATATTAATACATAATATATGATGTAATTTATTTACTATAAACATTGAAAGATATGTAAGTTATGTATATGAAGAGTCACCACATTATTTATATACCAGATACATGACCACTATTTATAAGACTATAACATTGATACAAACATAATAAAGACATGGAGGTTATGAATGTAAAGAGTCACCACATTATTGTTAATTTCCTCATCAATTTTATAATTATGTTTAAATTAATTTCTTCAACAATTTAATATTTAAGTAGAAAGACAATTTTACTCCCTAAATGACTTCAATAAGCATTGTACTATAAGCAATAAAGGTTGTATTTTACTTAAATTTTGCAGGTATCTTTCACTAATGCTTTATAATATAGTATAGAAGATAAAAATTTGGGTTGATTCGTTAGCGTGAGCATGAATTTATAGCTTTTTTATTTCTTATTTCTTAACACAAATAACATAAGTAATTAACACATAGTTAAGTTTTTGTTTTCTCTTTATGCTAGTGTTTAATTTATTTTATTAATTAGAATTAGAACTTAAACAATATACAATTGCCAAAAGCAAAATAATATTGCGAACCACACTCCATACAACGTTTAACAAGAACATTAAATAGATCAACAAATACCTTAAAAGTCTTAGAACAAATATAGTTTACGTATAGATCGAGTTAACTATTTCATGACGTTCAAGGAGTCCATGTTGATTGAAATTGAGGAAAGTCTCCATACCCTTCTCCAACCATCCTCTCCATCATCTATCCTTCATGTCCATTTGTTCCCTGCAACATCAGTTTTCATCCCATGCAGTAAGTGGAAGTAATATTTATAATATTTTAGAAACATATTAGCAAATCTAGAATGTTATATTTATAATTTTGTCCGTTTTATTTAGTTAACAATATATATGATTCAAGATACACAGCTTCTTAACAAGGATAGTTAGGAAAGCCATTTGTCCCCTTCATAGGGGCCATATCATCCAATTCAGTAGAGTTGAGGTCAATAGGTCATTGAACATGCTTGCTTCTGAAAAGCTTCATGGAGAGAAACTAAAAATGCATAAAGAAGAGAAAAAACTGTACTAATTAATTTTGAAAAATATTTTCTCATCAATAATTTATAATATTGTTTGTTTATTGTTTTAATTGTTAGTTGCACAATTAAATTACCTCAATTTGATTCTGCAACGATCCAACATAGTTGATTATTACATCCAACATCACTGGCATTCCCATTGTCTATAGAAAATAACTAAATTTAAATGGAGCAAAACAATGATATATTATAAAGATAAATTTTTGTAATTGTCAAAGAACATATGAACAAGTAGAAAAAAACTGTATATATGTATATAAAGATTAACTCATATCTTTATACCTTGTAGCATCCGGGAACCATATCTTGCAAGCGTCTTAACTTCTCATTGATTTTGTTCTTTTCTCATCTAATGAAGACATAGTTTTTTTTTTGGACAAAACAATGTTCCAAAACATGAAATTAGCTCTAAGATTTTGTTTGGGGTTATGATAAGACTATTAGCATTCAAGAAATTGATTATAATGAAGTATATATAATAATATAGATGGGGGGTTGAAAGGTCTCACATTTAAGATGCATCATATGTTAGGTTGTATTTTGTGTTTTAAAAGTTGGACATAAGGGCATAATTGGGGTAAGATTTTAGGATGTGAGGTATTGGATTATGTTAAATTTACTAATCTACCCTCCTAAGTGTCTTAATAGTCACAATTATGCCAATAATACCCTTAATTTTTTTGCTTAAACATGTTGTACATCTTGTTTGTTAAGTTGTACGGAAATGAAAATGACTATCTTAGCCATCACTCCTCCTTAATAAGATAATATATATATATATATATATATATATATATATATATATATATATATGTATAGGTGCAGGTTCAAGTACAAAGGCCATATTTCGTTAGAAGTGTGATAAGGATTAACAATTGATATGTAGGAATCATGTTTGGGATTTATGCATGATGTTTTGGGTTGTTCTTGATAGAAAAACACTAAAAACAACAATTAAAAACACAATTTAATGTACTATAGCAGTGGAATTTAAAACATAGCTAAAACGCACAACCAAAACACTATAGTTTATAATACATGTTCTTGGCATGGTGTATCAATATTTAAGCCTAAAACAAATTGTTTGTGTTTTTTAATTTCATGTTGTTATTTTAGCATGAACAATCTAATATATCATGACTAAGTCCAAAAAATGATGCATACATATCAATTATTAATCCTTCTCACACTTTCATGAAAATATGACTTTTATATGTTAAGCCACACACACACACACACACACACACACACACACACACACACATATATATATATATATATATATATATAGGTGAAGGTTAATTTGAGAACACATATACTGTATTTCATGCGAACCGTGAGAACGCTATCTAAAACCATTTAAATTCCAAATTTCTTTTGAGACTTATCTTTCTTATTAATATACAATCTAAAAACACAATTTACGTGTAAAAATTTAAATGTATATTGTTACACAAGGCAAACGTTGATCAACTATCCTAACAAACACTTAAGTCTACCTTAGTAAAACATTTTTTCAAGATGCCTAACTTGGTTAGTTGACAAGATTAGTGATTCGGTGAATCATCGAGGGTCATTTTGGTGATTCGGGGAACCATCGGGAGTCACTTCGTTGAATCGAGGAATCATCAGAAGTCGATTTACACACACAATGTCAATGGTATGGTAATTCAGGGAATCACCGGGAAACACACGTGCACTAGTCTCGTATCACGTCTGTTGGTGAACCAATAATGCAATATAGGTAATCTTGGGGTATTTACATATTATAAGATCATTGGTAACTTAGAAATAGATGTTTACGTGAAATTATATGATAATATGTGTTTCGTATGCATTTACGTGAAATTAGGTGATAATATGTGTTTCGGGTGCAAAATAGGGGAAGGGTGTTGCCGATGGCCCAAAACAGGGGGAAGGGCTTTCCCTTCGTGTGAAATTCAGCGGAAGGGCAACCCTTTCATGTGGTTTAGGGGAAGGGCATCCCTTTGTGTGAAAAAAAGGGCGAAGGGCTTGACCCATTCACCCCCTGCAGTAGCAAACAGGTATAAATACCCCTTTTTAACATGTTTTCATCATCTTATAAACCCTAGCTCACCCCCAAGTGCTCTCTCTCAGCCTCCAACCTCTAAGAACAAGTTTTCCCTAAAACCATTGAATTCTAGCCTAAAACACATATAAATCCATAACCAAGCTTAGATCTAAGGCGTGTAACCTATCCAACATCTTTTCCATTCATTTTGATATTGTTTTCTTAAACCCTTGATGTCCAAATATGATTTCAAAGTGTTTTCATAAACAAAAACTTTCCTAAAAACATCCTAAACAAGATCTAAATCATTATAAAAGTTTTATGATAAAAAACCCGAGTTTTCAATGATGTTGGTGATATTTTGTGTTATTTGTTTTTATAATGATAGCATGATATTGATATGATGATTGTTTGGGTGTTGGAAGCATATTTAGGGTGTGTCTGGTTTAAATATGATATGTTATGAGTTTTAACATATTTGGAGATTTTCATGAGATTTAGGGTTGATATGATTGTTTTGTTGATGATAATAGGTTAGGATTCATCCTAGAATAGTCGTAAGTGAGATTGATGATGATGTGAACATGACTTGATAATGATAATTGGTTTTTACCTGTTATGGAAACAATTACATGGGTGATGTGACATTTCCATAATCTTTATTATTTTTGGTAAACTTGTTATTGTGCATAAAACCCGATTCGACAAGGTGCTAAGTGGTTGATCATTAGGAAAATAACCTTGGTATTGGATTGGTATTGGTTGGTCGTAAATCGGCAAGTTTCTAGACCGATCTGAGAAATTTTGCGCAAAAAAAGGAAGCAGTACCAGCACAGGCGTAGGGCTCCACCCCTTCGTGTGAAGGGTGACCTCTTTGCCCTTATGTTGTCCTCTTCGCCATTTTGAACCCTTCGTGTAGAATTGTGACCCCTTTGTGTGAAATGAAACCTCTTCGTGTAAAACATGCTGATATGCCCCATAACATGCAAATTTACGTGTTGTACATCTACTGTTACTTAATAACTTATATGCGACTATTAAATTGATATTTTTATGCTGATATGCCCCACAACATGCAAATTTACGTGTTGTACGTGATTTGTTACTTAATAACTTATATGCGACTATTAAATTGATATTTTGGATCACCAATGGGATGTCGGGTCTTGTGCGATCGTGTCAAAGTCAAAACACATATGTAAATCATACAAAGGTATGGTTTGGACAACCAAGGGTTATTTAGATCAGCATGCTATCGTCAACACGCTCATAGATGTTTGATGACAGGCTTCCGGTAGTCGGGATTTTCATATGCATCTGGTTTATCATCTATTAGAAGACGCAACCTAAGGTGATTTTCACGACCTGTCTTTGCTGTTTTTACTTTTGGTGGAGAAAAATGATAGAGCACTCTAAACTTTTGGATTACATAAGCACTATCACATCACTTGTGCACTGGCAACTATTATAACTATTCAAACTATTAAACGGGTGTATTACCGGGAGATAGGGCGAACAAAGGGGAAACCAAAAGCAAACCAAGGGCAAACCATAGGGCGAACCGTGAGTTATTAGCAGTAGTTCGGAACTCTTAGGTAATGAGTAAAACGTCTAACTAGTTTTAATAATAATGGTGTGTTATGTGAATCTGGTTTTACTGAAAGTTGTTCAACGTTAAGGTAGCAGGATCAGACTAGGCGTACGGAGACATGCAGCGTCTCATGCATGTCTTTTGAACATTATCACGAACCGTTTTACATTGTTATTATTGTAGCTGGATTGTAAAACTTGATTTCACTTCAGTTAAAATTTTGAAACCTGGTTTTGTTTAAACGTTTCTTTATTCATATAGAGGTTGCTTTTTGTGACTGTTAACATGGATCCTGGTATGTGACGCGCCTCGCGGCAAAACCCCGCACGTGGAATCTAAGGGTGTGACATATACGAAAATAAATTGTTTTTACACATGTGTGAACTTAGTGTTTATACATGTGTAAATTGTTTTATTTACACACGTGTAATAAGTTAAATTTAGATTCTTTGTGCAAGAAAAAATGAATTATTTGGAAAGAAAAACCATTTTTTTTTAATGTTATAGTTTAATTATAATGAGTTTTGTATTGAAAAAAAAATGATTTTGATAGGTTTTCTCATTTGTTCTCACGGTTCTTATGATATTTAATGTTCTCAAGATAACTCCAACGTTTTGAAAACCGGACCGGACCGGCCGGTCCAACCGGTTTGATCGGAGAACGGTGATGTCGGCGGTCCGGTCAGGCCTTGTGGACCGTTATGTAAAGAAACCGGCCGGCCAGCCCGGCGGCCAGTGGTTGAACCGGAGAACCGATGCAAATACGGTCGGACCAGTCTTCTTTGGGTAGGAAAAGATGTTGCCGGAGATTCAAGAACGTGAATGTGAAGGGCGGAGCTTAACGAACAAGATGAGAAGACGGGTCGAGACTCGAGATGAAGAAGGATGGAGCTCAAATGGCTTTTGTTTCTTTATCGTCGTTGCTGGAGCTACATTCTTACCGGAATATGTTCATTTGACTTAAAACTTGCAGCAACCTGAATTTGGATTTTCAAAGAAAGAAGAAAATGTTAAAAAGGAAATCAAATATAGTACAAGTTAGTGTAGTAGAAGTTGTACGTTTTTTTTTTCTTTCTATGTATTTGGTTTATTTTATGTCAATTTTTAAATTTACATTAAGTTTTTTATATTATAGTTTATACTCTCGTTCGTTGGTTACTAAATTATTTTGTTTGTTTATGTTTTCAAACTATCATCTTTTATCATCAACTTTTTTTTTTTTGAAATTTTCTAATTGTTTGGATTTTATTAGGTATATTTTATAATATATATATATATATATATATATCCGGTTCATAAATCCGGTCCGACCAGTTCGACCAATGAACCGGTAAGACGACCGGTTCGATGTCCGGTCCGGTTTTAAAAACATTGGATAACTCTCCCCTATATATGTATATGTGTGTGTGTGTGTATATATAATATATATATATATATATATATATATATATATATATATATATATATATACTAGTAGGGAGTCCGCATGATGCGGCGGCGAAGACATGTTATAACACGCGCGTCTTTTCATTCGTACTCGTATAAACATTGTATAATTGCGGCAGGTTTTTCATAGCTAAATGTAAAAGATCTGTTTTACAAGAAGTTTTTCCAAGAAGCATTTCAGCAGTGCATATGTATTGCCACAAATAAGTGAGAATATAGTATGGTTTGTTGTTTCATAGAGAAGTTGCATCTTTGTTAGGCTTGAGATAATTCATCTACCGAAGTCTAAAACTCTTCTCACTGGATTCTAACCTTTTAATCACTGGGCAAATTGGAGCATCATAGGACTTCAAATACGCTCAAGGGTAAATTGGAGCATCCACCTTTCAACCATTTACAACAAATATAATATACATATTTAAATCAATTAATTACTAACAATCTTCATTGTATTAAAAAATTTAGCCATCAATCGTCTTTTTTACCCAACCAAGTAAATAAGAGTTTACATTTTTTTACTAGTTTAATCCATACTTTTTTACTACTCCATCTAGAACACAATCCAAAATAGTTGAAAGTGATTCCATTAAAAATGTTTTCAAACTGGCACATCACCCATGGTTCCTTTTTTCTATATTATTTGAACTGTTTGCTTATGGGAATGTTGACTCATAACCAATTAAACTACCTGAAGTTATTTTGTAGAATGTTGGCCTAGAATAACGCACGAATATCACACTAACGATGATTGTATACACACACTCAATGCAGATTATGATCAAGTGATCACAATCCAATTCTCTCGGTAAGAAATGTAGACAAAGGAAAATGATTTTTCTTATTGTCTTGATATACTAAAATGTACTAAGTTTACATAAATGAAATACCTATGCATGTGAATCGGTTAATGACAGTTAATACCAGGTAGCTTATAGTTCAATTTGGAGGGAAATTGTGATCATACGGTTGGTGGTTATAACTATCACATATGACATGCCCCACCCCTTTGGTGTGGTGGTGAAGGAGTTGGGAAATTAGCCGTTCAAAAAAAATGACAAACAAGGATGTAAAAAACGGGGGGAGAAAATTAGCCGTTCAAAAAAAAAATATATATCACATATGACAAACAAGTGCAGCCATGAGGTACGCTTCTTGTCATCAAACTAATCTGCTAAACATTTAAACGTTTACAACTAATAAATATACTTAAATATCTATCCTAGGATCTTGTCTTAGGAATAAAGTCATATAAAAACATAACAAATAATAATACACACACATGATAATGTTTTGATTTAAATATAAAACAAACACATAACACACTACATGTTTGGTTTTAAAAATGCGCGTGATACGCACGCATCACTTATGTCATGCGTTTGTTAATAAAGAATAATTATATGTCACACCCTCAAAATCCACTTGCGGAGTTTTACCGCGAGGCGCATGACAAACCAGGATCCAAACCAACGATCACAATAAACAAGTCTAAATGTAATTAATGCAATACCAAAACATAGTTTTAAAATCCCGTTTACAGCGGAAGCTTATTCAAAATAAAGTTCAACATAAATAACCAAAGTTCAATGTTTATGAAATCATGCAACTCTATCTAGACGCCGTGCAGACGCGTGCGCCCTAGTTCCATGTGCTACCTTAGCGACCTGAGAAAACATGTAAAAGTTTACGTCAGCACAAAAATGCTGGTGAGTTTACAGGTTTGCAGTTCAAGTACCAAGTCCACCTGTCCATACTATAACAAATAGAAAACCAGTATACGCTAGCTAGGCGTACGTTTTGCTACTACCACGATTGGAAAACCATTACTAACACGAATACCAGTTTTGTGCCCGAATAGTTCCAAATGTTCCTGTTGTTCCTGTTTGAGACAATATGCACTCGCCCGGCCCTCCAAGCCGACGAGCGGGGTTGGTCACTCCCAATAGCGCTATTCACATTTCCCCGTTGTGCAAACCCGCACATTCATGGTTCCCCCCGGGACTTCCAAAGATCGTGTAGTATACGTTAGAACCCATAGTATGACAGTAGTTACCAAATAGTTTTAACACATGTTTTCTCCCCCGAAAGTATAAAACCAGTTTAAAAGAGGGGCCGTAAACTCACCTTAAGTTGCTTTACTCCTAATCCCGAGTAAACTCAGCTGCAATGTTAGTCCCGTACAGTGGCGACCTAACATACGACAGTTACAAGTACTTAGACTAATAACCCGCAGGTTAATTAGTCCCTAGATGTCCAGACCATAACCAAGTTCGTTTGAAAATACCGTGACTGTTTAACTGACCCAAAGTACAAGACTCGACATCCCATTGGTGACCCGAGACTCCCCGTGTTATGTTTAAGCTCCAAAACATACAATAACGTAAGTATACTTAACATACGTTTACGCACAACAAGTCTTAGCACATAGTTCACGTATCACCGAAATACATCTAAATATATGTTACCAAGTTACTAGATATGTTACGGGGTTCCTAGCATGTTACTACATGTCAAATCAGGTCTCGGTATGCTAATATACACTTACAGCAGCAGTACACGCGATTAGGGAGGCTAATCGCATGAAATGTCACGTGATTAGGGCTAATCGCCCCTTACGGCACGCGATTAGGGGCTAATCGCCCCTGTTGTCAGGCGATTGGGCTAATCGCCCTTGTTGTTATGCGAGTGGGCTACTCGCCTGTATGTTTATGCGAGTGGGGCCTACTCGCCTGTAATGTCATGCGAGTAGGGCCTATTCGCCCCTAGCACAGGTGATTAGCAAGGCTACTCGCCTGTAACCTTGCTGTTCCGGTTTTTCGCGCGTTTAACGCTCCAAATCAGATCCAGAGCGTGTGTAACTACCCAATATCATTCCAAACACTATCCCAAACCTGTTTAACCCAAAACCCTTCGTTCATCCTCGTAAAAATCAGTCCTGCATGCAATCATAGCAATCCAAACACATACACATAGCATGCAACATTCAATTAACGCATGAAATCATAACCTTATTATTCAATTACTGAGATCTCTATCATCATACTAACAATATTAATTCTGACCTAGCATGATTACACATCAAAACATCACCAAGATTCATAAAAATCCTATCTTTCTAATCATACATACCCATAACGCATGTTTATTAATTATAATCCGATTAATAACTCTTATTGACGATTTTCAGAAAGCTTTTTCGTTTATGAACAGGTCTGGACCATTAGGGATTAATTAAAAACGTTTACAAAGTATTATGGATGAGAATTAAACCTTGGGATTGAAAAAGGATGATGATTAGACCTTGAAACCTTGTGTTTTCGATCAAAATCGCCTTCCAGAGGTTGTTTAAGTGTTTGGGGCGGTTATGGGACGACTAGGGTTTGTCTAATTGAGTTTAGGAGGTTAAGTGTTGTATTTATAGGCGTTTCTAGTCGTCCAGCCCGTTCCATGCGATTGTGCAGGTTTATACGCGAGTAGGGTGCCTAATCGCATGACTATTCATGCGAGTAGCCCTACTCGCCTGTAGGCATCTGCCTACTCGCCCCAACAGCATGCGATTAGGCTATCCCCAACAGCCTAATCGCCTATAGCCCCACAGAAGGTGTGTTTTGCGCGTTAAACCCCGTTTTAACATATGTTAATGCATATTCATGTACCGACAAGTCACATAATGATTGTAAACACATAACACAAGTAAATACACATATTTACACTCGTTCACCAATTCCCGGGACTCGAGACTCGTACGTTCCGTATGCCCTGACGATCCTACAAATCGTCACCGTTTGTACACTTGGTTAAGGACTGACATCTACCGAACCTCTAGACCAACATCCAATGATCTTCTAGACTAACCAATAGTTCCCGAACCATAACCCGACTTAACTAACCCAGTTAAGTACAATATACGCGTGACTCGCTAAGGTAGACTTTCATCTAGACAACGTTGTTAACCCGAATTTGCCAGGTGTCACATCATCCCCACGTTAAAAGAATTTTCGTCCCGAAAATTGCGTAAGTAACAAAAGAAACAACGAAGGGAATAAACAAACAGATAGGAATCAATAGAGAGTAGAAATCAAGAGAGAGATTTACCCGAGTTGTCACATCATCCCCACGTTAAAAGGAATCTCGACCCGAGATTCATTCAGCTGCCGATGAGACATGCCTCGACTCGAACGCTTCCTTAGGAAAGAGATGAGGATACTTAGACTTCATCTGATCCTCCCGTTCCCACGTATATTCCGGTCCCCGGTTCGAGTTCCACCGAACCTTAACGATACGAATCTTGCTGTGACGCAGGCTACGAATCTTGTAATCAAGGATCTCCACAGGTTCTTCCACAATCCGAAGACGATCATCAACCTTGATCTCTTCTAGTGGAACGATGAGAGACTCGTCAGCCAGACACTTCTTCAAGTTTGACACGTGAAAGACGTTATGTACGTTACCGAGCTCCGTCGGTAGATCAAGTCGATATGCCACCGGCCCAATCCGTTCCAGGATCGTAAATGGGCCGACATATCGTGGATTGAGTTTGCCACGCTTCCCAAAGCGTATGACGCCCTTCCACGGTGAGACTTTTAGAAGTACCTTGTCATTGACCTGGAACTCCAGTGGTTTGCGACGCTGATCAGCATAACTCTTTTGCCGGTCCCGTGCCGCCGCCAACCGATTTCGAATCTGCACGATCTTTTCCGAAGTTTCATACACTAGTTCGGGCCCAGTGAGTTGACTCTCACCCACCTCAGCCCAACAAAGAGGAGAGCGGCATTTCCGTCCGTACAGTGCCTCGAACGGAGCAGCCTTGATGCTCGTGTGATAACTGTTGTTGTACGAGAATTCTACCAACGGCAGATGGGCTTCCCAACCCTTCCCAAAATCGATCACACACGCCCGCAGCATGTCTTCTAAAGTTTGAATTGTACGCTCACTCTGACCGTCAGTCTGTGGATGGTAAGCCGTACTCATGTCTAGTTGGGTACCCAAAGCCTTGTGCAAAGACTTCCAGAAGTGAGAAGTAAAGCGAGAATCGCGATCCGAGATTATAGAAACTGGCACCCCGTGCTTAGAAACAACTTCTTTCAAGTAAAGACGAGCCAAACGATCCATGGTGTCGGTCTCCTTAATAGCAAGAAAATGGGCTGATTTCGTCAACCGATCGACAATCACCCATATCTTGTCGTTCCGCTTGGTGACTTAGGAAGTTGTGTGACAAAATCCATAGTAATCCGTTCCCATTTCCATTCCGGAATTTCAGGTTGTTGCAGGAGACCCGACGGTTTTTGGTATTCCACTTTGACCTTAGCACAGGTCAAGCATTTACTCACGTATGAGGCTATGTCCGACCTCATGTTTGGCCACCAGTAAAGTACCTTCAGATCTTGGTACATCTTATCCGAACCAGGATGAATAGAATACCGGGACTTATGAGCCTCATCAAGAACAAGCTCCCGTAGTCCCCCGAATAAAGGAACCCATATGCGTTCTGCGAAGTAGTGCAGGCCATCAGGCCTTCGCTCTAGGTGCTTGTCGGCACCGTGCATAGTTTCAGCTGTAAGGTTTTCCTCCTTCAAAGCTTCCAATTGGGCAGAACGGAGTTGATCAGGTAACGACGAATGGATAGTGAGCTGCAATGCCCGAACGCGACGAGGTTTAGAAGATTCCTTCCTGCTCAAGGCGTCTGCTACAACATTCGCCTTGCCAGGATGGTACTTAATAGCACAATCATAATCGTTCAAAAGTTCAATCCAGCGACGCTGCCGTATGTTCAAGTGTTGTTGGTCGAAAATGTGTTGGAGACTCTTGTGATCGGTGTAGATGGTGCATTTGGTACCGTACAAGTAATGTCTCCAAATTTTCAACGCGAATACCACGGCACCCAACTCCAAGTCATGAGTTGTGTAGTTCTTCTCGTGCACTTTGAGTTGACGAGAAGCATACGCAATCACTTTCTCGCGTTGCATCAACACGCAACCGAGTCCATGAATGGAAGCATCACAGTAAACGACAAAATCATCAGGACCCTCAGGTAAAGACAGAATAGGAGCAGAACACAGTTTAGACTTCAGTTCTTCAAACGCTGACTCTTGTGATTCACCCCAGTCGAACTTCCTATCCTTCTGAGTGAGAGTGGTGAGGGGTTGAGCAATCTTCGAGAACCCCTGAATGAAACGACGGTAATAGCCCGCAAGGCCTAGGAATTGCCGCACCTCAGTTGGCGTCTTAGGTGCTCCCCAGTCCTTGATCGCTTCGATTTTAGCGGGATCGACATGAATTCCTAGTTCATTAACCACATGTCCTAGGAATTGAACTTCGCGTAACCAAAAGTCACACTTTGAGAACTTGGCGTAAAGTTGCTCCCGTTGTAAAAGTTCCAAAACCAATCGCAGATGTTCCCCGTGTTCGGTCTCGTTCTTGGAGTAGATCAGAATGTCATCAATAAATACAATGACGAACTTATCCAGATATGGTTTACAGACGCGGTTCATCAAGTCCATGAAAACCGCCGGTGCGTTCGTGAGACCGAAAGGCATGACCAAGAATTCGAAATGGCCATAACGTGTTCGAAAAGCAGTCTTTGCAACGTCAGCCTCCCTGACGCGCAGCTGGTGATAACCGGACCTCAAGTCGATCTTGGAATAATAACTAGAACCTTGAAGCTGGTCGAATAGATCATCGATACGTGGAAGAGGATAACGGTTCTTGATGGTCAATTTGTTCAGTTCTCTGTAGTCTACACACAATCGGAAACTCCCATCCTTCTTCTTGACAAACAAAATCGGGGCTCCCCAAGGGGAAGAACTTGGCCGGATGAAACCCTTGTCCAAGAGTTCCTGTAACTGGCTAGACAATTCCTGCATCTCGGGAGGTGCAAGACGATAGGGGGCCCGAGCAATAGGAGCAGCCCCTGGTACAAGATCAATACCGAACTCGACTTGACGATGAGGAGGAAGACCAGATAAATCATCGGGAAAAACATCAGAAAACTCGCGTACCACCGGAATGTCGTCAATCTTCTTCTCATCACTGGCGGAAACAGATAAAAGCGCCAAAACGGCTGGATAACCCTTTCGAAGACACTTAAGGGCTTTCATGCTAGAGATGATGTTTAGTGAAACACCACCCTTGATACCGTATACAGAAAGAAATTCTCCATCGGGGAGAGGAATCCGAATAATCTTATCGTAACAGACGATCTCCGCGCGATACAAAGATAACCAATCCATTCCTACCACGACGTCGAAACTACCCAAAGGTACTGGCATAAGGTCGATGGGGAACGATAAACCCGACAACTCTAACTGACACTCCCGAAGAACACTAGTAGCTTCAATCGTTTTACCGTCAGCCAACTCAATAATATACTTGGTCTCTAATGGTACAGATACTACATCTAGCAGTCGACTAACACCCATGGATACAAAACTCTTGTCGGCACCAGAATCAAATAACACGCTAACAGAATGATTATTGAGAAGAAACGTACCGGTGACTGTATCAGGGTCCTGCCTAGCCTCAGCAGCTCCAATGACGAAGGCACGTGCATTTCTGCCGCCGCCCCCGTTGTTACCATTCCCGTTGTTTCCACCCTGTTTCAGCTTTGGGCAATCCTTCTTGTAATGCCCAGTGTCACCGCAGTTGTAGCACCCTTGTTTCCCTGTAGTACCCTGAGTAGTCGGAGCAGAACTGTTGGTCGGAGCCTGAGTCGATGGAAGTGTAACCCGACAATCTTTAGCATAGTGGCCTGTTCGCTGGCAGCGGTGACAACGGTTACTGTCGCAGTTCCCTTGGTGATGGCGTCCACATTTGTTGCATTTGGGCAGTTTTCCTGCATAACCACCCTGCTTATTACCCGAAGACGATGAACCCCCATTATCAAACTTTTTACCCTGCTGCGTAGACCCAGATCCCTTCCCGTCGTTTTCCCACTTGCGCTTATTGTTCTCTGGAGTCTTAGCAGTCGAACCTTTCGCCGGCAAAATCCCCTCGTTCACCTTTAAATTAGTCATCCTATGTGCAGATCGAACTACCTCCGCATAAGTAGGATGATTCCCAGCAGCCACTAACCCTGCAATTTCCGGCACCAACCCTGAGACGAAATGTTCAATCTTACGATACTCTGGCACGTGCAAATCGGGACACAGCACCGCCAGCTCATTTCTCCTAACCGTATACTTCTCGATTTCCGACCCATTCATCTTGAGGTTCCATACCTCATGCTCCAGTTTCTGTACCTCTTCTCTCGGGCAATACTCCCGTTTCAGCAACTGCACAAAGTTCTCCCATGGCATGGCATATGCCTCCCCAATACCCATGTTCTGGGTAATACCATTCCACCAAGTCAATGCCACGTCCTGAAACAACGCAGCCGAATACTTCACCCGATCTTCTGGTAGACAATTACACATCAGGAATACCGACTCCACTTTCTCCAACCACCTAAGCAAACTGACCGCACCCTCGGTGCCAGAGAATTCCTGGGGCTTGCAGTCCCGGAACATCTTATAGGTGCACATGGGTGGGGGTGGGTCAACAGGACCACCTGAAATGAAACGTATGAGAAACCATGAATAACGTACACAAGGTTCACCAATGAGGCAAAGAAAACAGATAAAACAACTTACCACCACCGTTGTGCCCTAACTGAAAGGCAGCCTGGAGCAAGTTGTTCAGATCAGCCTGTGATAGGTTAATACCTCCACCACGACCACCAGCACCACCACGACCACCACCGCGTCCACCACCGCGTCCACCTCCTCGTCCTCCACGCACTCCAGACATGACTCTGGCAGAAAGAACGAGAAAATTTAGTTTCGCAGTTAAAGATAACCACAAATGTTCACAAGATTAAAGCCAGATCCAATCCAGGACTATCCCTTCAAACCCAAAGCTCACTAGGGCTTTCATGCATTTCGTTTTATGATTTTGTGTGCACCCAAAATGATAAAACGCTCTACATGGTCCTCCAAGTGTTCTCCTAGTTCAAAGTTCAAATCACCGAACATAGACTCTTAGCTACACACCGTAATACTACGGTAGTTCATGACAAGTGTTTCTATTGGAATACGAAAGGGAGATGTCCGAGCCTTGGACAGATCTCAAGAGTACACGAGTTACCCCAATAGACCACACTGCCTAGAAACAAGTAACCCAACTTAAGATAGAACGGATGATGTAACGTAGAAAGACCAACGATTTAGAGACACCCCGACAAGACCATACGTAACCCACTATAACGTTTAGTACCATGTGATCGTCTAGTGTGTGCGACTCGGCTATAGACTAGACTCTACATGCAGTCCTAGTTCACTATAACCATTGGCTCTGATACCAATCTGTCACACCCTCAAAATCCACTTGCGGAGTTTTACCGCGAGGCGCATGACAAACCAGGATCCAAACCAACGATCACAATAAACAAGTCTAAATGTAATTAATGCAATACCAAAACATAGTTTTAAAATCCCGTTTACAGCGGAAGCTTATTCAAAATAAAGTTCAACATAAATAACCAAAGTTCAATGTTTATGAAATCATGCAACTCTATCTAGACGTCGTGCAGACGCGTGCGCCCTAGTTCCATGTGCTACCTTAGCGACCTGAGAAAACATGTAAAAGTTTACGTCAGCACAAAAATGCTGGTGAGTTTACAGGTTTGCAGTTCAAGTACCAAGTCCACCTGTCCATACTATAACAAATAGAAAACCAGTATACGCTAGCTAGGCGTACGTTTTGCTACTACCACGATTGGAAAACCATTACTAACACGAATACCAGTTTTGTGCCCGAATAGTTCCAAATGTTCCTGTTGTTCCTGTTTGAGACAATATGCACTCGCCCGGCCCTCCAAGCCGACGAGCGGGGTTGGTCACTCCCAATAGCGCTATTCACATTTCCCCGTTGTGCAAACCCGCACATTCATGGTTCCCCCGGGACTTCCAAAGATCGTGTAGTATACGTTAGAACCCATAGTATGACAGTAGTTACCAAATAGTTTTAACACATGTTTTCTCCCCCGAAAGTATAAAACCAGTTTAAAAGAGGGGCCGTAAACTCACCTTAAGTTGCTTTACTCCTAATCCCGAGTAAACTCAGCTGCAATGTTAGTCCCGTACAGTGGCGACCTAACATACGACAGTTACAAGTACTTAGACTAATAACCCGCAGGTTAATTAGTCCCTAGATGTCCAGACCATAACCAAGTTCGTTTGAAAATACCGTGACTGTTTAACTGACCCAAAGTACAAGACTCGACATCCCATTGGTGACCCGAGACTCCCCGTGTTATGTTTACGCTCCAAAACATACAATAACGTAAGTATACTTAACATACGTTTACGCACAACAAGTCTTAGCACATAGTTCACGTATCACCGAAATACATCTAAATATATGTTACCAAGTTACTAGATATGTTACGGGGTTCCTAGCATGTTACTACATGTCAAATCAGGTCTCGGTATGCTAATATACACTTACAGCAGCAGTACACGCGATTAGGGAGGCTAATCGCATGAAATGTCACGTGATTAGGGCTAATCGCCCCTTACGGCACGCGATTAGGGGCTAATCGCCCCTGTTGTCAGGCGATTGGGCTAATCGCCCTTGTTGTTATGCGAGTGGGCTACTCGCCTGTATGTTTATGCGAGTGGGGCCTACTCGCCTGTAATGTCATGCGAGTAGGGCCTATTCGCCCCTAGCACAGGTGATTAGCAAGGCTACTCGCCTGTAACCTTGCTGTTCCGGTTTTTCGCGCGTTTAACGCTCCAAATCAGATCCAGAGCGTGTGTAACTACCCAATATCATTCCAAACACTATCCCAAACCTGTTTAACCCAAAACCCTTCGTTCATCCTCGTAAAAATCAGTCCTGCATGCAATCATAGCAATCCAAACACATACACATAGCATGCAACATTCAATTAACGCATGAAATCATAACCTTATTATTCAATTACTGAGATCTCTATCATCATACTAACAATATTAATTCTGACCTAGCATGATTACACATCAAAACATCACCAAGATTCATAAAAATCCTATCTTTCTAATCATACATACCCATAACGCATGTTTATTAATTATAATCCGATTAATAACTCTTATTGACGATTTTCAGAAAGCTTTTTCGTTTATGAACAGGTCTGGACCATTAGGGATTAATTAAAAACGTTTACAAAGTATTATGGATGAGAATTAAACCTTGGGATTGAAAAAGGATGATGATTAGACCTTGAAACCTTGTGTTTTCGATCAAAATCGCCTTCCAGAGGTTGTTTAAGTGTTTGGGGCGGTTATGGGACGACTAGGGTTTGTCTAATTGAGTTTAGGAGGTTAAGTGTTGTATTTATAGGCGTTTCTAGTCGTCCAGCCCGTTCCATGCGATTGTGCAGGTTTATACGCGAGTAGGGTGCCTAATCGCATGACTATTCATGCGAGTAGCCCTACTCGCCTGTAGGCATCTGCCTACTCGCCCCAACAGCATGCGATTAGGCTATCCCCAACAGCCTAATCGCCTATAGCCCCACAGAAGGTGTGTTTTGCGCGTTAAACCCCGTTTTAACATATGTTAATGCATATTCATGTACCGACAAGTCACATAATGATTGTAAACACATAACACAAGTAAATACACATATTTACACTCGTTCACCAATTCCCGGGACTCGAGACTCGTACGTTCCGTATGCCCTGACGATCCTACAAATCGTCACCGTTTGTACACTTGGTTAAGGACTGACATCTACCGAACCTCTAGACCAACATCCAATGATCTTCTAGACTAACCAATAGTTCCCGAACCATAACCCGACTTAACTAACCCAGTTAAGTACAATATACGCGTGACTCGCTAAGGTAGACTTTCATCTAGACAACGTTGTTAACCCGAATTTGCCAGGTGTCACATCATCCCCACGTTAAAAGAATTTTCGTCCCGAAAATTGCGTAAGTAACAAAAGAAACAACGAAGGGAATAAACAAACAGATAGGAATCAATAGAGAGTAGAAATCAAGAGAGAGATTTACCCGAGTTGTCACATTATAGTTGACAATTTTTTAAATTGTTGATGTTTAAACAAAAGAACATCCTTATAGCACATTCATAAACTATATGATAATGTTTAAACAAAAGAACATCCTTATATAAACATAACAAACAATAACACACACATGATAATGTTTTGATTTAAATATAAAACAAACACATAACACACTACATGCTTGGTTTTAAAAATGCGTAATGCGCTCCGATGCGTTTTGGCTCAAAAATTTGATGCGTGATGCGCAATGCGTGATACGCATGCATCACTTATGTCATGCGTTTGTTAATAAAGAATAATTATAGTTGACAATTTTTTAAATTGTCGATGTTTAAACAAAAGAACATCCTTATAGCACATTCATAAACTATATGATAATGTTTAAACAAAAGAACATCCTTATAAAAACATAACAAACAATAATACACACACATGATAATGTTTTGATTTAAATATAAAACAAACACATAACACACTACATGCTTGGTTTTAAAAATGCGTAATGCGCTCTAATGCGTTTTGGCTTAAAAATCCGATGCGTGATGCGCAATGCGTAATACGCACGCATCACGTATTTCATGCGTTTGTTAATAAAGAATAATTACAGTTAACAATTTTTTAAATTGTTGATGTTTAAACAAAAGAGCATCCTTATAACACATTCATAAACTATACTTTTAATGTTTACCTGATTTAGCTCTATATTAATCAAAAAACACAAATTAAAAATCGGCAAAAAAATATGAGATGAGGAAGAAACAAAAAAAATAGAAAAAAAAAGGTAACTTTTATCAACTGCAGAATGTAGATGAGGTTTATCAGTTGTACTACTATAGAAAAGTAAGGTTTATCTACTGCAACACTTTAATTTTCAACCTATAGAAAAGTGCCACATCACTTCTATTACCTCGTATCTCACCCTCTCTTTCTTTCTTCCTTTTCTTTCTTACCTACACGAAATACTCTATGAAACCTGCAACTAAACACTCTCTAAAGCTTTTAAAAAAAAAGCAAAATTCTTATTTCCATCTTAGAAAATCCGACTCAGTTCATGTTGCAAGCATCAGAGCGCATCATGCAAAGGGTCGCATCATGCGATTTCGTCGCATCAGTCCCACATCAATTAGTCTTGGGGCATCGCTACACATGATGTGTTTACACCATCGCATCATATAGAAATGAACTTTAAACATTTTTTAAATTATAGAAACCAACTTTCACTTAATGGTCGATTTTGGAAAGCCGGTTATATTTTATTATCAGTTCCAATGCTAAACAAGTTGTACAAATGTTAACAAATCATGAAACACCTCATTGAAACTTTTGATAGTCAAAATGTAAAAGGATATGGGATTGATACACCCCTAACATCATATTGATGTCATGTTCAGGATTCACGCACCCACACATAAACATTAGATGGACCCACATTAAAAAAATGATTACTACTTTTAGATGTATTAATTTTAGTCTACTTTTTTTACTGACACCCATAATAAAAAAGCATTTACATCTAATCTAATCTAATCTAATCTAATCTAAATTTTATATTACTTTTTTTTAAAGTAACGGCAAAAAAAGTAACGGCAAAAAAAGTAACGGCAATATCTGGTCTACTTTAAAATTTTATATTACTTTTTTTGCCTTTAAAAAAAAGTAAGCAAAAAATTTTAACATACCATGAACATTAATTATGGTATACAAAATTACTTTAGTTATTTTATTGAAAGATAGTATAATTTTTTTTTAACGTAAACTTTTTTTTTAACACCCTTAATTTCATCTTTATCTTGTACTTGCAACGATTTGAACCTACAACCTCATATTTGTAAGAAGGATATCATACCACTAGACCAATAAGTCAAGGGTGATAATATAAAATTATAATAAAATTAGTGTATGTTTATTTTAAATATATTATTTTGTTGATTACTTTTTGAATCTTTTTTATATATTAATCTTTTAATACACATTTATCAACTACTAATCACATTCATTAACTATTACTTTTTGTGCTTTGGTTTTAACCTCCTAACAACCTTGACCATCCGAATCACCTATTTGGTGGTTTGTGCTTTGGTCCGCCATTGGCGATGCATGACATTCTTAACCTCTTTGGTGGTTTGTGCTGTAGGAATCAATAATTTCCACCTTCACTTTCTAGAAAATATGAGTTCACCGAATATGACTTCACCTTTTTACAATGAGGGGGTGTTTGCAACACGTAGAGGTGAATACAAACCAACATCTGTGTGATGGGTGATGGAAATTGTGGGTTTCGGGCGATAGCTTATGCTATTGGGTATGGTGAAGATCAATGGCTATTAGTCCAGAGAGAACAATTGGAAGAGATTTTGGAGTTTAGAGAGTTGTATACAAAAGCTTTCTGTGAATCATTCAAAGATCTCTATACGTCGCTTTGTTGGTTCGGCTCAGGAGATGCACCGAGAATGTTAATGAAAATGAAAAATCAATGGATGTTAATGGAAATCGCTTTCAAGGTTTCTTTAAAATTAATATGAAAAAAGGCTATAAAATACTATCGTAATTTGATCTATTAAGAAATGCCCTAATTGCTTAATACATTATCCCCAATCCATTTCTTTTTATTTTCGTTCAAAAAAAATTAAAAATAAAAAAAGGTCAAACTAACAAGAAATTGAAAATTGAAAATAGTAGAAGAAAAACAAATGAAGAGAGAGGAGAAGAGAGAGAGTGAGTGGAGAGAGATAGAGAGAGAGAGAGAGAGAGAGAGAGGTGGTTGTTGATTTTTAGGCATAGTGGGTGTATATCTCCTAAATAGGTGGGTGTATATTTCCACAAACCCAATGTAAAATATTAAAACTTTATATATTTTACTAACTTCTCATTTAAATGTGACACCCGGCATGTTCAGCTTAAACATTTTGCAAAACATACGAGTCTACCTTAGCAAAAAAACATTTATTAACGTGCTTAACTGGGTCAGTTGAGTCGGGTAACATTACGTATTGTCCAGGGTTCAATGATTAGGAGGATCATTGGGGTTATTGTATGCACACACTAGTCTTGAGTCCCGTTGTTGGTGAATTACATGAATTGAATTTAGTGTTATACATAGATTGGTCCACATATGTTATGTAACGTGCAAATACATGTTTTAACAATGTAAACATGATTATACATGATTCCATATGATTAACATATGTGAGGATTGCATATTCATGTGTTAGGATGTGTTAAAACGCGTTTTAAACGACAAAACTGGAGAATCTGGAAAACCCAAAAACTGGTTCAACCTTAAGGGGGGTCGAACCAGGCTCCTGAGTCACTTAATTATCTCATTCGACCACACTAAGGTCACATTCGACCCCTGCAAGGGTCGAACCTGCAGTAACAATAAATACTATACTTTGCAATTTTTCATCATTTCACAAACCCTAGTCGCCTCCAAACACTCTCTCTCAACCATAAACACTGAGAAAGAAGTTTTGGATCTCGTTTTTCATAATCTAAACTACAAACATCTTCAATATCATAAACAAGAGAAGATCTAAGGTGTGTTGTTGATCTAAAATCCATTTTAAGCATTTTTGATATATTTTTATTAAACACCAAAGGTCCAGATCTATTCTAAGATACTTTTCATGATTAAAAACCTTTCTAACACCTTTCTAAACAAAACCCTATCATTAAACATGAGTTTTCATACAAATTAACATATGTTAATGATGTGTTATGTTGTGTTATGTATTGTTTGATGATTTCATACTGTTTAGATGTTATAGATATGTTCTAGGATTTTTATTGATGAAGGGTTTGGATTATCTTAGGTTATTGATTGTTGGATAACGATGTTTTGCCCATTTTGGGGATTTTTTGATAGATTTAGGGTTTGATTCTTGTTGTTAATGTTAATAAAATGATTTGGGGTTTTCATATACATAATAAACTGAGCATTTTGAGCAGATTATGAAAGGATTTCAACAAGTTTCCAAATTGGGTGAAGTTTACATGCATGATGTGGCATTTCCATAATTTTGCTATTTTGGGTAAGTGATAAAACAGACTGATTTTGGAGTAAAATTAGTAGGGTTTTGTAGTGATATGTTGTTCATGTTGGACTGATGTGATTCATGATGTTTTCGGACTGTTTAGATGTGTTTTAGAGTGTTTGTAGCAGAGGGGGTCAAACCAAGGCCTCATTCAACCCACGTGGGGTCGAATGAAGGGGTGTCTGGGGTCGAACCAACTTTGAACAGGGTGAACGAACTTCAGTTTGGTCGAATGAACATAATTTCGGTCGAATTAACATGTGTTAGGGTTTGAATTAACAAGTGTTAGGGTCGAATGAACATATGTTAGGTTGTATGAACTTGTGCATGGGTCGAACCAACCTCGATTCCTAATGATTCAACCTTACATCTGCGTATGTGCGGTTTTTGATGCAAACTAAGTGTTTTATGCTTGAACCTCATGTGTAATCTTTGTGTACTCGATTAGTTTATGTAATGGGTCACTAACGGGATGTTGGGTTAGCCTGGTGTTGGTTTAACAGTCAAACACGTTTTCAAACATACTTGGTCACAATCTGGACAATCTGGGACTAGATAACCTTTGGGTTATTAGTCAAAACACTTATACGAATTTTTATGATAGATTCCAGGTATTAGGAACTATCAGGACTTGTTGGTAACTCCTTTCTGTAAAAGACGCAACCTATGGTGAGTTTCACAGCCCCACTATTTACTGGTTTTATGTTTGGGGGAGAAAACATGCGCTAAAACTTATGTTTTGGGAACTTATGTCATACTATGGGTTACTTTTGAGTTGCTATACGATCTTTGGAAGTCCCGGGGAAAACCATGAATGTGCGGGGTTGCACAACAGGGGAAATGTAGATAGATCTATTGGGCGTGACCTGCCCTACTCGTCGACTGGAGGTCGGACGGGTGAATGTTGTCTCGACCTATGCTAAACTTGTCCAGTAATGGTTTTCCAATCGTAGTAGTAGCAAAACTTACGCCTAGCTTACATACTTTGGCTTACACTTGACATAGTATTGACAGGTTTGTACTTGGTACATTTTGGTAACATTTGGTAACACTTGGTAACGTTTTATGAAAACCTGTGAACTCACCAGCATTATATGTTGACACCTTTTTGGCATGTTTTTCTCAGGTCAGTAAGGTAGCATCACTTGGACTAGGTGCACGGGTCTTGCATGGCGTCTAGGGCTTTTAGTTCATGTTTTTGAACAAATCTTTTAAGACTACATTGTCTTTTGAGCATGTAACTTGAATACGATTCCGTTATGGTTTTGAGATATTAAAGTTTTATACTTTGGGTCTATGTATTTTCATGTAGTTATTGTTTCTTGTGATTGTTGACTTGGATCCTGGTTTGTCACGCGCCTCGCGGTAAAACCCCGCATGTGGATTTTGAAGGTGTGATAGATTAGTATCCTGCATGTAGATTCTGGTCTATACCCGAGTCACACATAATAGACGGTCACATATTATGAGTCGTTTTAGTGGGATACGCACTAAATTTGTCGGGAGTGTCTTTATATCATCATCGTACTTATGTGTTACATCATCTATTCGTACTTGGGTTTTGCTACTCTTATCTTCTTATTTGGGATTTGAAGACGAAGGGATTGACTTGTTGAACCTTGCACGGCGGTGTTGTATATTGGAGTGGTTTCGGCATACTCTTGTGATCTGTCCATGATTCGGACATCTCCCCTCTATGCTCCAATAAACACACTCACTTACACATGTTCTCTTGAACATATGCTTGTTGTAGCACGTTACTAGGTGATAGTATTCGGTGACTTGAGTTCTTATTAGGAGTACACTTGGAGGACCTTGTAGAGCAGTTTATCATTTCGGGTGCACACGAAATCATAAACTGAAATGCATGAAAATCCCGGTGGGCTCTGAGTTTGGATGGATAGTCCTGGATTGGACCTAGGCTTGATTCTTGTGATTCATAGTGGTTTACACTAGTGGCGAATCTGAATCTCTCGCTCTTGTTTGTCAGATTATGTCTGGCGCTCGTGGTGGACGTAGGGGTGGCCGTGCTGGTGGCCGTGCTGGTGGCGGTCATTGTAACGTTAACATGACCCAGGAGGAACTAAAAAACCTATTGCAGCAGCAAGTGAATGTGGCCTTGGCTGCATTCTAGGCTGCACATAACGTTCTTGGTGGTAAGTCGATTTGTATCAACTCTACCTCATTCTTGGGTGTTGTGTTCCTTCTTTCTGTTGTTTATCTGTGTGTTTTGTCCAAGGTGGTTCTGTCAATCCACCTCCACCTCAGTGCACCTACAAAATGTTTTGGGACTGCCAATCCCATAACTTTGTTGGAACTGAGGGAGCAGTAGGACTGCTCAGGTGGTTGGAGAAGGTTGAGTTTGTATTCTTGATGTGTAACTGTCCCGCTAGGGACCGGGTGAAGTATGCTACTGCGACATTTGAGGGTCCTGCGTTAACTTGTTGGAACTCTACTACTCAGACCTTGGGTTTGGGGGAGGCTCAAGCAATGCCTTAGGCGGATTTTGTGCATCGGTTGAAAAGTGAGTATTGTCCTAGGGAGGAGGTTCAGAAACTGGAACATGAGGTTTGGAGTTATAAGATGGTTGGGTCAGAGATTGAGGAGTATATTGTGAGGCGTAATGAGTTGGCGGTGTTGTGTCCTGATTTGCACACACCAGAGTATAGGAGGATTGAGCACTATATTTCTAGGTTGGTGCTAGAGATAACAGGGTTGGTGGCTGCTGGAAATCATTCTACACTTGCTGAAGTTGTTCGTTCGGCTCATAGGATGATTCACTTGAAGGTGGTAGAGGGTGTTTGACCTCCTAGGGGTACAGCTGTGAAGGGTTTTGATGGTAACAAGAGGAAGTGGGATAATGTGGGGAAGAGTTCAGTGCTGGCACCGTCTCAGCAGGGGAAGAAGTTTGATACGTCTGGGTTGTCTTCGGGGCAAAAACAGAGTGGGTATGTTGGGAAGCACCCTAAGTGCAACAAGTGTGGATTCCATCATTCTGGGAATTGTGATCGAGCTCGTTGTCATCGGTGCCAGCAGTTGGGGCATCATCCCAGGGATTGTAGAGTGACACTTCAGCCATCTCAGGCTCGTGCTGCTGTTCCTGCTTCTGCTGCTCAGGGGACTCCAAGAAGGCAGTGATGCTATAACTGTGGTGATTCGGGGCATTTTAAGCGTGATAGTCCCAAGTTGACACAAGACAAGAATGGGAAGGGCGGGAACAGTAACGGGAACAACGGAGGCGGTGGCAGGAATGCACGTGCTTTCGTCATTGGCTCGGTGGAGGCCAAACAGGATCCTGACACGGTTACCGGTACGTTTCTTCTTAACAATCGATATGTTTCTGTTTTGTTTGATTATGGTGCCGATAAGAGTTTCGTATCTGTGGAGTTTAGTCGATTGCTAAATATAGTACCCACACCTTTAGAGGCTAAGTACTTGATAGAACTGGCTGACGGTAAGAAAATCGAAGCGACACATATTCTTCGGGAATGTCGCTTGGAACTGTCGGGTTTGTCTTTCCCTATTGACCTTATGCCGCTATCCTTGGGTTGTTTCGATGTCGTTATGGGCATGGATTGGTTATCGTTGTATCGTGCGGAGATCGTTTGTTTTTATAAGGTCATTCGGATCCCGCTCCGTGATGGAGAGGTTCTTTCGGTACATGGCGAGAAGAGCGGTGCTCCGTTGAATATCATTTTCTGTATGAAATCCCTTAAGTATCTTCGGAAGGGTTATTCGGCCATTCTGGAGTCTGATGATGAGAAGAAGATCGAGGATATCCCTGTGGTTCGTGATTTTCCTGATGTGTTTCCTGATGACTTACCTGGTCTTCCTCCTCATCGTCAGGTTGAGTTTGGTATTGATCTTGCACCTGGCACAGCCCCTATTGCTCGAGCACCTTATTGTCTTGCACCTCCCGAGATGCAGAAGTTGTCTAGTTAGTTACATGAACTCTTGGAAAAGGGTTTAATTCGATCGAGTTCTTCCCCGTGGGGAGCTCCTATTTTGTTTGTGAAGAAGAAGGATGGAAGCCTTCGGATGTATGTCGACTACCATGAGCTGAACAAAGTGACCATCAAGAACTGTTATCCTCTTCCTCGCATTTATGATCTCTTTAACCAGCTCCAGGGTTCTAGTTACTATTCGAAGATGGATTTGAGTCCGGCTATTACCAGTTGCGTGTGCCGAAAGCCGACGTTCCGAAGACTGCTTTTCGTACTCGTTATGGCCACTTTGAGTTCTTGGTCATGCCTTTTCGTCTCACTAACGCACCAGTAGTTTTCATGGATTTGATGAACCGTGTTTGTAAGCCTTACCTTGATAAATTCGTCATCGTGTTTATTGATGACATTCTGGTATATTCCAAGAGCAAGGCGGGCCATGAGGAACACTTGCGACTAGTCTTGGAACTCTTAAGGCGAGAACAACTATATGCTAAGTTCTCGAAGTTTGACTTTTGGTTGCGTGAAGTTCAATTCCTAGGACATGTGGTTAATGAACTCGGAATTCATGTCGATCCATCTAAGATCGAAGATATTAAAGACTGGGAAGCATCAAAGACGCCATCTGAGGTGCGACAATTCCTAGGTCTTGCGGGTTAGTATCGTCGTTTCATTGAGGGATTTTCGAAGATCGCTCAACCCCTCACCTCTCTTACCTAGAAAGACCGAAAGTTTGACTGGGGTGAAGCGCAACAATCGGCATTTCAGATGCTAAAGCTTAAACTTTGTTCAGCACCTATCTTTTCTTTACCTGAGGGTACTGATAATTTTGTTGTATACTGTGATGCATCTATCCGTTCTCTCGGTTGTGTGTTGATGCAACGCGAGAAAGTTATTGCTTATGCTTCTCGTCAACTTAAGGTTCATGAGAAGAACTATACTACCCATGACTTAGAATTGGGTGCGGTGGTCTTTGCGTTGAAAATATGGAGACATTACTTGTACGGTACCAAGTGCACCATTTACACCGATCACAAGAGTCTCCAGCATATTTTCGACTAGAAGGAGTTAAACATGCGACAGAGTCGTTGGGTCAAACTCCTTAATGATTATGACTGTGCTATTAAGTACCATCCTGGCAAGGCGAATGTTGTGGCAGACGCCTTGTGCAGGAAGGAATCTGCTAAACCTAGTCGTGTCCGAGCTTTACAGCTCACCATCCATTCTTCCTTACCTGACCAAATTCGTTCAGCACAACTGGAAGCTTTGAAGGAGGATAACCTTAAAGCTGAAACTATGCATGGCACAGGTAGGCATCTTGAGCTTTGGTCCGATGGCCTACACTACTTTGCAGAACTCGTTTGTATTCCTTTATTCGGGGGATTGCGAGAGCTTGTCTTGGACGAAGATCATAAATCCCGGTATTTAGTTCACCCTGGCTCCGACAAGATGTATCAAGACTAAAAGATACTCTATTGGTGGCCAAACATGAAGGCAGATATAGCCTCCTACGTGAGCAAATGTTTGACTTGTGCTAAAGTCAAGGTGGGGTATTAGAAGCCGTCTGGTCTCCTACAACAACCTGAGTTTCCTGAATGGAAATGGGAACGAATCACGATGGATTTTCTCACCAAACTACCGAAGTCACCAAGTAGTTGTGATATGATTTGAGTGATTATCGACAGGTTGACAAAATCGGCACATTTCCTACCTATTAAGTAAACTGATGGGCTTGAGCGGTTAGCTCGCATTTACCTTAAGGAGGTGGTCTCTCGGCACGGGGTGCCTATTTCTATTATCTCTGATCGTGATTCTTGTTTCGCCTCGTGTTTCTGGAAGGCTCTGTATAAGGCCTTAGGTACTCAATTGGATATGAGTACAACGTATCATCCGCAAACTGACGGTCAGAGTGAACGGACGATTCAAACCTTGGAGGACATTCTTCGGGCATGTGTTATTGATTTTGGCAAGGGTTGGGAGAGTCACCTACCGTTGGTGGAGTTCTCTTACAACAAAGTTACCATTCTAGTATTAAGGCGGCTCCGTTCGAGGCTCTTTACGGACGGAAATGCTGGTCTCCTCTTTGTTGGGCCGAGGTGGGCGAAAGTTAGCTCACTGGTCTGGAACTAGTGTACGAAACATCGGAGAAAATCGTACAAATTCGTAACTGTTTGGCAGCCACGCGGGATCGTTAGAAGAGTTATGCTGATCGCCATCGCAAACCTTTGGAGTTCCAAGTTGGGGACAGGGTACTTCTGAAAGTTTCTCCATGGAAGGGCATCATACGCTTTGGAAAGCGTGGCAAGCTTAACCCTCGTTATGTCGGACCGTTTGCAATCCTGGAATGGATTTGACCGGTGGCATACAGACTCGTCTTACCAGCGGAGCTCGGTAGGGTTCACAATGCCATCCATGTGTCTAACTTGAAAAAGTGTTTGGCTGATGAATCTCTTATTTTTCCACTAGAATAGATCAGGGTTGATGATCGTCTTCGTATTGTGGTGGAACCGGCTGAAATTCTTGACTATAAGATTCGTAGCCTCCGCCAGAGTAAACTCCACATCGTTAAGGTTCGCTGGAACTCGAATCATGGACCAAATTTCACATGGGAATGGGAGGATCAGATCAAATCTAAGTATCCTCATCTTATTCCAAAGCGTGCATTTGAATCGGACATGTTACCGCTGAAGCTGAGTGAATCTCGGGGCGAGATTCCTTTCAACGGGGGGATGATGTAACGACCGGTAAATTTTCTTTTCGTTTCTTTCTTTTCGTCTCTTTCCTTTTGGGCTTCGAGCAATTTTTGGGACGAAAATTCTTTCAACGTGGGGATGATGTGACACCCAGTATGTTCAGCTTAAACATTTTGCAAAACATATAAGTCTACCTTAGCAAAAAAACGTTTATTAACGTGCTTAACTTGGTCAGTTAACTCGGGTAACATTACGTATTGTCCAGGGTTCAATGATTCGGAGGATCATTGGGATTATTGTATGCACACACTAGTCATGAGTCCCGTTGTTGGTGAATTACATGAATTGAATTAAGTGTTATAGATAAATTGGTCCACATATGTTATGTAATGTGCAAATACGTGTTTTAACGATGTAAACATGATTATACATGATTCTATACGATTAACATATGTTAGGATTGCATATTCATATGTTAGGATGTGTTAAAACGTGTTTTAAACGACAAAACTGGAGAATCTAGAAAACCCAGAAACTGGTTCGACCTTAAGGGGGGTCAAACTAGGTTCCTGAGTCACCTAATTGTCTCATTCGACCACACTAGGGTCTCATTCGACCCCTGCAATGGTCGAACCTGCAGTAACTATAAATATCAGACTTTGTAATTTTTGATCATTTCACAAACCCTAGTCGTCTCCAAACACTCTCTCTCAACCTTAAACATTGAGGAAGGAGTTTTTGATCTCGTTTTTCATAATCTAACCTACAAACATCTTCAATATCATAAACAAGAGAAGATCTAAGGTGTGTTCTTGATCTAAAATCCATTTTAAGCATGTTTGATTCATTTTTATTAAACACCAAAGGTCCGGATCTGTTCTAAGATAGTTTTCATGATTAAAAACCTTTCTAATACCTTTCTAAACAAAACCCTATGATTAAACAAGAGTTTTCATACAAATTAACATATGCTAATGATGTGCTATGTTGTGTTATGTGTTGTTTGATGATTGCATACTGTTTAGATGTTATAGATATGTTCCAGGATTTTCATTGATGATGGGTTTTGATTATCTTAGGTTATTGATTGTTGGATAATGATGTTTTGCCCATTTTCGGGATTTTTGATAGATTTAGGGTTTGATTCTTGTTGTTAATGTTAATAAGATGATTGGGGGTTTTCATGTACTTATTAAACTGAGCATTTTGAGCAGATTATGAAAGGATTTCAACAAGTTTCCAAATTGGATAAAGTTTACATTTATGATGTGACATTTCCATAATTTTGCCATTTTAGAGTAAAATTAGTAGGGTTTGGTAGGGATATGTTATTCATGTTGGACTGCTATGATTCATGATGTTTCGTGATGTTTTCGGAGTGTTTAGATGTGTTTTAGAGTGTTTGTAGCAGAGGGGGTCGAATCAGGGCCTCATTCGATCCAGGTGGGGTCGAATGAATGGTGCCTGGGGTCGAACCAACTTTGAACAGGGCGAACGAACTTCAGTTTGGTCGAACGAACATGATTTAGGTCGAATTAACACGTGTTAGGGACGAATTAACAAGTGTTAGGGTCGAATGAACATATGTTAGGTTGTATGAACTTGTGTATGGGTCGATCCCACCTTATGAGGGTCGAACCAAGCCTTCTTGGGGTCAAACCAACCTCAATTCCTGCTGATTCGACCTTACATCTGCGTATGTGCGATTTTTGATGCAAACTAAGTGCTTTATGCTTGAACCTCATGTGTAATCTATGTGTACTTGATTAGTTTATGTAATGGGTCACCAACGAGATGCCGGGTCAGCCTGGTGTATCGGTTTAACAGTCAAATATGTTTTTAAACATACTTGGTCACGATCTGGACAATCGGGGACTAGATAACCTTAGGGTTATTAGTCAAAACACTTATACGAACTTTTATGATAGATTCCCAGTATTAGGAACTATCAGAACTTGTTGGTAACTCCTTTCTGTAGATGACGCAACCTAAGGTGAGTTTCACAGCCCGAGTTTCTACTGGTTTTACGTTTGGGGGAGAAAACATGCGCCAAACTTATATTTTGGGAACTTATGTCATACTATGGGTTACTTTTGAGTTGCATACGATCTTTGGAAGTCCCGGGGAAACCATGAATGTGCGGTGTTACACAAGGGGGGAAATGTGGATAGATCTATTGGGTATGACCTGCCCCACTCGTCGACTGGAGGTCGGACGGGTGCATGTTGTCTCGATCTATGCTAAACTTGTTAACCATTATTTGGGCGGCCTAAACATATGCTAAACTTGCTGATATTGACAGGTTTGTACTTGGTACATTTTGGTAACATTTGGTAACACTTGGTAACGTTTTATGAAAACCTATGAACTCACCAACATTATATGTTGACACCTTTTTGACATGTTTTTTTCAGGTCGCTAAGGTAGCATTACTTGGACTAGGCGCACGGGTCTTGCATGGCGTCTAGCGCTTTTAGTTCATGTTTTTGAACAAATCTTTTGAGACTACATTGTCTTTTGAGCACGTAACTTGAATACGCTTCCGTTATGGTTTTGAGTTATTAAAGTTTTATACTTTGGGTCTACGTATTTTTCATATAGTTATTGCATATTGTGATCGTTGACTTAGATACTGGTTTGTCACGCGCCTCACGGTAAAACCCCACATGTGGAATTTGAGGGTGTGACATTAAAGCATGCTAATAATAATCCATTAGTGTTAGGAGACTGATAATTTTTTTTTAAATCTTAAATATGTAAATGAATTTTAGTTTGATAGATTGAATTAATGCATTAGTGTCATCAAGAAATTGTAGCATCAGTGCATCACTACTCCTTTCAAATCTCTCGATACACATCTCGCTTATATAAAATAATATCATAAACAAAGCTTTTAGCTTTTACAAGAATATTTACTAGTAGGATAAACTAGCAAAAGCAACAAAAAAGTTGTTGGGATCCAAATCACAACCTATATTGACTTTCTAATTTATTCCAAACAGTACGTTATGTTACTTTTGAAAGTCAATAAGAACTCACCACATTACACACATCAGCTTAAACTTTAGAGAAAGTTGCAGCCATAAATTTCATAGTTAAACTTGAACTATACGTATGTTGTCAAAAGCGCTTTAGGCGCTAAAGCGCAGCCCATCGCAACTTTTACTTTGCGCCTTGAAAGGTGCCTTTTCAACATATATGAACCAATCCCATTTTGCTATTTTTTATTTGACCTATTTTAGATGAAATACAAACCATTTCGACCCATTTTATAAATAAAGGGTAAAAAATGCTACCTATTTGCACAGCCGACTAAATCAATTTTAAGTCTCATAATGCCATTAGTAAATAGCTAAATCTTCTAGTAATTAGCGCTTTCAAATAGCAAGAAATCATTTAATCAGTGACTCCAGTAGGAAAAATATACCACATACTCAGAAGAACAAGCTCAGTAGAATGGTCTTTCATTTGGAAAAAATAAGTTTTGCGAGTGTGTAACAGTTCAAATGCAAGCAAGGAAAGCAAATGGGTATCCCTCATCTGAAGAACCAGCTATTGGGCGCTGTTTTTCCAAACCTGGGAAAACAAACTGGTTATTAATATAGCCTATTTTCCAAATGACCATCTAATACAACTATAGTCGTAAAAAAAAGAAGAAAAAGGAAAATGTGACCAATTCCTTAAAGATAACCGTATGAGTTAGAAATCTGGTATGGGTAAAAAATATCTACACGGTCAAAATACATGATACTAGAGATATAAATATTTATTGAAAAACAAGAATAAAATCAAACGAAAAATACTGGAAACAGATTCTTTACAACTCAACCTAACCAAGTCTAATTTGTAATTGGACTAAAGATTATTACCAGATTCGAGATGAATCTGGTACAAGACCTTACAAACCCTAGACGTATTATTGAGATGAAAGAGTAATAAGAAGACTGAAGAGCAGAACTTGTAAAGCACAGATGAGAGCTCCTTTTATTGATGGGATATTAGGTACCGTAAGAAACACAAGCGAACCTTTATCATCCGTTGGATCATTATGAAGAAACACAAAATAGCAAGATCTCAGCCCTTGATAGTTTGTCACATGGATCGCCACGTAGGAATGGAAGCAGCTGAGCCTCTCCACTTGTCTCGAACTGGGCCAATCTACTCATCTTGAACTGGGCCACAATAATTGGACTCTAATCACATAAGCCTGCTGGACTTTAATCAATAATCAACAATCCTTTCTAGACCCGAACCTTCTACTAGCCCACCAATGATCACTTCTTGGTCCACCTGCATTCTCATGCAAAATATTCAAGACTCCAAAAATAGCAAACTTACAATAACTACAAATGTTACCAATTATTTTGTATATTAAGATTGAATAAAATCTTTCTATTTTAACACCCCTCCTCAAGCTTAATATTCAAAGTAACCAATACTCTTTACACACCTCAAAACCCAAATGGGTCAAACATGCCAAGAGATGCACAAACTTCATCATGTTGCCCAACACCAAGACCTTTAGTCATGACGTCTGCAACCTGTTTCTCAGAACTTATTTTGACAGTCTTAACACACCCTTTAGAGATCAACTCTCTTAAGAAAAATATATCAATTTCAAAGTGTTTTGTCTTATCAAAGAACACAGGATTAGCTGCAATTGACATTGCAGCACTATTATCACAAAACATAGTAACAGGTAATTCAACCTTTACTTGTAACTCTTCTAACAAATTTATAAGCCATAATACTTCACATGCAGTAGTACACATAGCCCTATACTCAGCCTCTGCTGAGGATCGAGCAATTGTTGACTGTTTTTTGCTTTTCCATGAAATAACAGACTTTCTAGTATCAATGCATTTAGCCCAATCAGAATCTGAACAGGCCACTAGATCAAAGGATGAACTTTTCCTAAACCATATTCCCTTTCCAGGAGCCCTTTTCAAATACCTTAACAATCTCATTGCAATCCTTAAATGACCCTCAGTAGGTTTATGCATGTACTGACTTAAGTAGTGTACAACATATGATATATCTGGTCTTGTATGGGACAAATATATCAACTTCCCTACTAATTGTTGATACCCAGTGATATTGGCTAACACACTAGGATGGTCATCACAAATTGCAGTTAAGGTATGATTAGGCTCTAAGGGACTATTGACTGGTTTGCATGCAATCATGCCATACTCAGTCAATAAGTCTAGACAATATTTTCTTTGGGACAGACACAAACTATCATCTTGTGATAAGACTTCTATTCCCAAAAAATATTTAAGTTCTCATAGATCTTTGATAAGAAAGTCATCTTTTAAACATTTCTTAACATTTTCTAATTCATCAATACAATTACCAGTCAAGGCTATGTCATCTACATAAACAAGCAAGAAAACAACAATCTGATCAGAAACTTTCACAAATAATGAATAGTCACATTTACTCTGAATAAATCCAGAATTACATAAAACACTTAAAAGTTTTTCATTCCACATCCTAGGGGCTTGTTTGAGCCCATATAGTGACTTATTTAATTTACACACTTTTGACTCATTTTCAGAATAATACCCTTCTGGCAAAGTCATGTAAACATCTTCATGCAGATCACCATATAAAAATGCTTTGTTTACATCAAGTTGAAACAATTTCCAACTATTTTGAACAGCAATAGTCATGATACTTTTAACAGTAACAAACTTCACAACAGGAGAAAAAGTTTCCTCAAAATCAATTCCCTGTTTTTGACTATACCCTTTAGCTACTAGTCTAGCTTTAAATCTATCAATTTCACCATTAGACTTGTATTTAATTTTGTAAATCCATTTACATCCTACAAGACTTCTATCTTTGGGTAAGTCAACATGTGCCCAAGTATTATTTCTGTTTAAAGCTTCTATTTCATCATTCATTGTTTTAACCCAATTAGGGTCACTAGAAGCATCTTTGAAATTTCTAGGTTCTTGACTTTTATTAAGAATACTAGCAAATACCCTATGTTCACAAGTCAGATTAGAATAGTTAACTACTTTTTCTACCCCAAACTTAACCTTTCCTTCTACTATGAAATCATCAAGCCTTCTAGGAAGAACTGAACTACTAGTACTCTTTCTAATGGCTTGAGTGTTTTGGCCATTGCCCTCAGATCCTCTAGTTTTATCAACACTAGGTGTCACATACTCAACCCTGTCATCACTTCTATTTACATCAGAAGACTGAGAACCAAATTGTTCATCCAAGTCTTGATGTTTAGAAGGAGACTGCTATGACCCATGTGTCTTTACCTCTTCCTTACCTAAATCCCTTCCCTCATCATTGGGCAAATCAGGTTGATTGGATGTTTCAATTTCATAAAAATCAAAAAAGTTTAATGAATCTAAATTTTGAAAACTGTTATCAGAAATTTTTTATAAATATCTTTATCTTTAAAAGGAAAGATGGTTTCATAAAATTTCACATCTCTTGAATAAGAGATGGTTTTATTTTCCAAACTATATACTTTATACCCCTTTTTTCATTAGAATAACCTATGAAAACACACTTTTCTGCCCTTTCATTAAGTTTATCAAACTCATTCAGAATTATAGGAAAACACAAACATCCAAACAACTTAAGATGACCTAGGAAGGGTTTAAAGCCATAGATGAGCTTATAGGGAGTTCTTCCATTAAGCACAAATGATGGTGTCCTATTAATAAGGTAAGAAGCAGTTAACACACATTCACTCCAGAACCTAACACGTAAATTACTTTGAAACAATAATGATCTAATAACATTTAGCAAATGCCTATGTTTCCTCTCAACTATTCCATTTTGTTATGGGGTGTATGCACATGAAGTTTGATGAATAACCCATAAAGACTTAAAATAATGTGTCATTTGATTATTCACAAACTCAGACCCATTATCACTTCTAACACATTTAACAACTTTTGAAAACTATGTCTTTAAAATATTAACAAAGTCTTGAACATGTTCAAACACTTCACTTTTAGTTTTCATTAGACACACCCACACAGCCCTGGAATAATCAACTATAGTGAGGAAATATTTAAACCCCTCCCTAATTTGAACCCTATAAGGCCCCAGACATCTAGATGAATGAGGTCACCTAATCTGGAAGTCTTATGATCACTTAAAGGGAAAGGTTTCTTATGCTGCTTAGCCTTGTGACAGACATCACAAGGTAAGTCATCATTGTGAACCACTTTGATTCCTAAAACATCCTCTAATTTTTTAATAACTATATCAGAAGGATGTCCAAGCCTACCATACCATAACTCATATTCTTTATTGGTGATACCTACCTTGTTACTAACAAAAGATCCACCACAGAAATAAAGACCTTCAAGTTGGTTACCAGTCACCAGGATTTTCTTTGTTGAAAAATCCTGAATGTAACAGTTATTTTCATCAAAACCATCATACAAATGATTGTCTTTAACCAACTTATGAACAGAAATTAAGTTCACACAGTAATCAGGAACCACAAAAACATCATGCAAGGTTACCTTATCACTTAATTTTAAAGTGCCAATTTTAGTAACTAAAGCATTTGTTCCATTAGGTTGTTTAACTTGTATGTTAAGATCAGAAACATCTATGTAATCAGTTAAATCATGTTCACTAGTAACCATGTGTTGATTTGCCCCTGAATCTATTATCCAACCCACCTTAAGTTTATTCCCTCCCACATTAAAACAAAAAATAGTTTTAGCACATACATTAGCACAGAATGGGGAAAATAAATTACTTGACACATTATGACTTTGAGGATGATCAATAGTCTTATCTGAAATTAAACTCAACAACTTAGACAATTGATCACTAGTCAAAGTAGTTATAGGGACATCAGTTTTTTCAAGACATGCATTGTTAACAGTAACCTTCTTCCCTCATACTCCCCTAGGCTTAGCCCATGGTGGATATCCAATTAACTCAAAACACTTATCAATTGAATGTCCAACCTTATTACAATGTGTACACTTAAGTGCAGGATTATAATTCTTAGTGACTCTTTTTGAAAAATCAACAGATTGAGTTGTTTTAGACACAAACCCCATAGGTTGACTCTTTTTTGACCCAGTACTAGAGTTTCTATGGGATTCTTCCCTAGAAACTATAGCAAAGGCCTCTTTAACACTAGGTAAAGTATCTTTAATCAATAGACTAGTCCTGACACTTTGGTACACATTGTCTAAGCCCATAAGAAATTGCATTAGCTTAATCATACTACTAAATTTATTAAATTCCCTAGCAGCATTGCAAGTACAAGCAGGTAGTTGTAAAATCTGATCTAACTGTTTCCACATAATGTTCAGTTTATGGTAATACTTAGAGACAGACATACCACTCTGAGTAAAAGAATTTATCTTCTGGTACAAATCAAACACAACAAAACCATTAACTTTATCATAAGTGTCTTGTAATTCAGCCCAAACATCACAAGCAAGTTTAGAAAAAGCATGACCCATGTACAAATTTTCACTAATAGAGTTAATTATCCATGTTAACACAATTGAGTTTACACCTATCCCACTGTCTAGCTAACACAGGATCAATTTCAGACTTAATACAAGTTTTATCAATAAAACCCCATTTGTTTTTAACTTGTAGTGCCAATGTTAAGCTATTAGCCCATACAGAGTAGTTTTCAGAACCTTTTAGTTTTATGAAGTAATTGTGAGATTACTAGAATCAGATGCATGCAAGTAAAGTGGATTACTAACATCTAATTTACTAATTAATGTCTCATTTTCTCCAGGATCACCATTACCTGTTGGATCAGTATTATGCTCTTTAAGGTTTACTTGCTAGTTAACACTTATGTGTTTAGCAAGTTCAATCAGATTTGCACAGCGGAATAAGTATGTAAAGTTACACTATCAACAGGAGTTATTACTCCCCCTGGATGTTTTCAAACTAATGACAAGTTAATGAGAATCTAAGTATTGAATGTGAATGATAATAGATTCTTAGTAAATAAAATGGAAATAACAATGATGAGCTTTGAAGGATTTCAGTTTCAATTAAAATCGATGTCTAAAACAGAGGGATAAACCCATCTATTTATTGACTTACAAATGCATGAACCTTGATACAAAAAGCAAGTGCAACAAGTTGCAGTCTTGCAACTTGTACAAAAAGATAAAGTAATAATAAACAATTAAACTACTGAAACATAAGGCGGTGGAAAGATTCTATTACAAGTGCTGATGAATGACAAACTACTGATGAGTAGTTTGTCTTCAGTAGTTCTTCAGTGGACTTGTCTGGTTTGACTTCAGAACTTCTGATCTATCTTCTTCAGTACTTGTTGAATCCTTCTTCAGTACTTTTGTCTTCTTTCTTTAGTAGTTCTATACTTAGAATAATTTGCAGAAGTATGAATTAGACTAAGGTTTGCAAAAGTGGTTTCCTCAATCCTTTCTGTCCTAACAATTTCTCCTTGGATTGATGAAGCCAAAACCTTATCTAATTCCTTATTGCTGTTTTCTTCTGTCATTAACTATCTTCCATGTTTCCTTGAACATGGAATTCTTCAACTGATTCAGCTGTTCATCAGTGAGAGTTCCTTGTTGAGGTTCTAAATGTTGAATTGTAAGCAGGTCTTGTCTTGATAGATTTTTCAGTTCATTCATGGATTTGAAGGCCTTGCTTGTAAGATCTCTTCTTGTCACCAATACTGAGTTGGAATCAGTAAAGGACCATCTGATGATCAGCACTTTAGATCTGTCAAAATCTGAAGTATAGGGAACCATGCTGGATCCCTGGGATGTTCCTGAGTGTTGGATGTTCTCTATTTTAGTGGCTCTCAGGTGGGATTCATTTCCGTCTTCTGTTTGCACCACATCAGGTATTTTAAAAGTAGGTAAGTGATGTTCAGTAACTACCTTTGTGTCCAATTTGTCAGTTATAGTCTTCTGGATTTGGTAAGCAAATGTTGAAGGATCCCTGAACTATGTTATCAGAGGCTTTTCTTCAATATCAAAGTCTCCTTGTACAACTGTGTTGCCTTCTAGCAACACCATCTTGAAATCAGTCTTTGCATTGTCCTCTGGCTTTCTTTTGGTAGCTGGTCTTTGTTTGACACCAGAAGTTCTAACTACTGAAGTTGATACTTCAGAAGTTTTGTACTTATCTGGATTTGCAGCCTTGTCAGTCTTGTATCTTTTGTATGTGTCTAATACTTTGTCTTCTCTTCACTTTGACACTGAGGCTTTTGAACCATAGTCATTAGCTACCAGTTCTTCAATTATCTCTGCTCTCTTGGCTTTTCTATCCTTCTCTGTTGCAGTCTTGTCAGCAACAAGTTGAGCTCTTCTAGTTAGCTCATCCATTGAGAGCCCTTTGAGTGAATAGGCTTTTGTTTTGCTGTTCTTTGTTTTAAAAGACACCAGTTGTTGTCTTTTGTTTTCTTTAGCAATTCTTTCTATTTCAGCTTGTCTATTCAACTCTGCTTCATAAGCTTGAAACTTTTCATTTAAGCTCAAGTCTTCCCTTGCTTCCAAGTTATTCCAGATCTCATCTTCCTTGGCCTTTCTTTGGGCTGCAAGTAAGCTCTTCTCTAGTAATTCTTTGGACATTTAAATTGGAGAAGGGCTTAGCACACTCATTTGAGTTGTTGTAGGCCTTGGAATAGGAGTTGGTTGTTGTTCAGTTGGTTTGGAAGGCTCTTCAGTTGTTTGTATGTTACAAGTGTTAACTGCTGAAGTGCTGATAGAAGTATCAACTACTGAAGGATTGTCTTCAGTACTTTCAGAGTCTTCAGCAGTTTCTTCATTTTGGCCTTGGGAAGTTTCAGCTTCAACTTCAGTTCTAGAAACATGCCTTTGTTGATCTTCTTTTTGTTTCTTGGCTTTTTCTAGCAGTTGTTGTAGAGCCACTCTTGCCTTTATCCTGGCTTCCAGTGACTCCTTTGGTTCCTTAATCTTCTCCCCCTTTTTGGGTTCATCCATTTCTGGAAGCCTGCCAGGTTGAGAAGTTCTACCAGAGAGTTCAATAAGCTGTCTCGAGTTGTTGTCAATCTTATTGGACAGCTCACCAAGTTTCATGTTAATCACCTCAAATTGAGTTGTGGTTTTCAACTCCCAAGCAGTTGTGAAAGATTTGAGGTGATTGGCAATGAGGGTGTTCATCATCTGGTATAGGGCACCATCTGGGCTGCATAGTTGGTTCAAATCTATGCTTGATGACCTAGGGAATTGGGTAGGCATTTTTAGTGAGGGGTGTGTTTTTGGGTGATCTTCAGGATGTACTGAAGATGCCACTTTAGGGGAATCAGGGATCAAGTGGACTTTAACCTGATTTGGTGTGACCAGCTCTTTGAGCTTAGAGACACAAGGTGTAGGACCTTCACTAGCAGCCGTCAATTCATGTTTAGTGGAGTGTGAATCATCATCCAAATCAATGGAATCATCTGAATCCCTGATAATACCCTCAATGAGGACAGTATCAGTTATATCATGAGCTGGGCCTAACCTAGTTGTCTCATGTACCTCTTCTTCTTGGTTCAGAGGATTTCCTACCTCAGGCATTAAGCCTTCATCAGTAGTTGCCACAAGTGAGGTCTTAGCTATGTTACTTCTGTCCTCAGATCCACCACTGGGTGATAAATGAGTAGTAGCAGCCTCAAATGTACCTAAGGTCTCTAAGTTTGGGCTTAGAAACCCTGGTCCATCCTCATCTCTTGGGTTAGGGCTATAGATATCCACATTCATGTCAAGGTCTGATGGTATGTCCCCTGTTTGATGCGGTTGTTGGGGACTGACATGTTCTAATGGGATAGTCTCTTTTAGCCCAGAGAGAAGTTTTGCAATTTCTATGGTTTCAGGTTCAGAAGTTTGTGGTAAAGGTTCAGCAGTTTGGGGTAAAGGTTTAGCAGTTTCAAAAGAAGGGTTAGTTGGTATGGTTTTCTTGAATTTCTTTCTTTTGAAAAGAATGGTAATTGGGGCTCTTGTGGGGGTTTGAGATGGATGAGACTGAGAGGATGTTTCAGTCACATCTTTTACAAGTGCAGATTGCACATTAGCAGTTTCAGGCATCTCAACTTCCTAAACTGCCTTTCTTTTAAGGCTGGTGGGTTTTGGTTCTTGTTGTTTTGTTTTGTTTTTTTGGCCTTTTTGGGTAAGGGTTTGGAAGATGAGGGTTCCATGGGGACTGTTTCTTGTTCCCCTTGGTCATCTTCTTCCCAGGCAGCCGGTTTATTATGCCTAGATTATGCTTGTTAGGTTAATGGATTTAAAACAGTTGTTTTACCCACAAGCGCCCCTTCTCCAAGTTCTTTAATTATGCATTGCATAATGAACCTTGGATACAACAAAAACTTCTTTTTAGAGTTTTCGTGATGCAACACCAACTCAGTAAAGAAAAGTGCTGATGCCTTGAATTTTGTTTTATTCATAATGGAAAGAAAAATAGGTTGAAAAGTAGAGGGCATCTGATCATTAGATCCAGTTTTTGGACTCAAACACATGATGACGTAATGAAACAAAAGTTTGTACTTAGGTTCAAAAAATTTCTTAAAATTAGTAGCATGTGAGAGAGTACCTTGGTAACCACACTCCGTCATGGTCAAATGAATTTCAGAGTTTGGAAATTGATCTGGGGCATCCACATCATCCAGACCCAATCTAATTCCCAAAGTTGCTGGTGTGATTGCCATTGTTCTCCCTTGGATGGTTGATTTAAGGGAGATCACTTGATCATTCACTGTCATCGTCTCCGCGTTCGCCCAGAACTCATTTAGAGTTTCAGTATGGATTGGAGGATCAACGGTGAGGGCAGTGAAGTATTGGGATTTGACGACTAAATCAATGATTTCGTCGTATTGGGACCAGGCTTCATGTTTCTCAAAGTAGCCTCTTTGATTGTGTCCCTGTTTCAGTGTTAGAGCCATGTGGTTTGTGTGTGTGTGGATCGAACAGTGTTTTTGTTTGCAGGTTAAGGGTTTGAGAGTGTTTTGAGAGAGAAGGAGGGAATTTTGCTTTTTGAAAGGATAAGTGTTGGAAAAGGTGTTTATCAGAAGTTTATAACCGCCTTAGGTCAAACTTCTGAAGTGGGAAATGTCTGATTTACCCTTAATGACAAAAATGCTGATGAAGAACAACTATCATCAGTAGTTCCCATTTTCTCTTCAGTAGTTTGTTAACAACTGATGAGAATGTTTATAAACACTTTATTCATAACTTCTGAAGTTTATTTTATCAGAAGTTAATCATTTTTCAGAAAATATTCCCATACTAATGTTTTCTACATCAGTAGTTTCTCTCTTTTTGTTTTTCAGAAGTTTTTAGAACAAAACAGATGTAAGTGAAAAATAAAGTATGTACAGAAAAGTAAAAGAAACACTTACAAATTTAGCATCCCAAGCATGGATACTAACTTCTGAAATGTTGATGTGTCAAGGGGTTTAGTGAATATGTCAGCTATTTGATTAGCTGTTGTCACATGCTTCACTTCAATCTTGCCTTTTTCATAGCAATCCCTTATGAAATGATACCTGATTTAAATATGTTTAGTTTTTGAGAACTGAACAGGATTTTGAATGATGCTAATGGCAGATTTACTGTCTACAAGCAATGGTGTCTTGGTCTCTTTGATTCCATAATCAAGAAGTTGATATTGGAGCCATTGTATCTGTGATGTACAACTTGCAGCTGCAATGTATTCAGCTTCAACAGTTGAAGTTGCAACAGATGTTTGCTTCTTTGATTGCCAAGACACTAGACAGTTTCCCAAGAATTGACAACGACCAGATGTTGATTTTCTTGACATTTTGCACCCTGCATAGTCACTATCTGAAAAAGCTGATAACTTGGTATTGCTAGAAGCAGGATACCAAATTCCAAGTGTAGGAGTTCCTTTTAGATGTATGAAGATTCTTTTGATTGCAATTAGGTGTGATTCCCTAGGAGCTGATTGATATCTAGCACACACATGTTGAAAACATAATATCTGGTCTAGAAGCAGTTAGATACAAAAGGGAACCTTTCATACATCTATACATGGTTTGATCAACCTGTTTTCCTTGATCATCTGGTTCAATTTGTGTGGTAGGTGTCATGGGAGTGGAACATGGATTACAGTCTTGTAAAGAAAATTTGTTCAATAATTCTTTAACATATTTAGATTGATGTATAAAAGTTCCATTTGTTTGTTGTTTAATCTGCAGTCCTAAAAAGTACTACAGTTCTCCCATTGTACTCATCTCAAATTTTGATTGCATGAGTTTCTTAAATTCATCACACAGTTTTGTGTTTGTTGAACCAAATATGATATCATCAACATAAATTTGAACAAGTAAGACATGATTTCCAACATTTTTAATGAAAAGAGTTTTATCAATGGAGCCTCTTGTAAAGTTATTTTTGAGCAAAAAGTTGGAAAGTGTTTCATACCAGGCTCTTGGAGCCTGTTTTAGCCCATAAAGAGCTTTGTCAAGCTTGTACACCCACTCAGGATGAGAAGGATCCTCAAACCCAGGTGGCTGACACACATACACTTCCTCTTTGATTTTTCCATACAAAAATGCACTTTTAACATCCATTTGAAAAACTTTTATTTTGTTGGAAATGGCATAGGCCAGAAATAACCTGATGGCTTCAAGTCTTGCAACTGGAGCAAAGGTTTCATCATAATAAATTCCTTCTTCTTGAGAATAACCTTGTACCACCAGTCTTGCCTTGTTCTTGATAATCATACCAGCCTCATCTTGTATGTTCCTGAAAACCCATCTTGTGCCAATTGGTAGCTTGTTTGGTGGTAAGGGACAGATTTCCTAAACCTGTTGCTTCTTGAATTGGAGCAACTCATCTTGCATAGCTTCTACCCAATTGTTGTCTTTGAGGCTTCTTGGTACTTCTTAGGTTCCAACTGAGAAATGAATGCTGAGAAGAAGCAAAGTTGGAAAGTTGGTTTCTTGTGAGAATAGCTGATGCAATATCACCCATGATTTGTTCCAATGGATGATCTTTGTGTTCAATCAGTTGTTGTAAACCACTGACAGGTGTAGGTGGCTCTTGTACTTCATCAAACAAACCACTGAGGTTTATAATGTCTGGTTCAGCTCTTTGAACATCTTTTATAGTTTTAGAAGCTGAATCAGATGTTTGAGTTTGTACATCAGCAGTTGTTGAATCAGGAGTTTGTTAAACTTCCGATGCTTTGAAAGTTGACTTAATGACTGTATGAGGAGTCCATGGTGCTGGATCCTCATCATCAAACCTCTGATCACCATAATAAGTAGGTTTAGATGAAGTGACAGTCTTTTTAGGTCCGAAATGGATGCTGTCAAGGTCAAAAAGTTCAGCAGGATGTGCTGGAATAAGAGTGTGTTTTGACTCATTGAACTTGACACTAAGTGTTTCTTCTACTATCTTGGTTCTTGAATTAAAAACCTTGTAGGCTTTTCTAGTGGAAGAATAACCAAGAAAATAACCTGAATCAACTTTAGCAGCAAACTTTGAAATAGAGTCTTTAATGTTTAGAATGAAACATTGACATCCAAAAGCCTTGAAAAAGGAGATAAGGGGCTTTATGCCATGAAGAACTTCATAGGCAGTTTTGGAGTGTCTCTTGTTGACAAGGACTCTATTTTGAACATAACATGCAGTGTTAACTGCTTCAGCCCAGAAATACAATGGTAGGCCTGAATCAGCTAACATGGTTCTTGCTGCTTCAATTAATGTTCTGTTCTTCCTTTCTACCACACCATTTTGTTTAGGAGTTCTGGGAACACTGAAATGTCTTATAATCCCTTTAGACATACAGAATTTATCCAGAGTTTTGTTCCTGAACTCTGTCTCATTATTACTTCTAATGGCTTTGACAGATAGAGAATATTGTTTCTCTATTTGTAGAATGAAGAACCTGATGATTTCAGCTGCATCATCCTTGGAAAATAAGAAGAATACCCATGTGAATCTTGAATAGTCATCAATGATGACCAAGCAGTATTTCTTCTTACCAAGGCTCATGATTTTTACTGGCCCAAATAAGTCCATATGGATTAGTTGAAGACATACAGTTGTTTTTGATTCTTCAATAGACTTATAGGAGGACTTATGCTGCTTTCCCTTTAAATAGGATACACAGTGTTCTTGAAACTGGTATACTTTTAAGGTTAGACCTCTGACCAAGCCCATTTTTGTGACATTATTTATGGTTTTAAAGTTCACATGGCCAAGTCTCCTATGCCAGAGATCAGTCTCTGAAGTTGATGACCTTGAGAAGAAACAGGCAGTGTTGTTCAGTACTTTGTCCTTTTCAATGTCCACTGTATAGACATTGCCGCATCTTTTGGCTATCAACTGTGACACCCCAGGAAAATCCCACATCGGCCGTGGCCAGGAGAGATCCTTGGTTCATAAGTAATGTCTTACCTCTTAAATCACCAACGCGTTTTGGGGCTTAATGTTAGTGGATGAGAGGAGAACTCCACAGTTAAGCGTGCTCAGGTGGGAGCAATTCCAGGATGGGTGACCTACTGGGAAGTTTCCACCAGGGCACCCAAAAACAAATCCGTGAGCTCTGGGTGGGCAAAGCGGACAATATTGGTGGTGAGAGGGGCCGGATGTTACAGATGGTATCAGAGCCACTCCTGTGCCGTTCGGGATGGTGGGTGCATACATCATCAGGGACGATGAGACTCTAACCTCATCAGGGACGATGAGACTCTAACGGGGGGTGAATGTGACACCCCAGGAAAATCCCACATCGGCCGTGGCCAGGAGAGATCCTTGGTTCATAAGTAATGTCTTACCTCTTAAATCACCAACGTGTTTTGGGGCTTAATGTTAGTGGATGAGAGGAGAACTCCACAGTTAAGCGTGCTCAGGTGGGAGCAATTCCAGGATGGGTGACCTACTAGGAAGTTTCCACCGGGGCACCCAAAAACAAATCCGTGAGCTCTGGGTGGGTAAAGCGGACAATATTGGTGGTGAGAGGGGCCGGATGTTACATCAACAAAGTATGATCTTCAATGATCTTCTCTATCAACTTCTGGCCTTCTGGTGATATAATCTTGCATGCTGTCTTTGTGAAAAAGGAAGAATATCCTTTATCACACATTTGTGACACACTCAGCAAGTTGTACTCAAGGTTTTCAGCCAGATTGACCTTGTCAAACTGTATTTTTCCAGAAGAAACATTGCCATGTCCTAGCACATATCCCTTGGCATTGTTCCCAAAGGATACAGATCCTTCTCTTTGACTGATAAAATTGTTTATCAGGTATCTGCATCCTGTCATGTGCATTGAGCCTCCACTGTCAACGTACCAAATGCTATTTAAGCCTCTGGAGACCCTCTGCACAAAGTAGCAAATTAGTTAGATTTGGGAACCCAAGCCAGTTTGGCTTAATTTGGGTTTGCTCATGAGAACATTAACAGTTTGTTCTTGACCAGGTTGAGGAATCCATGTATTTTTGGCAATGGATTTTTCATTAGGAGCAATGGTGGTATCCTTTTGAGGACCACCATCAACCTTGGTCATCAGTAGTTGTACCATATACATGAGATCTTTAATCTCAGCAGTTTGTGAAACTGCTGATGATGTAGATCTAACTACTGAAAGAGAATTTTGAGTAAAAGACTTTTATTGAGATTTCATCTTTTTCTGAGAAAACGTGTTGACTGGTTGTTGTTTCTTGGGAGAAAAAGCTTCTTTAAAATCATTTTTGAGTTGTTTTCCCACAACTAGTTGTGTAATTTTCTTGTTATACTGAATTCCTTTTCTGTATCTACAAAATTCGGTCTTGTGGTTAAACAAACCACAGATTTCACATTCTTTTGCCTTTTCTTTTTGATTCAAAGGCAAATTTCTGACTGTTTTGATTTGCTTTAGGTCATCAGTAGTTTTCAGGTTCTTAACTCTTGATGTAGATGAAACTACTGATGACTTAAAGTCATATTTTATCAGTACTTCTGAAGAACTTTCTTTTAAAGTTTTTAGAAAGTTTTCATGAAAAGATGTGCATTCTTTCTCTTTAGAATTTCATCTGAAACAATTTTTCTCCCATCTTCACTTTGTTTGTTAAGCAGCAGTTGGTACCCTTTACAAGATTCTACCCATTTTTCACAATCAACCTTGGTGTCAGCAAGCTCTTTTCTGACATTTCCTAGGTCTTCTATCATGATTTTAAGTTGTGCTTGGGTTTCAATAGCATTGTTAGTCGATTTAGAATTTTCTTTTGCCTTTGCAGCAAGTTTTCTTTCTAAATCACATTTCATCTGAGTGAATTTTCACTCAGAGTCATTTGCTTTGCCTTGTAAATGCACATTGGTCTCTCTTATGAGAGCAAAAGATTCTTTACATGAGTTTGAACAAAGTTTTGTTAAAGATTCTTTTGATACCTGAGACAGGGCAGATTTTGAGGTGCATCCCTCAAATGCCATTAAGGCAAAATTCTTTCTGCCATTGTCAGGTTGTCCCCAGTTGATGTCAAATATTTTGTTGTCTGCATCAGGATTACACTCTGTAGTGTCAAAAGGAAGACTGCTCCAGTCAACATACTCTGAAGTGAACAGACTTTGTTGCGAGGGTTGCTGAGTTTGTGGAGGTTGTTGAGCAGCTGGAATGGAAGGGATTGATTGTTGGCTCTGCATCTGTTGACCAGGCATCTGTACATATTGTATTTGTGGCACATATTGGATTTGTGGAGCTTGTGCCTGTACAAAATGTGCACTTCCCTGTGTTCCATTATTCCTATTATAACTAGGGTTATACTAATTTCCAGACTGAGATTGGTTGTAGCTAGAGCTTCTACATTCTCTAGCAAAGTGTCCCAACTTCTGACACTTATGACATCTAAGTTTAGACTTGTCAAAACCAATTTTTGTAGAACTGTTTAGTCTTGGAAATTTCCTTCCTGACCTTTTATAAATTTTTTTTTGTTTTTATACTTAACTTGGCCAGTTGGTGTAGAATGTCCATTTCTTCTAAGTCATCACTGCTGAAATTTTTTAAATCATCCATGATAAAACACATGTTATCAGCATTTTGACTATATTCATCATTGTCATAACCTGGGAATGATCTTTCTGATGAGATCCCAGCAATTATGTCAATATGATCAAAAGATCCAAAACTATTTGAACAAGTAGGTGAGTCTTGTCCCAATAGTGCTGTACTACCTGGTAGATAGTCATCAGCTGTCATACCAAAACTTTGTAATTTCTTCTTTTGATCAATTTCTCTCTCAAAAGTTAGCAATCTCCTATGTAATTTTGTAAGAGTGGGGGAGTTAAAGTCTGGTGAAGATCTGAGGACTATAGAATATGTTTCCCATTTTTCAGGTAAAGACCTTAAAAATCTATGAAGCATACATACATTTGTATAGGTCTGACCATTTAATTTTAACTCACATATTAATGAGTAAATGTTTCATATTGTTGAGCCAGGATTTCTCTAGTGTTGGCAATAACCTCTTCAGTTCCTCCAAACTGTTCTTTTAGGCAGTCCCAAAGCTCTTTGGCACTTTCACAATGTAAAAGTCCAGAGTAGATTTCATTTGGGAGTGCCATTGGCAACATAGAGAAAGATTTAGCATCAAGCTCAAGTTTTAGGAAATCATCTTCTGTGTAGTCTTTTGGGTCTTTTGGTATTTCCACTTTAGTTTCAAGATTTATGTTTACTGGTTTGTGAGGACCAAATATCACATATTTCCAACAACCGGTGTTGGTTTGAGACAAAGTATGAGCCATCCTTTTCTGCCATATGTTGTATTCAGAACGAACAAGCATAGCAGGTTTATTGGCAGAACCAGTATTATGTGGATCCATTTTAAAGGGTATTGATTTGTCAAATATCTCTTAAAGTGACGAATGTTGAAAAAGTGAACTTTTAATCCTTTATTGAATATCAATAAGAGCCTGTGTCTGATTCTCAATGTGTTGGATTGATATGTGATCAGATAAACCAGTGCTCTGATACCAATTGTGGGATCAGTATTATGCTCTTGAAGATTTACTTGCTAGTTAACACTTATGTGTTTAGCAAGTTCAATCAGATTTGCACAGCGGAATAAGTATGTAAAGTTACACTATCAACAGGAGTTATTACTCACCCTGGATGTTTGCAAACTAAAGACAAGTTAATGAGAATCTAAGTATTGAATGTGAATGATACTAGATTATCAGTAAATAAAATGGAAATAACAATAACGAGCTTTGAAGGATTTCAGTTTCAATTAAAATCGATGTCTAAAACAGAGGGATGAACCCATCTATTTATAGACTTACAAATGCATGAACCTTGATACAAAAAGCAAGTGCAACAAGTTGCAGTCTTGGAACTTGTACAAAAAGATAAAGTAATAATAAACAATTAAACTACTGAAACATAAGGGCGGTGGAAAGATTCTATTGCAAGTGCTGATGAAAGACAAACTACCGATGAGTAGTCTGTCTTCAGTAGTTCTTCAATGGACTTGTCTGGTTTGACTTCAGAACTTCTGATCTATCTTCTTCAGTACTTGTTGAATCCTTCTTCAGTACTTTTGTCTTCTTTCTTCAGTAGTTCTATACTTAGAATAATTTGCAGAAGTATGAATTAGACTAAGGTTTGCAAAAGTGATTTCCTTAATCCTTTCTATCCTAACATTACCCCCATTCCCTAACAGGTTAGGACCACCTTGATTTGCTCCTCCAACCTGTGGTGCATCCTGATCACCCATAATATTATACTACCACAACCAAGAACACATCAAGAAAACAACAAGTAGTAACCAAGTAATCACAGAACAAACAAAAGCAATCAGTAATCACAAAAAACACAAAAAAACAATCAACCAATAACCTAATCGCACAAACAAAAAAAACAAATAACCAAAAACAACGGCGAAGCCTCGCTGGTGATCCAGATAGCCGGTTCCTCAAGGGTACCGACCTAAGTCCCCACGGGGGAGCCTTTCAAACACTAAAACCAGATACTAAAGCTAAACCAAGGACTCAGCCCTGAACATATGACTCCTTAATCAACTCAAAAAAACAGTAAAGAAAGGAACGAACACACCAATCAGGCCCAAGTTAGGGTTCGCCAAACCCACAATCGTATAACCTTCACTTAGGGTTATACAGATCGTGAGTGCAATTGAAGCTAAATAATAAACCTCCAATCTAGCAATCAGCAACACCCCCAAACCAATCAGATCTAACCAAATCTCAGAGCTTATCCAGATCTTCTTAAACAATAGTACCAGCGGAAGACGATACCCAGAACAAAAACAATAAACCAGTATCAGACACGATCTAAACCTAGAGCTTTGATACCATGTCAAAATACATGATACCAAAGATATAAATCTATATTGAAAAACAAGAACAAACCAAAGATTACAACTCTAGAATAAAATCAAACGAATACAAAACAAAAAATCCTGGAAACAGATTCTTTACAACTCAACTTAACCAACTCTAATTTGTAACTAGACTCAAGATTATTACCAGATTCGAGATGAATCTGGTACAAGACCTTACAAACCCTAGACGTATTATTGAGATGAAAGAATAATAAGAAGACTGAATAGCTAAACATGTAAATCATAGATGAGAGCTCCTTTTATAGATGGGATATTAGGTTCGGTAAGAAACACAACTGAACCTTTATCATCCGTTGGATCATTACGAAGAAACACAAAATAGCAAAATCTCAGCCTTTGATAGTTTGTCACATGGATCATCACGTAGGAATGGAAGCAGCTGAGCCTCTCCACTTGTCTCGAACTGGGCCAATCTACTCGTCTTGAACTGGGCCACACTAATTAGACTCTAATCATATAAGCCTACTAGACTTTAATCAATAATCAACAATCCTTGCTGGACCCGAACCTTCTACTAGCCCCCCAATGATAACTTCTTGGTCCACCTGCATTCTTATGAAAAATATTCAAGACTCCAAAAATAACAAACTTATAATAACTACAAATGTTACCAATTATTTGGAATATTAAGATTGAATAAAATCTTTATATCTATACTATGTTATAAAGCATTTCCCAAGGACTTCTTAAAACTTAAGAGGTACAAGTTTAATTACTTATGATACAACACACAATGCGTACATTAACTATTTTTTATGGGCAAAGTTGTCTTTACAACACCATATTTAATCAAAAGGAACTCAAGAGTCAAAAGAGTTTATGAGAGATGATGACATTCAATTTTATAATAACTTTGAACACATTAAATAGAAAGTTAAAGTTTTATAAACTTGATAATACTTTATATAAATTGAGAAATCAATAATGAAAGTTGTGTTTTTAATCATTAGGTAAAGGTTTAAATTATGAAATTATTACGTTATACTCATACATAGAGTCGGTCCTCAGGATTTTTATGTGTCTTGTACAAGTTGAAAAAAAGGCCCCTAGACCCTAACAAAATCAATCACGCATGTTTTTTATTTAACGTGTTGTGGTCCCCGCTGCAATGTGCGGGCACCCCCACTAGTTTTAACATAAACACAAGGTTATTGTCACACCCTCAAATTACCACTTGCGGAGTTATACCGCGAGGCGCATGACAAACCAGGATTCAAGTCAACGATCACAATAAACAACTCTATATGAAATACGTAAAACCATAAACAACGATTTTATAAGTGGAAGCATTTAAGAATTTAATCAGCTACAATAGTATTCCAAAGTATTCAAGACACTTTATTTCAAAACATGCAACTAAGCCTAGACGCCAATGCAGACCCGTGCACCTAGTTCCATTTGTTGCTACCTTAGCGACCTGAGAAAAACATGCCAAAAAGATGTCAACATATAATGCTGGTGAGTTCACAGGTTTGTTCAATATGTTACCAAGTGTTACCAAAACGTTACCATGTCCATACTATATCAATGTTACCAAGTACGCTAGCTAGGCGTATGTTTTATTACTACTACGATTGGAAACCATTACTAGACACGTTTAGCAATGTTTAGCATGTTTAAGCAGCCCGAATGTTCAGCATGATACCAATGTTCCTGTTCGAGACAACATGCACCCGCCCGGCCCTCCAAGCCGACGAGTGGGGCAGGTCACGCCCAATAGATCTATCCACATTTCCCCCGTTGTGCATCCCCGCACATTCATAGTTTCCCCCAGGACTTCCAAAGATCGTATAGCAATACAAAGTTAAAAACCATAGTATGACATATGTTACCAAAATAGTTTAGCGCATGTTTTCTCCCCCAAAAGTTAAAGCAGTAAAAGTGGGGCCGTGAACTCACCTTAGATAGCGTTCTTTGGTTATAAGTAAAGATGTTAAGCCCTTGATAATCCCTCTACCGGAGATCTATCAAAATGTTCACATAAGTGTTCCGACTAATAACCATAAGGTTATCTAGTCCCCGATTGTCCAGATCATAACCAAGTATGTTTTAAAGCGTGTTTAAATGTTTAACCGACACACTAGACCGACCCGACATCCCGTTGGTGACCCATTACCCTAACTAATCAAGTACACATAGATTACACACAAGGTTCAAGCATAAAACACTTAGTTTGTATCAAAAATCTCATTTCTGCATCAGAACGGTCGAACCAGTCAGATTAAGCCTCCTTCGCCCGTTTTTAATCTCCTTCGCCCATTTTGGATTTCGTTCGACCGTTTGTTGTTTCCTTCGCCCGTTTTACCACGTTCGCCCAAACATAACCCAGGTTCGACCCTGGATTCTCTCCTTCGCACCTTCGATCGGACGAAGGAGTCCAGGTTCGCCCCTGTTGTGCAAATTTTCCTAAACACGCTTCAAACACATTCAAAACGACTCGAAACATCATCAAACACAGCAGTCAAGCATGAATAACTTATCCCTACAAAACCCCACCGATTTCCCTCAATAATACGTCCATTTCAGCCCTTTCCCAAAATGGTAAAAATTATGGAAACGTCACAATCATGCATGGATTATTTACCCAATTTGGAAACTTTTGAAATCGATTCATATTCAACTTAAAATGCTCAGTTTGTCGAGTGTTCGATCTTTCCGTATTAGTTCTATTGATCATAAATATCATGCATCAAGTCTAGATTCGTTAAAACCCCCAAATACCTATAATATCATCATCTACCCCTTTTTAACCCTAAACAATAAACTCGCATCCATAACAATCCTATATCATGTTTCTATCATAGATACAACAACAATTCATTGAACAACACATAACACCACATAACACATAATTAACACACGTTTATTATCATGAAAACCTATGTCATATGATAAGTTTTTGATTTAGAAAGATGTTTAAAAGGTTTTTAATCATAAAAACACCCTTAGAGCAGATCCGGACAATTAGGGTTAGATGAAAACGAATTAAAATGCTTTAAAAAGGTTTAGGATCAAGAACACACCTTGAATTCTTGTTTAGATGTTGTAGATAGGTTAGATTATGAAAAAGAAGAGCAAAAACTCATTCCTTAGTGATTAGAATCGTTTGAGAGTGTTTTGAGACGGTTAGGGTTTGTGAAATGATGAAAAATGACAAAGTTTGGTATTTATACTAATCCTCCTTCGCCCCATACCAATGGTCGAAGGTGGCCTCCTTCGACCCTTCCACAGGGTCGAATGAGCCCTGTCCTGGTCGAAGGGAATTCTTTCAGTTCCACATCCCAGGATCGCCCATTTACAAAGGGTCGAACCAAACAAAATGTTCTCCTTCGACCACTCGAAGTGGTCGAACCTGAACTCATGTTTAACTAGTTTTCCAGTTTTTCGTGTTTAACGCATTCTAACATACCTTAACATTTGAGCATGCAACCTTAGTCTATATTTAACATATTTAGGTACGGATAATCATTTACACATCATTTAAACACATCTATGTATATAATCCACCACACGACCCATAATCTACACATATACTTAATTAGTTCATGTAATGTCACCAACAACGGAACCCGGTACTAGTGTTTTACCAAAACGACTCCCAATGATCCTCCAGATCATTGCACCCTGGACAATCCTAACTTGACTCGACTCAAATAACCCAGTTAAGTCCGTTTATAAACGTTTCTCGCTAAGGTAGACTTAGATGTTACTAAAATGTTTAAGCCAAACATGCCGGGTGTCACGGTTATTTCCCATCCCCTTTCCTAAGATTTTTTTAAAAAAAAAAGGAAAAATAAGAATAATTCTATGGAAATTGGCAACCACAACTAACATTTTCCCTGTAATAAGAAAGGCACAACAATTAGGGAAAACCTACCTAAAATGATAATGGTGATTTTTGGTGGTTGCCACGTATTTATCCGTTAACAAAGTGTAGAACATCAACACCTCACCAATAAGATAGTCTACAACATCATGTCCAAATCCAGTAGAATTCAATGCATGAGCCACCAAAAGCAATACATAATTTAGGATAATCAGTGGCGAAGCTTGGTTCTCGAATCAGAGAGAGCCAGACTCAATTTTTTTTATCGGTAGTTGCCGGAAGATCAAATCAGCGGGGGCCGGGCTCAACCTGGACTCAATTTACCTGCGAAAATCGCAACTTTCTACCCCTGCACCAAAAAACAGTGGGGCCGGAGCACCCTCTGACCCTTTCCTCCGCCTCTAAGGATAATTAACTGCTCTAGCACCACAGTCATATGGGCCATGTATTAAAAAAAATCAATATAAGTAATAAAAGTTGTTTCTAATAGTAATCACAAAAAGGTGTAAAAGCTTACAAGATGATGAATGGTAGTCTGGTACCTATGTTCTAGGGTAACCTTTTGTTTGCCATCAAAGTCCACTTTACATTTGGCTGAGGCAAAGTGTACTAGTGCTAAATTCGAAAACTAAAATCAAACTTGGTTGAACAAAGTTAGTTGTGGTTGACTGATACAATCCAGAATACTGCAACCTAAACCCATGACCCAATTAATATCCTGGACCCGAACCATTAACTAATGACCCGGTCATGAAGTCAAATGTGCTTCCTGATTTTCAGCCCCTATAGCTATGATCAGGGTGTTACCACTTTAACATATTTACATTTCCTTGCATAATTTTAGGACCTATGTTTAGGTTGTCATTCATTATAAATTGTAATGGTTTCTATTCAAGGAAAAAGAAGAAAATATTTGAAGGAAAATATCTCTAATCTCATCTTGTGTTATTGGGAGTTTGTATGTTTTCTCCGTAAACCTATCAATTGGTGCTTTCATTGTGCCTTAGCCTCCATGGCTTTGGAAGAACTCAATGACTCCACTATTCTACCTTTCTTCACTGGTTCGAATCCGGCCCGGTGGCTTTATGATTTGGAAAGGTTCTTTTCCTTGTATTCCATTTATGAGGAAGACCGCTTTGCCTATATCGTTGAGTACTTCTATGATGAACCATTCTATTGGTTCAATTTATGGTATCGAGGACATGACCACTTCACATGGAAATCTTTCACTACCGCAAAGCTATCGACCTTCCCTCCGGTACCAAACCCGCCACAACAATGCCCCCATCGGCATCTCGAAACATGACATAACAGCTTACCCAAAACAATGACAGCCATGGATGAAAACTTCTCCAAACAAATGCTTTCCATGCAAAAAAATTCTATAAGACCACTATCCCAAAACTACCAAAAAACCTCTTTCCCAAATCATAGAATTCAAATACTACCACAACCACGTTCCACCAAAAACAACCCACGTCCACCAAATCGCGTCGCGACCCCCATGGCGCTCCGTGGATACTACCGCCAATCCCGTGGTAAGATACCGTCTCCACAACCGCTACCACCAACACCCCCACTACCTCCATCACCATCCTTACATCAACCACCACCATCACAGAACCCATATCCTAAGGGTTCTTCAAATATTCTTTTAAAGAGTGTAAAGGGCACCCATGGTCCGCCCCTTATGAAAGCCACGACACAACAGAAACCACCTTTATATACATTTTGTTCCTACGGGATAATTTCACATATTAATTATCCATATCCACCTTATGATATTTATGGGGCCCATTCTTCAATTTTGGGGTTAGACAGATCACTACTCGAGGCTCCGAGTCAAGGTGTAGTTGGAAGACGCAAGTGGCGTCCCGTTGTGACTGTGCCAAATGCTATTGGGAGAGTTGAATGGAGACCACCTTGGGAATATCCATTGTGTTTTGGTGAGGCTGCCCCTAATGCTATTGTTCGACTTGAGTGGCGACCGCCATGGGGCGAGTATTCCGTCCTTGAGGACAAGGACGTTTTTAGGGCGGGAGTATTGATACGATCCAGAATACTACAACTTAAACCCATGACCTAATCAATATCCTGTGTTAGGATCTGAGTTTGATTGTTTTGATTATGTTTAACTAAATATGATATAAGTGAAACGAAAATAGAATGAAATTGCAGCGGAATAATAAACTGTTAATCAAAACAAGAGAGTAAATGTTTTCAGATCGAAAGCTTTCATTTATCTAAAAGATTACAATCGTACAATTACTCCCCCTCAGCCTGATCACACAGTGTTTGTCTGAGAGAATGTTTGTGTGTGTGATGCAATAGAACAGTACAAGCACTGTTCTATTTATAGACAGACTTAAACCACTGATGACCTAAGCTGACGTCACCTAAGACAGTGACCTCTAACAGAATAACAAACATAAACATCTGCCTATTAGAAACTACTGTTACATTGAAAGCACTGATAGTAAACAGCTGTTGTAGGAAAACTCTGATGGTCTTGTATCCACTGTTGGAGCCTAAGTGCTGTTGGTTCCAGCAGTGCTTTGGTCTTCAGTACTTGAATCAGCAGTTGTTCTTCATCAGACCTTTGGTCAGCAGTTGTTCTTCATCAGTTGTTTATTCAGCAGTTCTTTGTATCAGCAGTTGTCATAGCAGTTGTTTGGATAGAACAGTTGTTAGAGTCAGCAGTCTTTTGGGAGAAGTAAGTGTAAAGACTGTTTATTGAAAGGATCAACTGTTAGCATATTTTGGCTTTCCAATCATCTGTTCTTTTCCAGGTCAGCAGACCCAACAATCTCCCCCTAGAACAGATGATGCCTAAACTCAGCTTTATTTATTGATCTTTATTCCTCATCAGACTTTCTCTGATTTGACCTTTGAATTGTAATTCAAAGTTCAGAGCAAACAAGTCTTCTTCATCTCTTTCTAGTTCCAAATTTAGCAGTGTATGGTGATCCTCTGCACATAGACTGTAAGCATCATCCATGCTGATCTTCTGAACCCTTCCATCTGACTTGAGCAATGTCAATTCATGGTTGTCTTTGTTGACTTTCCATTTTAAAATCTTTGAGTCAGTGGATTTGCTAAGTTGAATCTTTATTCTTGATGAGTTGGGTGATGGTGGTCTTCCAATGAGTTCTCTGAGTTTCTCTGTTGTAGGATCAGAGAAAAAATTTACTTGATTGAAGATCCCTTCCTTGATGAATGTATCAGCAAACTTCCTCTGATCTTCCTCTGACATTTCCTTCTGTTTCTTGAACTGTCTTCTTGCAGCAGTTGTTAGATCAGAGGTGTCAAGTAAGCTGTCCAAGGTAAAAGTCTGTTGGGGTCTCTTCATTATTGGCTCATCAGTGTAAACAGGTTTTCTTGGTAGGCTGGGATCCTTCTTTCTGTTTTCTTCCAGACTTTTGTATGTCTCAACCAACCTTAGCTCAGACCATCTAGAAACTGACCTCATTTCCCCATAGTTGGCAGCTACTATCTCTTGCCTCATCCTTTTAAACTTTAAGGCTCTGACTGGGTCTCTGCCTTTGCCAAAATTAGGAGTAGAGACTTTAGCCTTGGGGTCTTTGGCCATTTCTTCAATTCTGAGAAGTTCTTCTCTCAAAGCATGTGTGGTCCAACCATTGAATTGCTTCTTGGTTGCTTTGTAAGGCTTGGTTGCCATAATCTGTTCCAGAAGAGAATCCCTTACCTCCTTTTCCAAGTCACCACTGAGAGGCATGGAGGACATGGAGTTGCTCAGGGTCTTAGCAAAGTCTTCAATCCTTCTGAGTTTGCTAAGCTCTGCTGAATGGATGCCCTGAGCAGTCCTGTCATCCTTCCCTTTGCATTTCTCCCTAATGATGGCATCCACCTGTTCACCCTTGTATTTCAGATAAGTATCAATGTTGAGGGGAACAGGGAAGTTTGGGAGAGATGGGAAGGATCTGTCTGATGGCTGTTCAGTATTGTAGAAGGATTGTAATTCCCCCTTGAGTAGATCAAGTTCAAGGGGATACTGAACAACTAATGGTTTAATGGTTGGTGGTGGTCTATGGGATCTGAATTTGGATGTGTGTGGTGAGAATGATGTGATTGGTATAGCTGTGATAGGAGGAGTGGATTGTGCAGTTGAGGTGGTGTTTGGTGATGTGTGTATGTTTTCATCATGTACAACAAAGGTTGATTTTCTCTTCCTTGTGTACATGATTTTAGGGGATGGTGATTTGGTAGCAGTGGTTGGATTAACATCTGTTGGCCTTTTAGTAGAACCAGCAGATGTTGGGGATTTGGCTGGTGATGTAGGTTTGGTGGTTGTTTGTTCAGGTGTGTATGTTGGTTTGGGTACAGTGGTTTGGGAAGCAGTGTTTTGGGTGGTTTCAGTGTTTTGAGTGGCAGTGGTTTCAGTAGCAGTGGTTTTGTCAACAGAGGTGTTTAACTTGGATGGTGGTTTTCTGACATGCTTAGCAGGCCTTTTCATCCTTTTAGAGGATCCCACATCTTCAGTTTCCTGCTGTTGTTTCTTCTTGAGTTCTATTAGTGACTCTGCTTTAACTTCCAAGGTGTCAGCTCTTTTCTGTTTTTCTTGAGCAGCCTTTTCAGCTTCTATGTTTGCAGAGTCATCAACTGCTTTGTTCTTGTCAGTGGTTTGTTGTGGTGCTGTTGGTGTTGCTTGTTGTTGTTGTTGTTGTTGTGGAGCTGTATTAGTAGACTCTGGTTTGTTGGCAGACTTGGCTTGGCCTTTTTGAGAAGGAGGACAACCAAAGGGATCTAGCTTTGGTAGCCTATCTCTGCCACTCTCCCCCTTTTTGGCATCATCAGCCGTGAAAGCATCATCATTTTCATCCCTGGGGATGGTGGTAGGGGCAGAGCCAGTAGTCTTCAGCAGGTGGTCCTTGATGGCTTTAATATCAGCATGGGTATCTTTGTACCTTGCATCTACCATATTTCTGATCTCAGCCATATAAGTCTCATGTGTCTGATCAGCCAGTTTTCTGTGAGCTATGATGATGGGGGAAACGGATTTCCATAGCTCACTGGCTATATCAGCAGTTGATGGTTGACTCTTGGAGCTCAGTATAAGCTTGACATCAGATTTGATGTCAGCTACAGAGGTTTCAATTACAGAAACTCTGTCCGTCAATTCTTGGTATTTTGACCCATCTCCTAAGTTAATAGGATCATCTGAGTCCCTACCAGTGGTAGTTCTACCTGATTCAGTCCTAATAGGTGAATCAGATGCCCCTTTTTCTTGGTACTGGGGACTTCCAACTGTTTTTGGAGACACTATAGTGGCTTCAACAGTTGTTGCCTTCAAGGGAGTCTTAGCAATGTAATCACTGTCCTGATGTGAGACAGTGGTCTCTACATCAGTAGTGGCTGCTCCACTTGAAAACTCACCTAGAGTTGCATTGAACTCAGGTGGTGTAACCTCCTCTTTTGTTTGTTGGATAGCAGATTGAATATTCTCAGGACCAGTCACTTGTGGGAGTATACTCTCAGTGATAGGTGGAAGAAAGGAACTGGGATCTTCCTGAGATTTGTCAATTGCCTCAAACAGAGGTTGCATGGTTTGTGGGACATGATGTGATGGTGAGGGTGGAGGAGTAACAAGAGAATTAGCCCTGGGAGAGGGGCTTGTGAACATTTGGCCAAGTGACTCAAATGTATCATGATGTGTGTCCCCTTGGCTTACAACATGATCCTTTTGAGAGGATTCATGAGGAGTTTGGTCAGGTGGAGGTATATCCAACTATTGTGAGGAAGTAACAACAGTGGTTTCAGGTTGCTTTTGTGGTGCAACAGAGGTTTCTTCTGGTACCTCATTATCCAGAAGCCTCATTTGTGGTTGAGTGGAGGTTTTTGTGGATGGATGTTTCTTTTTGGAAGTGGCTGGTGTGGGTTTCACAGCACTGGATGTAGTGCCATGATCACCAGGAGCAGTGGGCTCAACAACAGAGGTTTTGACAACAGTTGTTGTCTTTGTCCTCTTTGTTTGTGTTTTAGAAACTTTTGACACTTTAGACACTTTTTCTTGGGTGCTTCCACCCAGCATTCTAGTGAAAGTTTCATCAGTTGAGCTTTTCATTTGCATTGCCTCACCCTTTTTGAAAACTTTTTTAGGTAAGACTTTTTGTAAGATTACACTAAGAATTCTTGGGTAAATAAGAAAAGCATTGTTAGACCCAGACTTGACTGCTTTCACATTTGATACTAAGTCCATGAACAATCCCTGGGAAAGATTGAAGTCAGAGTTTGACAACATGGCATAACCCAGATATTGCATCCTTAGTGGGATTTCATTAAAGGATGTGGACTTAGCAGAGACACATAGAAGAAGAGTATGGAAGAAAAATTTCATGACTGGAGGGAAAAACTTTTTGAAAAGAGTTGATCCGGTCATCTGACCATCATACCCTCTTTCTTGGAACTCAGTGTGAAGCTCTGTTTTAGTAAAGGAGTCCTTACCTGCCAGGTCATTCAGTGTGAAGGTTGTGGATATGGTTTCAGGGGTAATTACGATACTAGTTTCTCCAATTTTGGAAATAATGGAAGTAGGCTTTTTGTCTTGGAGTAAAAACTCAGCATTTAACCAAAATTCTTGGAGAGTATCAAGATAAATGGGGCGTCAGCGGTTAAGATGGGTAAGTATTTGGAGTTTAGGAGAATGTCGATGGTGGAATGGAATGAAACGTTGTCATTTGTTTTAACCAGATAGGGAAGACAATTGTGGGTGGCTTTAGCTTGAAGATCCATTGTAATGGATTTCGAAGGTGAAGATGATTGAAATTTGATGGAGGGTTTGAGAATGAAGAAGGCGGTTTTCAGTATTTTGAATACAATGAGACAGTGTAACGTCTGTTGTGGTAAAACAGGGTTTTTATAGGCTCAATGAAACCGCTGATGTGGCCAAACCTCTGCTTATATGAGCAGACGTGGCAATCATCTGATGGATGAAACATCTGGTGGAGAACAACTTTTTTTGGCAAACAACTGATACAAACAGCTGATGGAACCAATTTTTTTTTATTTGTATAGATATAGTATAAATATATAAGGAGACAGTTGTTTTATCTGAACAGATGTTCTGAAACAGATTTTTCAACTAACAGTTGTTTTATCTGATCAGATGTTTTGAAACAGATTTTTCAACCAACAGTGGATATGAATGAAACAGTGGTTGTTTTATCTGATCAGATGTTATAAACAGATTTTCCAACCAAACAGCTATTTGAAAAAGAATTTTGATTTTCTGAAACATTTTATTATGATTTATTGAAAAATTTATTTGTTTAATCCATGTTTAACATACCAATTCTGGAAATCAGATTTGTAAAGGTAGATGTGTCTAAAGCTTTTGTTAACACATCTGCCAACTGATCCTCTGTTGGAACATGGTGCAAGGAAATCAAACCTTTTTCATAGCTGTCTCTGACAAAATGATGTCTTATGTCAATGTGTTTGGTAGTGGAATGAGAGACTGGATTCTTGATGATATTTTCAGCAGCTTGACTGTCCAACATGAGTGGAGTCTGAAGTGCAGTTATCCCAAAATCCAGTAGTTGATTTTGAAGCCACATGAGTTGGGCTGTACAGCTTGCAGCAGCAATGTATTCAGCTTCAGCTGTTGAGGTTAAAACAACTGCCTGCTTTTTGCTTTGCCAGGAGACTAAGGCATTCCCTAGAAATTGGCACCCTCCTGATGTGGATTTCCTTGTGGTGTGACAGCCAGCAAAGTCACTATCTGAATAACCTGAAAGCTCAATGTTTCCATTAGCAGGATACCAGATACCAAGTGTGGGAGCACCTTTGAGGTATCTGAATATCCTTTTTACAGCAATAAGGTTTGACTTTCTGGGTGAAGCCTGGGATCTGGCACAGACACAGGTAGCAAACATAATGTCTGGCCTAGATGCAGTTAAGTACAGTAAAGACCCAATCATGCATCTATAATGTGTTTGATCAACCAGTTCATCCTTGTCATCAATAGTGAGCAGCTTGACTGTACTCATGGGTGTACTACATGGCTTACAATCATTCATCTCAAATCTGGTTAATAAATTCTTTACATATTTGTTTTGGTGAATGAATGTGCCATTTTGCAGTTGTTTCACTTGAAGACCAAGGAAACACTGAAGCTCACCCATGGCACTCATCTCAAACTCTGCTATCATGAGTTTTCTGAACTCTTCACACATTTGGTTACATGTGGATCCAAAAATGATGTCATCCACATATATTTGACCAATCATTAAGTGTTTCCCTTTCCATTTAAGAAATAAAGTTTTGTCTATTTTACCTCTTGTGAAGCCAATGGATAAGAGAAATGTGGAAAGAGTTTCATACCAGGCCCTTGGTGCTTGTTTGAGTCCATACAAAGCTTTGTTGAGCTTGTAGACATAGTCAGGATGGAATGTGTCTTCAAAACCAGGTGGCTGACATACATAAACCTCCTCCTGAATTTTGCCATAAAGGAAAGCACATTTGATGTCCATCTGATACACCTTTATGTTGTGGTTGACAGCAAAGGCTAAAAAGAGTCTGATGGCTTCTAGTCTTGCTACAGGAGCAAAAGTCTCATCATAATCTATTCCTTCTTCTTGTCTGAAGCCTTGAACCACAAGCCTGGCTTTATTCTTGACAACAATACCCCTTTCACCAGTCTTGTTTTTGAAGACCCACTTTGTTCCTATAGGACAAACATCCTTAGGAAGTGGTACAAGCTCCCATACTTGTTGTCTTTTGAATTGAAGGAGTTCTTCTTGCATGGCTTCTACCCAACTGTTGTCTTTCAGTGCCTCTTGGTACTTGACAGGTTGTGTGAGGGATAAGAAACCTGCAAAAAGACAGATATTTGAGGATTGGCTTCTTGTGAGCACACCCTCTCTGATGTTGCCAATGATCTGGTCTGGTGGATGAGCTCTTAATTAAATAAGATCTCCCTGATATGGAACAATGGCATTTTGAGGTGATGGACAGAGGTTTGGTGACTCTGTTGGTGTAACATCTGTTGGTACTTCTGTAGTGCCATCAGATGTTTGGAATGGTAATGGAGGAATGGGTCCAAGTGGTGTGAAACTTGACTGACTTTTGTCAACAGATGATTGACTTTTGTCAACAGATGATTGACTTTTGTCAACAGATGATAGGTCAGTGATTGTGAGGGGTGAAGCAGTGGTTTGAGGATAAGACTGGCCAACAGTGGTTGACACAGCTGTGGCAGAGTTTTGACAATTGTTTTGAACAGCTGCTTCCTCTGAGGCAGAATAGATTTTGTAGTGACTGGGGATCACAACATCTGTTCTGTAATCTTGTTGTGGAGACTGTGGAATACCTGCATTGTTAGCTTTAACAGTGATATCTTCAAATTTGAATTTATCTAAATCAAATAGTTCAGCAGGGTTTGCAGGGATTTTAAGAGATGAAAGTTCATTGAACTTTACATTCAGAGTTTCTTCTATTGTCTTGGTCCTTGTGTTAAACACTTTATAGGCCTTGGCAGAAGAGGAATATCCCAGAAATAACCACAGTCTACTTTGGCTGCAAATTTTGAAATGGAATCTTTGAGATTTAAAATGAAACATGGGCAGCCAAAGATTTTGAAAAATGAAATTAATGGTTTGATTTTGAACAAAATCTCATAAGCAGTTTTTTGATGTCTGGGGTTGATCAAAACTCTGTTTTGAACATAGCAAGCAGTGTTTACAGCTTCTGCCCAAAAGGACAGTGGCAAACCAGAATCTGCTAGCATGGTTCTTGCAGCTTCTATAAGAGTTCTGTTTTTCCTTTCAACCACCCCATTTTGTTCTGGTGTTCTTGGGATGCTGTACTGCCTCACAATCCCTTTTGACACACAGAAGTCATCCAACTCCTTATTCTTAAACTCTGTTCCATTGTCACTCCTGAAGACTTTTACTGGCAAGTCATATTGTTTTTCAACTTTGGTGACAAAGTCCTTCAATATACCTGCAGTCTCATCCTTAGAATGTAAAAAGTAAGTCCATGTAAACCTAGAAAAATCATCAACTATGACAAGACAAAATCTCTTTCTTCTTAGACTCATGATTTTAAAAGGGCCAAACAAGTCCATGTGCAACAATTGTAGACACTGACTGGTTTTGGACTCATCAATGGATTTGTAAGAGCTTTTATGTTGTTTCCCTTTTAAACAGGAAACACAATGCTCATCAAATTTAAATTCTTTTGATGGTAAACCTCTGACAAGGCTTTGTTTGGAGAGTGTGTTGATAGTATTAAGGTTGGTGTGACCCAATCTCCTATGCCACAATTCCGTCTCCTTAGTGGAGACAGCAGAAAATAGACAGACATTTGCCATAGGATTGTCCTTTAACATATCAACAACATACACATTGCCACTTCTATGAGCAACAAGTTGTGCTTTGCTCTCAGCAATAATGGTATCAATCTTTTTCACCACTTCTGGCCCAATAATCTTACAAGTTTTCTTTGTGAAAAATGAGCCATAACCTTTGTCACTCATTTGTGAAACACTCAGAAGATTAAACTTGAGATTATCAATAAGATTGACATTTTCAAACTTGAGTTTTCCAGCTTGTACAGTCCCTGAACCCAACACCTTACCTTTTGAATCATTACCAAAGGATATGTCACCCCCTCCATGAGCCAAGAAGTCCAGAAGAAGGGCTCTACATCCTGTCATGTGCCTGGAGCCTCCACTATCTACATACCAAAGACTATCTAAACAAGCAGAAGCTCCCTGCACATCAGTAAATGATTAGTTTTGGTGAGTGTCCAAAGCCAGTTTGGCTTTGGATGGGTCCTCAGACCTTTCAGACTCAAGCTTTGGAAGGTGATCAGTGGTTTGGACCAATTTTTGAATTAAGTTCAACAACTGCTGCTGATCATTTGCCAGTGCTTGAATGTCAACACTTGGTGCAGCAGTTGTTTGATCACTTCCTGACAGATGATAATACCCATATGGATTTCTGTTCACTCTTGGTTTAGAGGGTCTTTTTGGCTCCTCATAAACATGTGGCAGACTGTGACATGGAGGTTGACCATAACCTCTTGGGTATTTGCTTGTGGGTGGAGCATCTGTTACTTGGACATCTCTAGAAGCAGATGTTTCAAGCCTTTTAGTAACAGGTGTTTGGACAGGGGTGAAGGTCTGTTTGGGCTTTCCTTTTGAAGTACTAACCACAGGGTTTGCAAGAGTTTTAGCATTGTATTCTTGTATTTTAACATCAAAATTTTTGAGATACAAGCACTCTTTAGTCTTGTGATTCTTTTTCCCACATATTGAACATGTGGCTTTGGAATCACATTCACTTGTTCCTTTGTTAATGTCATATGCTTTTAGAAGAAAACAGTTTTTAGTGACATGATTCTTCTTTTCACAGAAATCACAGAACAAGTTGACAGTCTTTTCTTTCTTCTTTCCCTTTTCAGCCTTCTTTTCAGCAGATGTTTGAGCATCTGCTGGAAGATTTTTCAGGGGAATGACTTTTGCCAAGGGAATGACCTTTGCCTGAGGAGCTGTCTTTCCCTCAGGTGTTTTGAAATCAACAGGTTTAAAATTCTCAAGAGTATCACACTCATCAGACCAAGTAGGTTTAAATTCATACTTTTCAAGTTCAGTAAAAGATGTTGATGCGTTTTGCGACTAAGGATTGGATAAACATTATTAACATGTGTTAGTGATTGGCCGAAGGTAAATAATATGGGGCGAAGGTAGATAAGATTGGGCGAAGGTAGAAGGATAACGGACGAAGGAAGATTGGAACTGACAAGAAGACACATTCGACCACTGGAAGTGGGCGAATGTGGAAAAGACCCACGTTCGACCAGTGAAAAGGGGCGAACGTGCAGTATCTATAAATAGGTTTTGTGATTTTGATTATGTAATAGAGTTGTCAGTTGTGTCTGTGTTCAGGTCAGGTTCAGAGGTTGTTTTGAGATATTGTGTGTGTGTTCTAGATTAACGTAAAACTGATTGTAAAAGCTTATTTGAAAGAAGTTAATCTATGAAATGATGTTGAAAATGATCTTGATTGTGTTTTGATTTGTGTTTTATCAATTTGTTCAGAACTAGGGTTTCCGCACCTAATTTTGTGACTTGTATGATCGTATAATCCTGTTTTAGCTAAAATCTCTCGCTCATAAAGTGGTATCAGAGCCTAGAGGATCATACAATAACAAATTTGATAAAATCAGAGCTGATTTGGACATGTTTTTGACATAAATACATCTGTTTTTACATAAACATTGTTTTTAAGTGTTTTTGATCGATTTAAAGGAGAATTTGTGGTCGAATTCAAGTTTTCCAAGAATTAAAGTTGTTCCAAATCAATTCCGAAACATAACCTGATTGAGATCATTCAATTCCATGAACTTTTGAAAATCTGAGATCAGAATAACCGTTTTTCAAACAATAACCGTTTTTCAAAAGTGAGATCTGATTGTGGTGGGCGAACCTGGAACCTGACTTGAGTTTAGTGGTCGAACGTGTTGTAGAGTGGGCGAACCTGAGTAGTTAGTGGTCGAATCTAAAAATTTGTGTAGAATTTTTCACTTTCGGGTACATATTTTCACCTTCGACCGGATTATATTTGGGCGAAAGTGGAAAGGTGTTATTTTGTGTTTACATTCTGGCCATATCTACGTTCGGGTGTTACTGTTTGGGCGAACTTAGAATCAGAAGGGACGAGAGTGATAAAGTTTGGACGAACATAGAATTTTCTGGTCGAACCTAGAGTATTTCGGGCGAACCTAGGATTTTGTTGAAAATTTTTCTAAGTGTTGAGATTTTTCTTAGTTTGTGATCATGTGGCGTTTTCAAACTACTTCGGGATCAGCAACAACACAACCACAACAGCAAACGATGGATCCATGGACAGTGGCAGCGCAAAAGACGAACACACAGTCTTCACAACCACTTAACTACATGGCAACGACGAGCACGATGCCTCAAAGTGTAGCACATCCGGCACTACAATCTGATTACTGGGGAGTCGCAGCAGCGGCGGTAAATACTCAAACCACTAATGCTATTTCTACTTTGATTAAGGATTTGTCTACAGGTAGTGGAACTCGGCCACCGAAGCTCATGGAAATGCAAGAGTATAATCAGTGGCATACCATGTTCAAGATCCATTTGGAAGGCATGGGAGTAAAAGGAGCAGAGGCTTGGAGCATGATTGTTAAAGGTTACACAGCACCGATTTTGGAGAACACAGGTGAAATGATTCCTTTGGAAAGCTTAACTGAAGACGAGAAGAAGAAATATGTGGTGGAGAAGAAGGCTTTTTCCCAATTGACACAGGCAATCACAAGTGACCTGTTGCATCAGTTTGGGACATGTACTACATCAAAGCAGCTTTGGGATAAGCTTAAGAGGAAGCATGATGGTAATGAGAAGACTAGGAGCCTGAGAATGGAAGAATTGGTCAAAGAGTTTGAGAATTTTTCTTTTATTAATAATGAAACTCTAAAAGAACTAACTCCTAGATATATGCATTTGTTGTCTGAATTGTCTAGTTATGGTGTACAGATTCCAATGACTAAGCAGGTGGATAAGTTTGCAGATGCTTTACCACCACAATGGGATCAGCATGTGGAAGTTCTCAGAGAGAAGGATGCTTATCAATTCTGGACTATTTCAGAGTTTATCGAAAAGCTGGAGAACAAAGAGTTGGAGGATAGGATGAAAGCTAGAAGGTCACAGATTCCTCAGAATCCTAGTTTGTATTTTGGAGGCACTTCAGTTCCAGTTGGTAACTCGAGCTCAGGAAGCATTGCACCACATGTTGCATGTATTTCCAATGTCATGGAATCATCAAAACCAACCACCAACTACTTGACACAAACATCATCCTACTCACAACCATCATACACACCACCACAATACAATTCCTACATTTCACCACTCTCCCCAATGCAACAAGCAGGTTTTTACACCGCTAACCAATCACAACAACCAGTAAACCAAGTTACTCAACCTAATCAACAACCGGTGGTTTTGGATACATCTAACTTGGGAAATGTGACTGTGGAGGTTGCTCAGCAACACATTGCATTAGTCTCAGCAATGGTTTCATCCTACAATGGGTTAGTTGCTAGTCAGATTGGGAACAACAACTTAACCAACGAAGCCTATGCACAGATTGACAAGGAAGAGATGGAACTCATTGACATTCAATGGGCTTTTGCGAGTATCATGAGAAGAGCAACAGAGTTCATCGAGAAAACAGGAAGGACTGTTTTGGCAACTTCTCCCAACACAACCTATGGATTCAACAAGGAGAAGGTTACGTGTTTTAATTGTGGAGAAAAAGGACACTTTAAAAGGGAATGCACTCAGCCACCTAAACAAGGTAATCGAAACCCTTTCAATGCAAATTACCAGAACCGTCAACAACAAAACCAAGTTTCTTATCAAAATAACAACAACTATCAAAACCGAAACTTTAACAACCAAAACAAACAACCAAACACTCAAAACCAGATTCAAAACCAATCTCCTAACAACACAAACCGAATAGTTGTACCTATCACTACACCTAATGAGACTCAACAGAATGCGAGTCAGAACCAAGCTTTGGTGACTCAACAGGATGAAAGGTTTGACTGGTCGGGTATGCAAATAGGAGTTGAGGAAGTGACTACTGGTGGGAATGTGGCATGTGTTGCTTATCAGGTTGATATGGAAGAGTCGGTGGCGGTTGATGAGAAGAAAGAAACTGAGGAGTGTGAAAGTGATGATTCTGAGACTGAGATGGAAGTGGAGAATGAACCTGTTGAGGTTAAGGCTGAGGAAACGAGTTCTGGAATGGTGATTGATTCTGTTACTGATGTTCCTGAAGAGTGTAGATCAGTTTATTCAGATTCTGAGAGCGAATCAGACACAGAGGCAAGCGTTGATTCTTTAGATGATGATATTGATCAGCTGCTGGCAGAAGCTGACTTTTTGATGACGAGGAAGTCGTGCATTGCTGATGATGCTTTCACCAAGATTGACTATTCCAAGTTTTTCACTGGAAAGGAAGCTCATTTTGCACTAATGGCCATGACTGAACCGCCTAAACCTGTAAGTTCTGATTCTAGCACTGATGTTAAAACTGTTAAACATTGTGAGAAATGTGATAGATTGACTGAGGAGATTAAACAACTCCGTATTGAACGTGATAGTGCTATCATGAACAGTCAATCTACTCGCAAAGAGTTGAATGCTTTCAACAAAGTATTAGATGGCTATAAAAAGGACATTTCCGACTTGAAAAACACTTTGTCATTGAAACAATTGGCAATAAACAACTATATCAATGAAATTGAAAACACCAAGTTGGAAATGGCAGCCATAAAATGCTTTGCTGAAAAGGTTAACAAAAAGTTGGAAAGTTATAAGAATGTTGCTTATGTGGTAGATCATATTATTGATGATAACACCACCAATTACAAGTCTGTACCATCTCCGGTTCTTTTTGAAAATCATAACTATCACCAAGTTATACCGGAGAGCTCGGTAAAATCAGACTCATTATCGGAAATGGAATCTAATACCTCGAGTATTGGTGATCCTTATTCCGATGTGAGACCGATTTTAGGCTTAAATGATGAGGGTGTTTATGCTGAAAGTGTGAATTCAGACTCAAAGAATGATGATACTGGTAGTGATCAAACTGTTAATGTATGTGAGATTCCAAAAGAAAATCACATCATTACTACTGAACCAGTGTCACCATCTGATCATGTTCATCCGATGGCAAATGCTAATCGTGATAAAAAGTCTGAAAAGAATGATGTTAAGAAAGATAATGGTGTTAAGAATGTTGTTAAAAAGAATGAGTCGAATGAACAATGTGACAAACCTGTCAAAGTGTTCTATCGGATGGAAGGATCCGATAAGATCATTTCTGATGAGGAATTTCCAATCAAAAACGTTAACTATTCTAAACTTGACAAAATCTGGCAAGAAAGCACTATTTGGTTTCCAAAACATGAGAGAACAAACGAAATTCCACCAGAAATTTTAAAGAAATTGTTTTCGGATGTTCCTCAAGAACCAAAGGTACATGTCACTGAGTTCATTCGACCAAATGACAAAGCAAATGGTTTTCATGAGCCCACTTACTCGAAAGGACCACTTCCTGAGAGTTTGAGGAATCAACAGTATAATGATCAATTTCCTGTTAGATCATTTGCTCCACCAAATGCTCATTATGTTTTTGAAGAATATCGAAAATGCTTTAAATGTGGAGAACGTGGGCATTTACTTGCTCAGTGTCCATATGTAAGGCATAAAAGACATGAGGTTGAAGTTAGAAATTCCATGAGAAAGCCGATTGATCATTATGTTCCACCACATAGACGGGTTGTTCCTCAACAACAACAGTTTTATAATCAAAACAATTTTCAAATGAGAAAAAATCGTCCAATCCAATATGATCAAAGAAATCGGATTGCTATGGAACAATCTTGGAGAAAGCCTGTGGTGAACACAACAGTTGATAGACAAAAGGTTCCACAAAAACCAATTGTCAAATCGAATGTTGGACCTAAGTCTGGTAATTCAGATAAGGTTACCAAGAAAGTTACTTTTGTTAACAATGTTCAGAAACCAATTGAGAAACCAAAATCTCAAATTCGTATTCTTAAAAGGTCTGAACAATCTTGGTCACCCAATAATACTCCAGGAGCTTCTACTTCAAAGGTAAGTGAGAAAAATGAAAGTGTTTTGAACAATCAGAAAAAGATTGATCCAAAACAAAAAGTTGTTGAAAAAGCTAATGAGAATGTTTCTTTGAAAGCCGATGTTCAAAGGCCCAAGACTCAGGCTTGGGTCCCCCGAAAGAACTAAATGTTTACTTTTTGTGTGCAGGGAGCTTCAGCTGGCCCTATTAGCAGTCTATGGATTGTTGATAGTGGAGCTTCAGGCCACATGACGGGGGATCTCGCATTGCTGTTCGATGTGAAAAACATTAATGGAGGATATGTCGCTTTCGCGGGTAATAAAGGAGGATATATCAAAATGGAAGGAAGCGTGAGTAATGGGATTGTGACTTTCGAGCGGATTTCTTATGTCAAGCAGATAGACTATAATCTGTTGAGCGTCAGTCAAATATGCGATAAACAATTTTCTGTGCATTTTGATGACAAATCTTGTTATATTCTCAAACCGGGCTTCAAAATTCCAAAGGAGTGGGTAATGTTGATGGCACCTCGAGTCAACAATCTCTATATTCTTGACATGTCCAAGGCGATGACATCACAGGGGCAGATAACATGCTTTCTATCCAAGGCGACCGAAAAAGAATCGATAATGTGGCACCGCAGAATGGGGCACATTCATCTGAGGAAAATGAATCAATTGGTGAGAAATGGGCTTGTCGATGGAGTAAACGTGAAACATTTCCATCTGAACGACAAGTGTGTAAGTTGTATGAAAGGAAAGCAACACAAACAGTCCCATAAAGTGAAGAAAGTTAACTCTGTTGAGATGCCGCTTGAGCGATTGCACATGGACCTTTTCGGACCAGTCAAGCGCAAAAGTCATCTTGGAGAGCTTTATTGTTTAGTCGGCACTGATGACTATTCAAGATTTTCATGGGTGATGTGTTTGAAGAACAAAAGCGACACCTTTACCAACCTACAAGTTCTGTTCACTCGATTGGAGAATATCTACAATTTGAAGATAAAAAGAATCAGGAGTGACAACGGGACGGAGTTCAAAAACGCCAAGATGGATGAACTTTGTGAAAGCAAAGGGATACATCATGAATATTCGGCTCCGTATACCCCGCAACAGAACGGTGTTGCTGAAAGAAAGAATAGGACTCTAATCGAAGCGGCTCGAACAATGCTCGCTGATTCAAATCTTCCAGTAATGATCTGGAACAAGGCGATTTATGCAGCAAATTATACATTAAATCGGGTTCTAACAGTGAAGAAGTTTGGAAAAACATCTTATGAACTGTTACACCGACGAAAGCCCAACTTAGAGTATCTAGAACCTTTCGGGGCGCCATGCACGATGTTGAATCCAGGTGAAAAGTTTAGTCCTAAAGCTGAGGAGGGTTATTTTGTTGGATATGCAACCCCGCTTAAACGGGTATTCAACAAGCGAACTCGTCAAGTGGAGGATTGGGCTAACGTGGAAGTTCAACGATACACTCAAAATTTGCAAGGCACGGGCCCTGATTGGATGTTTGATTACAAAGATTTCTTTGAATCATTCAACCTAGATAGCTTGGTTGAAGAAGTTGTTATCAGATTACTTTACGAGTGTGAAAACGCGGCAACTTCACCGTTGATGCGTCCAATCACCGTAAACCCCCCACCAGCTTCTAATGATACCAGTGCTCCTATACAAGAAGAAGAGATGTTTCAAGAGGCTTCAACTTCACTAGACACTTCAGAATCTGAAGATGATCAATTTGAAGAAGCCGTTCTTGAACATGCAGAAGAATTAGAGGCGCAACCTGTGAACCCAACTTCAAATTCAGATGTTGCTTCATCATCAAACACGGGTCATGATCAGGATGCTGTAGAAAACTTGACTGCTCAGACGGGAGTTATTGTACCTGTTAATCCGGAATCTCGGATTCATCGTATTCACCCGCTAGAGCAAGTTATCGGTGATCCTGGAAGTGGTGTTATGACCAGAGGGCAGCTAAAAAGTGTTAACTCGCCAGAGAGTTTTGGTGCTTTAGCATTATATGCCAAAATTCAAAAATCTGGTAGTCAAAATGATTGGTCGTTTGCATGTTATGTGTCGCAGGTAGAGCCAAGGACATACAAAGATGCTTTGAATGAAGATGCCTGGGTTGAGGCAATGCAGGAGGAGTTATTGCAATTCCAGAAATTAGGAGTCTGGACGCTCACAGATTTGCCGCCGGGAAGGAAGAAAATAGGCACTAAGTGGGTGTTTAAGTGCAAAAAGGATGATCGTGGAGTTATTGTTCGCAACAAAGCCAGATTGGTCGTGCAGGGTTTCCATCAAATCGAAGGGATTGATTACAATGAAATCTATGCACCAGTAGCTCGAATTGAAGCTATTCGGATGTTCCTTGCGTTTGCTTCATACAAGAAATTCAAAGTCTATCAAATGGACGTCAAGAGCGCATTTTTGTACGGGAAAGTCAAGGAGGAGGTTTATGTCGGGCAGCCACCAGGCTTTGAGGACCCAATCCACCGGGACAAGGTCTACGTGCTAAACAAAGCTTTATATGGTTTGCACCAGGCTCCAAGACAGTGGTACGAGGAGCTAAGTACATACCTCATCTCCAAAGGATTCAAGCGCGGCCTCGTCGATTGCACCCTCTTTACGAAGAAGACGGGAGATGACTTGCTTCTAGTACAGATTTACGTTGATGATATTATATTTGGTTCAACTAACGAACTTTTATGCAGAGAATTTGAAACTGTTATGCAGGAAAAGTTTGAAATGAGCGCTATAGGGGAGATGCAGTTTTTCCTCGGCTTACAGGTGGACCAAAGACCCGACGGGATCTTCATTCACCAGACGAAATATGTATCCGACATCTTGAGCCGATTCCAGATGGAGGACTCTAAGCCGATGGATACCCCGATTCAACCCAATCACGGGATTGGAGTGGACGCTAAGGGGGAGCTGACAGATCCATTTACATACAGAGCAATCATCGGATCTCTGATGTATTTGACAGCGTCTCGACCAGATATTATGTATGCAACGTGTCTCTGTGCTCGCTATCAATCGAAGCCGAAACAAAGTCATCTGACGGCGGTCAAGCGTATCCTTCGATATCTGAAGGGTTGTCCATCAAAAGGACTTTGGTACCCTAATGATGATGATTTTGATTTTATTGCTTTTAGTGATGCAGATTGGGGCGGCTGTGACAAAGATAGCAAATCAACAACAGCTGGTTGCCAGTTTTTAGGGAGCAGGTTAATTACCTGGCAATGCAAGAAACAGACTTCCGTCGCACTGTCTACATGTGAAGCCGAGTACATTTCAGCCTCGAGTTGCTGTTCGCAAGTGCTCTGGATCCAACAACAGATGGTCGATTACGGTTTGCAGTTTCTTAAAACCCCTATACACTGTGACAACGAAGCCGCAATTGCATTAACTAAAAATACTGAAAATCATTCTAAAGCGAAACATATCCGGATTAAATATCATTTGATCCGTGATTGTTACGCTAAGGAATTGATAGATATGGTCAAAATCCATACTGACTACCAACGTGCAGATTTGTTTACAAAAGCTTTTGACAGATCCCGCTTTGAATATCTTTTGAAAGTAAACAATATAAAGGAAAAACAGGACTAATCGGCACCTCGGTTTATCGCTTTTTAGTTTTAGTTTTTAAATTTTTTTTTTTTTTTTTTTTTGCTAATTGGGAATTTCTCTTTACTATCATAATCCTCAAAGAAGTTGATGCTTTCGAGGGGGTTGTTTAATCCTCAAAGAAGTTGATGCTTTCAAGTGGATTGTTTCTTTCAAAAGTTTTGTTTTGTTTTTCAGAAAAATTAAAAACCAAAAAATATGTTCTTTATTTTAGGGGGAGTCATTTTATCAGAAAAACCAAAAACATTGAAAAATTTTCAAAATACCTAAAAATTAGAAAAACCAAAATGATTTCCTGGATAAAAAGAGGAAATGATAGTACATCAGTGGGGATCTGGCACAGGCTAAAGAATTGTATAGTATAATGAGACGTATGTTGATTACGTGTGATGTGCTGATAGGCTTCGTAGACTAAATATTGCGTGCATTAGTGATACAAACATAACAAACTACGCGTTTATGGCTGAACACCTCATGGACATATGGTCTTAGTACCGTAATTTCGTTTGATAGGGTATTTGTACAAAACTCGGAGGTTTAGGGTCGTTATGTTATTAGTTGTCTGGGGATAGCCTATCTGATCTTCTGCTGTAAGTCATTACGGACCTAGATCAGACAGGATGTCTTTATAAAAGAGCTATATGCCAAATCCTTAAGTTACCGAATTGAGGAACTTTCCATGTTATATGATGATCAAAGATTATCTATTACATCGTATTGATCACTGATGCAAATCATGATTAATATCAGTCCTCAACCTGGTATAGTGCATATGTTACTTTGCTGCATTAATTTGCTGACCTGTATACCTCTATGCATTATATCTTGTACAATTACAGACGACGAAAGCATAATCACGCTTTACAATGAGTCTTTGTGCAGTTACTTCTTGATACGGGAGTATGTCGTGTGTGTGGGAACCACAATGTGTTAGTCTAATACATTTAATTCGTATCATTTTTAAAGCATTGCGTAACTGTCTGCATGTGAGCTTATGTGGACAACAATATCAGCAATTGCCGTGTCACATATTGTTTCTAATGATAATATTAAAACAGATCAACGCTGTGTTCAGATTTCTCAGTAAACTGATATGATCCTCTTACCGGAAATCACAAAATGTTTACTGCTTTCATTTACTTTGATGCATTTTACTTTGTTGCATTTTACTTTTATTGTCAAAAAGATACAAAATCCAAAAAGATTTTAGGTGTGTTTTGATAAAATTTCAGAAAACCCAAAAGATTTGCATTTCTGCTTTATTTTTTGATAACCGGGGATGCTTGATGGTCAATTTCTGAGATTTGATAACACCATCTGGACTTTGTATCATTTAAAATGTGAAAATTTGAGTTTTGGAAGTTTAACGGATTGAAAAATGTTGAACGGGATTCGAATTCGTGATTTGGCGAAATTTTCAGATTTTTCCATTTCACATTCGCCGCTTAATTGGGTCGAATGTGGAAAAATCATCACCTTCGACCATAATGGTTTTGGACGAATGTGGAATATTTCACTTCCGGTTGTCAATTCCACATTTGGGTACATTTTTCACCTTCGGGTCTTTAATTAGGGGCGAAGGTGGACTTGTTTTACATTCGTGCCATTTATTTGGGGCGAATGTGGACTTCACCCACATTCGTCCATACCAAACGGGCGAAAGTGGCTCCTATATATCAGTTCTTTCAGGTTCGAGTTCTCATCCACAAAATTTTTCAAATTTCATCCATAACCAGACCTTGTTGCTCGTGTTTCTTTTGATTGACTGATTTAATCCCTGTCCTTTACTGATCATTTTGAGACAAATTTCACAGGTAATGGAGCTTTTATCAGACCAGAATCGTCGTGTTTATATCTAGACCTAGGGTTTCAAAATTATGGGTCTTAGAGTCTGTTTTGATGATTGATTTTGATTGCATTTCAATCCACATCAGTTTTAGGGGGAGAAGAATAAAGGAATTAGGTTTTTAACACCATTTGATCGTTTAATCGATTATATAGACTGTTTTAACCTAATTCGTCTTTAAAAACTGATGTAAATTGAAATATATGGAAAATTGATGATGAACGAGTGTTAATCGGCCTTGTTAGGATACATTTAAATCAAAATAACATGTTATATTCAACATTGGCAAAATTTTAAATTTTGGGCAAAAACTTTTTCACCTTCGGTTCATAAAACGGGCGAAGGTGAAATCAGTTTGGGCGAATGTACATTTAATCTGGACGAAAGTGATTTCTACTCAGATCATGTTCACATTCGACCATAATTTTCACATTCGACCAAATAATCTCACATTCGACCATTCTAAAATGGGCGAATGTGCAGAATGTTTTTGACCAGAATTTTTTGTAATTTTTTGTCGTTTTTGTATTTTGACGTGTTTGTTTGATTTTAATGTGCAGATGGCTGATCAATCTGAGAATGTTGAAGCACCAGTAGAAAATGTGGAAACTCCAGCAGAGATTATTGTTACAGATCCGGTGCCAGAGGCAGAAACTTCGGTTCCAAGCAGTTGGCCGTTTGAAAGGTCGCATAACTGTTGCGCATATCTCGGTGATGTAGAGAAGAATACGGAGTTCACCGGGATCATAGAGTTTCTGAAGAGGAGCAGAATAGTTCATGCATTAGCCACACCGACGATCATATACAAAGACATTATTGAAGATTTCTACCAAAATGCGAAGTATGACTACTGGGAGAATCAAACGATCATCAAGAGCAAGATTCAGGATATGGAGATGTTCTTGACTGAAGCTGATATTCGGGAAGCGTTACAGATAAAGTTTGAAGATAGTGAAGATCCCAGGGAGTTGTCATGGACAGAGCAGAAAGCGTGTTTCTTACGGATGAAATACAAAGGTCCAATTACTGACGAATCTATGTATAAGGGGAAGCTGGGAGTGCAGTATAAGTATTTTGCACATGTTCTTATCCACGTATTTGGGTGTGTGAGCGGTGGATATGATGTCATGAGAAGAAGTTTAAGTTCGTTAATGGTTGCGTTGACACTCAACAAATCATTTAACGTATCTGGGATGATTCTTGATCATATGCTGGAGATGCTGAAAGGAATGAAGAACAAGAAGTTCATGTTATATCCAAGATTTCTGATGATGATCTTTGACTATAAGTATCCTATGTTGAAAAAGGATCCGACTATGATCCTAGGTCAAGATCATATGAACATTAGAACATTGATGAGAATGAAGGGTTACAAAGGTGTGCCTGATAGTGAGAAGCCACCTAACAGGAGATTATTTGGTGCTTTGGCTCGTCAGGATTACACTGATCCTGGCAAGAACAAAGCAAGACATGATAATAGTGATTCGGACAATGATGATCCCTTAGTGTATGTTGATTCAAGCACTAAGAGGAAACGGCAAGTAGTCAATCCTGGAGCCAAAGGGAAGGGCAAGGGAAAGACTGTGGATCAGGGAAGCTCTAAGCAACAAGCGGTAGACAGAAATCGACAGCAAAGAAAGGATCAGGTTTGGTGGACGAAGAGTTGGTAGATTCAGAAGAAACTGAAGTAGAGGAACAGTGGGATTCTGATACTGAAAATGTGAGGACCACCAAACGTAAGGCCACTATGGTTGGTGAGTCTGAATCCTTGAACAAGTCGATTGAAGAAGCTGAGAGAAGGAAGAAATCTGTTGAAGATGAGAGTCTAGGTGTTGACCTAGCAGAGTTGAGTGTTGGAGATACTGTGTGGTTAATTTGCCTAGAAAGACAAAGAAGCAAAAGACCATGGCCAAGAAGTCGAGTACAAAAGAGCTGAGGGAGAAAGAGTTAGCTCAGTTATTGAAGGGTAAAAGATTACCTGATGCTGGTACATCATCTAAGCTATCTTCACCTGTCGCCAAGAAGCAGAAGAAAACGAAAGAGGCAGAGACTTTACCAATCGATCAATTCAATGTCGATTTGGATAAAGTGCTCGATATGTTCAGAAAGCCTCAGAAGGAGAAAGTAGCTGAAGTTGAGCCATCTATATCAAAGTCAAAGAAAGTAACTGTGAATGACGATGTTATGAAGCAAGTGAATAAGAAAATGGAAGATATGATGAAGATGTTAGTTGCTCAACAGGCTGAGATTGCTAAGTTTAAGCAAAATGAGGAGAAAATGCTTCAGATCGTGGTTGCTTCGAAATCTAATCAGGATGAGATAAATGATAAGATTAAGATGTTGGAAGCTAAGAATGAAAAGCTTGAAAGAAAGTGTGAAAGAAACAAGGGCAGGATCAAACTGATTAAGGCAGATAACAAAGAACTAAGGAATGAAAACAAACGCCTTAGTAATTTGATTGATGAGCTTTATAGCAGGGCACCCCAGTTGAAAGAGGGTGAAGAAGATGAAGAAGAAGAAGAAGAGAAAGTTGATTTTGAGGATTCTGAATCTGATAAAGAACAAGATGATGATGAGGATGATGATGGATCGGAGAAAAGTGATGATGATGATGATGACAACAATGATGATGATGATGATGCAGAAGGTGCTGGGAGAAAGCAAGGAGATGAGTTTAGCAGTGGTAGTGATCATGATGGAGGAGATGATACTTCTAGATTCACTTATGAGAAGAGAACATCAAAGAAGAAAGATACTGGAGAATCAAGTTCTAAGAAGAAAGGTGAGAACGTTGATTCAGATGAAAGTATTTTCTGGAATGAGAAGGTGAGATCTCTATCTGATGATGCTAAACAGTTGTATAAAGATATGTTGGAAAAGAGAGAGTGGACCATTGAGTTCACAGGATGCTTCGCTGAGATATTCCAAACTGATGATTTAAGATATGAATTGGAATATGAAGATCCTGATCTTGAAGAAGGGGAATTACCTGCATCTGTGGCAAAGGAAATACTAGATGGTCTTGCACAGAGGGTAGGGAAAACTTTTGAGGAGTTTATGATGGATGAATCGATTCCAGATATTCCTGAAAAGGATATTGGAAGTCATTCAGATGATATGCAGACTCCTGAGAACAATGAAGTGGAGATGGAAGATATAACTCATGAAGAGTTCCCTCAGTACTTCAGACAAACGGATGAAAATGAAGTATTTCCTGATTTCACTGAGATACCAAATAAGTCAGCAAAACAGAAAGCTAAGAAAAGGAGTGAAGAGTTTGTGGAGAAGGTATTCGGTACTGATAAGAAAGATTCTTCTAACCAGTCTGATGAGTTGAAGAATTATTTGAAGAAATTGAAGGAAATGGATGAGAATCGACCAAAGCCTGAAGCTCAAGGTAACTTTTACAGATTTCATAATGACAATTTCAAAGGCAGAGCTCTCGGGTGGACTTACTTAGGCAGGCTGAAATGTATTGCTGCAAAATGGGAAACCGGAATCCTGTACTTTAACAGATTCTGTGACTTGCTTACTCTACCATACTGGGCGGTTAGAGACTTATGCAGATTCCCAATGTCAGGTGCCGAAGTAAATGGATCACATGTCGGTTGGTGCGCAGATAAATTGGTTTGGGAAAGTCGTACGAGATGGAACAGATTCAAGCCTCAATATCCCCGAAGAAAAGTTCATAGGGATATTGATCCTCAAACCAATATGAAGCGAGTTACTTTGATTTACAAAGCACCTAAAGTGATGAGGAAGATACCATTGATGCCGATGCCACAGCATTTTAGTGCTGATTTTATCTTCTGGTATTATGATTGGAGAAAGGCTGAAGCGGTGATCGTGTTGAGAGATAGAAAGGATAAATACAAACATGTTCATGTATTTGATCCTATGTGGTTGATTAATTGCACATTTGAAGACATCATCATGCTTTTCTACAATCCGATCTACTATGAACCAAAAGACTTTGATCAAGCAAGAAAATACACTCAAGTGGTTGGAGTTTGTTTTGCGTATGACATCAATGCAGGAAGCAACTTGGAGGGTAAGCTTGGTAAGACAGTGAAGATAGCAAATGTGTCTAAACCAGTAAAGAAAACATTTGAGCCTCCAATGACTACTGAGCAGAAGAAACAGCTCAGAATCAAGTTGATGAACAAGACAATGGACCAACAGAGAAAACTATCCAATCAATAGTCGAGGGGGAGTTTGTTGATGCGTTTTGCGACTAAGGATTGGATAAACATTATTAACATGTGTTAGTGATTGGCCGAAGGTAAATAATATGGGGCGAAGGTAGATAAGATTGGGCGAAGGTAGAAGGATAACGGACGAAGGAAGATTGGAACTGACAAGAAGACACATTCGACCACTGGAAGTGGGCGAATGTGGAAAAGACCCACGTTCGACCAGTGAAAAGGGGCGAACGTGCAGTATCTATAAATAGGTTTTGTGATTTTGATTATGTAATAGAGTTGTCAGTTGTGTCTGTGTTCAGGTCAGGTTCAGAGGTTGTTTTGAGATATTGTGTGTGAGTTCTAGATTAACGTAAAACTGATTGTAAAAGCTTATTTGAAAGAAGTTAATCTATGAAATGATGTTGAAAATGATCTTGATTGTGTTTTGATTTGTGTTTTATCAATTTGTTCAGAACTAGGGTTGCCGCACCTAGTTTTGTGACTTGTATGATCGTATAATCCTGTTTTAGCTAAAATCTCTCGCTCACAAAAGATGAGGAACCTTCTGGTTTTTCAAGAACAATTTTCTTACCATTTGGTTCAGTGATTTTAACCTCTTGACCGTGCAGGTTTGTTGGTACTACCTCAACAGACTTTTGACTCTTCTTGTCAGTGTTTTCAAAAGCTGGAGCAGTGGTTTCAAAACCAAAACCAAACTTCACATGACTTTTGGTTTGTTTGTTGAGTAGCATCTCAAAACCTCTACATGATTCCACCCATTTCTCACATTCAACTTGGGTGGACTCAAGCTCACTTTTACAACTTTGATATTTTGCTATCATAGTTTGGAGCTGGTCTTTGGTTATGGTTGCTTCATGTTTTAAGCTGCTTATTTCAGACTCTTTTGCAGTTAAACTTGTTTTTAAATCTTTTGTAAGTTTTTCAAATTTAACTTCATCATCCAAAATTTTCTTTCTAAGGTTTTCATTCACCTCTTTGATGTTAGCAAATGCTATTACACATTTGTCAGAACACAACTCTTTAAGAATTTGAGGAGATACCTTAGCAGCAGCCATCAATGCACAATCACACTTGCACTCACAGTCATCAGATGCACCCCAGGGATCTGAGAGATTCACAACCTCTTCTTCAGGTTTTTCACCTGTAACAACTTCACTAACAACATCATCAGTCACAACATCAGATTCAGTTACCACCTCCTCAGATTCAATCTCATCCACCATGGCCATGAAACAAAAATTTTCTGGTTCATTTTCAGCTTTGGCAACAAGTGCAAAATTTTCATCTGTTAGCTCATCAGGTAGACTGCTCCAATCAACAAAGCCTTGTGTAAAGAAGCTCTGTTGACTGGTCTCTGCAGGGGCAGAGGATGAAGCAACAGTCGTTTGCACAGGTGCTTGAGCAACAGGTGTTTGCACATAGTGGATCTGAGGAACAGTGGTTTGGACATACTGGACAGGAACAGTGTTTGAGGACTGTGCAAAATGAGCAGTGTTTTGCACATTTGGTCCAGGGGCATTATAGGAATTCTGATAAGTGTTGGTCTGTGGTCTTTGATTTGGATAGGTTATCATAGGTGTACCAAGTTGACCCCTACATTCCCTAGCAAAATGACCAAGTCTATGACATTTGTAACACTTTATCTTTGATTTATCCAACCTAACCTTAGATCTGCCAGTTAACCCTGGAAACCTTCTCCCAGTTTTCTTGTAAAAATTATTAGATCTTACACTGAGAAGGGCCAATTGGTGCATAATGTCCATTTCTTCCAAATCATCAGGGTCAAAGTATTTCAGGTCATCATACTCAAAGGATATATTGTCAGATGCCTGGATATCACCACCACTTGCTGTGAAAGCATAGTTTGGTGAATAAGAATCAGAGTTAAAACCTGAGTTAAAGCCTGAAGTTATGTCAATGAAATGATCATAACTCTGATCCTTAGTGTTTCCAGGCACCTCATCATGACCCAAAAGTGTTGTATTCCCAAATACATAGTCATCAGACACTGTTCCAGAGTCCTGGAGCTTCTTTTTCTGGTTAAGCTCTCTCTCATAGGTCAAGAGCTTACCGTGAAGCTGGGTCAGTGATAGGTCTTTAAATCCAATTGAGTTTCTCATCACAATAGCAATAGTGTCCCATTTGTCTGGTAATGATCTTAAAAAACCTATGGTTCAAGGTTGAATGAGGGTAAGTAAGACCAACCAATTTTAGTTCACTAATTAAACAATTAAACCTCTCAAACTGTTGAGTTAATGACTCTCCTTTGACATGACTGAATGTTTCATATTGTTGGTTAAGTATTTCACGATTGTTTTCAATAACCTCCTCAGTCCCACCAAACTGTTCTTTCAGTGCATCCCACAACTCCTTTGCACTGTTACAGTGTAACAACCCAGCATATATATCATTTGGTAGAGCCATGGCCACAATACTGAAGGCCTTAGCATCTAACTCAATTTTCTGAAAATCCTGGTCGGAGTAGTTTTCAAGTTTCTTTGGCTCAAACACCTTGGGATCTTCAGTACTTGGCACAGTCGGAACATGTGGTCCGAAGATAACCGACTTCCAACACCCAGTGTTTTGTTGAGCTAGAACATGGCTCATCCGACGTTGCCAGATATTGTATTCAGATCTGACAAGCATCGGTGGCTTGTTGTTCGTGCCAGTGTTATGTGGATCGTGATTGATTGAAGCCATTCTCTGATTTTTCAAAAAAAACAAAGTCTGTTTAAAACCGGTTGAAACGAAATTAAACTATTACTCTGTTTTCAATCCAACAGACAAACGATATCAATAATTGTGAGCTGATTATTAAATTGATTTGTTAGATCGAATTTAATTGACCAAGCTCTGATACCAATTGTTAGGATCTGAGTTTGATTGTTTTGATTATGTTTAACTAAATATGATATAAGTGAAACGAAAATAGAATGAAATTGCAGCGGAATAATAAAATGTTAATCAAAACAGAGAGTAAATGTTCTCAGATCAAAAGCTTTCATTTATCTAAAAGATTACAATCGTACAATTACTCCCCCTCAGCCTGATCACACAGTGTTTGTCTGAGAGAATGTTTGTGTGTGTGATGCAATAGAACAGTACAAGCACTGTTCTATTTATAGACAGACTTAAACCACTGATGACCTAAGCTGACGTCACCTAAGACAGTGACCTCTAACAGAATAACAAACATAAACATCTGCCTATTACAAACTACTGTTACATTGAAAGCACTGATAGTAAACAGCTGTTGTAGGAAAACTCTGATGGTCTTGTATCCACTGCTGGAGCCTAAGTGCTGTTGGTTCCAGCAGTGTTTTGGTCTTCAGTACTTGAATCAGCAGTTGTTCTTCATCAGACCTTTGGTCAGCAGTTGTTCTTCATCAGTTGTTTATTCAGCAGTTCTTTGTATCAGCAGTTGTCATAGTAGTTGTTTGGAAAGAACAGTTGTTAGAGTCAGCAGTCTTTTGGGAGAAGTAAGTGTAAAGACTGTTTATTGAAAGGATCAACTGTTAGCATATTTTGGCTTTCCAATCATCTGTTCTTTTCTAGGTCAGCAGACCCAACATCCTGGACCCGAACCATTAACTGATGACCCGGTCATGAAGTCAAATCTGCTTCATAATTTTCAGCCACTATAGCTATGATCATGGTGTTACCACTTTCTACATATTTACATTTCCTTGCATAATTTTAGGACCCATGTTTAGGTTGTATTTCATTATAAATTGTAATGGTTTTCATTCAAGGAAAAGAAGAAAATATTTAAAGGAAAATATCTCTAATCTCATCTTGTGTTCTTGGGAGTTTGTAGGTTTTCTCCGTAAACCTATCATTGACCCTTTTGGCTACTGCGGGATGTTTAAATAAAGAAGTTTAACTTCTTTTGATGTTATCCATGTGTGTACTACACACAATTTCATGGTATCTATGTGTATCTTACACATAATTTCTAATTAGCCCTTATATAGGGAATATTTTACAAAATGATAATCAAGTTTTATTATGGTTTCAATCAGGCCACTCATTAAAAAAAAATTCCTAATTAAGTCATTCAAGTTTATTTTATGTTCTAATCCTATATATTTTACCTTCAATAGTAGGTAAACTATCATATGTAGTGTTTATTTAGTTTTTTTTAACATGGTAACATAATTAACAAAAAAATAAAATGAATCAAATTAGTTAATATAAAAAATAAATAAATAAGGGAATTAAACATTCAATTGCTGTTGTCGATTCCAACTACCATCCCTTCCCGTTCATCTCTGTTTATCTTGCCCGTCATGTTTTCCTGCCACAATTTGTACACCATTAGGCATTGGGAAATAATAAGAAATAATGTGTCTTCCCCGCCGCGACTGTCACTCCATTATCCTCTCCCGCGTTCTACCGGGCACCCCAAATCTGAACAAAATGGCCACTTACAAAAATAATCCGGTGGACCTGCACCCTAACAGCTAAATCAACCAGGCCCTACACACCATATTCTTCAAGCTTCTTTCTCTACAACTTTCACCAACCACAACAACCGTTTGGAATAGTGCCAAATCTCTTAACACTTTAATGGATATTTGATCGACTTTGTGCCAGTGCCTGAATTACACTAGAAAAAAAAAGGCAAGGTGGAGATGGTGCCGCCCTTTTATAATATTCACCATCGCCGCCCCATTTTAGAAGGAGTGGTTCATCACTGGAAATATTGGAATAGTTCTTATTGATGTTTTCAGTTTTCGTATTATGTGTTAGAGAAATTTGCCACTTTAAAAAGTATTTTATGATTTTTTTAGTCCACGTGTCAACATATATTAAAAAAAAGTAAATAAATGCCATATAGGATAGATGACCTTATCCTTAGGTAAAATATATAGAATTGAAACATCAAAGTAATTTTGAATGACATGTTTGGAACAAATTATTTTATAAGTGATTTAATTAGAACAATTCTTAAACTTGATTACTTTTTAATAAAGTTACCCCTTTTATATATTTGGCTAGCAACAACTTCATCCAACCACTCCCTAATAATTGAATTGTGCTTTCCTGTCAAAATAAAACAACAAATACTAATAAGACTTTCTTTTCAAAAAAAAAAAAAAAACTAATAAGATTTAAGGTCCATTTGATCAATTAAATAGCAATGGAGGAACATTTACACTTACGCCTGCTCATCCACATTAACAATACGTCTAATACTTTCACCTTTATAACGAACAATATGTAAGTTGCGACCACATAACGAATCCAGTCAAATGACAAACAAACTCGCCTTAGAAAAATAAAAAGAATAATCATCAATGTCACATGTGATTCAAATGTAATTGTCCTCAATATTATCTCCATATACATGTGTTACAAAGAGATGTTGGTAACTACAATGAGCAAAAAAAATCAGAGCTCTTAATGAGGGAGTTACATGCTTTGGAGACTGATCAATATTACAATAAGATAAGCTCAATCCTTGACATATGCTTGACACACACACATTATGAAACCATTGTAAGCCTAGTATAAAAAGTAAACAATATGTATGCTTAGATAAATATAAATATTTATAACTTACAACAACTAAAACAAAACCAATTAGTCATAACCAGTAAACATTTAGGCCTTACGTGCTCTATTTAGTCTCAACTTAATAAAATTACCAAAATAAAAATCAAATTGGAGAAAACTCTAACCTAAGCTGGGGTGCAACAACATCAGTAGTACCAAACACTTCAGACTCATGATCTCTATTCTTCAATTCGTTCAATAGCTCACGCATTGTAAAAAGTAGGTTCCCTTCGTCTTCAATTCATACAATTACTTTTGTTGCATGTTTTAGATCCACGCCTCATGAAATGTATAATGGTCATTTGATTGGATCGATTGGTGGAAACTAGATGAATTATCATCGTCGTTATCGGTTGACTGGATCGCAAGGCTAGGCAAGAAAGATGAGACGGATATAAGCATTAAAGATCAACACCTGAAACATGTTCTTAGATATAGTTGTAGGATATGGAGATGAACGGGAGGCTGATTGAAGATTTTTTTAGAGAGCCATGGGTTAGGGTTTTCAAAATGGAAAGAGTAGAGAGTGCTTTTTATTATGAATTTTAAAGATAGAGCTTCACCACCCCGCCCATCTAACTATTTGAACATTTTAAGGGAGAAAAGTGTATCTGCTGACTAAAAATGAGGGAATTAAAGTGTAATTAATATGAGGTATTAAAGTGTAAAAATGCTTGAATGACTATTTTACCCCATTTAAGGTTGTTAATGAAAATAAAGTATTAACTTTTGGTATCATAAACTATCTTTGACCCATGTATTATAATATATAGTATATATATATATATATATATATATATATATATATAGGAACCGGATCATTTGAGAACTCGTTTGAGTTGCGAGAACTTGAGAACTCCTCTAGGCCAATAATAAGGTGACACGTATGCAAGTGATCATTATAATATTAAGGGGTACCAAAGTAATTTATCATCACCCCTACCCCACCCCACCCTCACCCCAATACCCATTATAATATTATAAATACTGATTTTTTTTTAAATCATTATTAATACACACGCTCCTCTCTATCTCTATCTATCTCTCTCCCTCTAAAAAAACACAAGAACACCAATGATGAACTCTACACATCAATGATCTGCACACATCGATCGATGATGATGGTGGCCCAGATTCGAACAAGATGGGTGACCGGTGGTGGTTACAGTTGTGGTGGATTTTGAGTATGTTGGCTATCAGCTTTGTTCGAACAAGATGAACAAATCCTTTGATGAAACGGATCATTCAATAAACTGATCCATCGAGCCTGGTTACGGGTGTGGTGGGTTTCGAAGTAATTACAAGTGTGGTGTTTGTGACGGGGGAGTGGGTGGAGGTGGTTCATGGTTGTGGTGGGTTTTCATGCTTATGTGAAGATGAGGATAATGATGCTGTGAAGATGGTGGGTTTCAGGTCTATTATTATTATTATTATTATTATTATTATTATATATTATTATTATTATTATTATTATTATTATTATTATTATTATTATTATTATTCGGGACTTTGTGTGAAGATGATGATGATGATAATGGGTTTTTTTTTCTTATATAATATAAGTAAAACACTCGTGTAATACATTTTTTTGGTTTTTTTTATAGACTTTTTGGTTTTTACAATTTTAAGGATGTTTATATAATGTAAGTAAACACTGGTGTAATACATTTTACTGTGTAAAAACTTAATTTTTACAGTGTGTTTCTTGTTTTACTGTGTTAGAAACTTTCAATTTTAGGGATTTTTTTAAGCTAGATTTTTTATATTAGGTACTAAGAATACAGACACACGAATATTTGTAAGTTTTTTTTTTCAAAGACACCGAATCATCATATTTACAGTGTATGTTAATGTGTTTTTTATTTGAAAATCGTGTATGCACTTTGGATCTTTAATTTGTTTTGTGTTGTTTGTCAACGGTTGTGTAATTAGTAATCTTTGTTGTTAGTAACTTTTGAATTGGGTTTTTTGTATTTTAACTTGTTTGAAACTTAAAAAGATTTGGGGGGAGGGGTCAGATTTTGTGTTTTGATTTTTGGGGATGAATGTTTTTGGGTTGTTGATGGTTTTGGATCTTTGGTATGTATGTGATATAGATGATACTAGTTTTTTACACTAGCGTAGTACGAATGTACATATGTTTGTTGGTTATTTTTACACCAGCGTAAATACGAATGTATAGATGCATGTTTGGAAGATATGATACGATGTCATTTAGTTTGTTTATTTTACAATGATGTAATACAAATTTTTTTGATGTTGGAGGTATTTTACAATGGTGTAAAACAAATGTTATATATGGTACTAGTTATTTTACACTAGCGTAATTTGAATGTATAGATGTTTGTTGGTTATTTTACACTAGCGTAATTTTTGTAGAAGTTTGTGTATCGTAGATTTTACACTAGTGTAAAATCATCCTCACCAGATTCATTTTTGAATATGGGTTATTTTTTGTTTTAAAAAAGTAAAGGAATTAAAAAATAAAATAAAGTTAAAAAATATGATATTTTAAATAATTGAATAAAAAATTAATATGATATTATAATATTTTTTTCTCTCTCTTGGTATTTTACCCAAATACCTTTTATGTACTTTAATTATATTAAAAAATATTAATAAAAACTTAATTAACATGTCAAGACAAAAACCATCAAGATTAAATCTCAACCATTGGATGTGTATGATCAATGGTCCAAATGAGTTCCTATGGTTCTCATAACTCATAGGAGTTCTCAAAGTATCCCAACCCTATATATATATATATATATATATATATATATATACTAGTAGGGAGCCCGCGCGATGCGGCGGGGTGAACAAATTACATGAATAAGTTTAATTGTATAGTTGATAATCTGGTGGGATGCACAAATAATTAATTAATTTTAATCAACTATTTGAAAACACAATGCAATAGACCATTTACAAGTTAAACCAAGCATGTTTCCATAATGAAATTAAAGTAAACAAACTGTGTATAGTAATAACATCTCGTACCTTTATTTAGAATGTAATGGGTTAAACGACAAAATGCATAAAAAATCATTACATTGTCTCTCAAAATAGATCATCCATCACGTAACACCTCCAGATAGACAACATGTGAGTTGTATACTTCAATTTGTTTGAAATGTTTGGTTGGACATACTAATACCTCTGTATTTTCACGTAATATCCCTTTTGATAAAGCGACATACGGTCGTATTGTGTAGATGCATAATTGTGCGACTAATGCTTTGGATTACAATAAACATGTGTTAGTGGTGATTGTTGAACGGGCGAAGGAGTTTTTAGTTAGGCGAATGAAGAAATTAATTGGTGCGAAGGAAAGAAAAGATACGAAGGAGAGACAAGGAGTGCGAATGTAGATTTATTGTTTTGTAATGCTTGGTTCGCACGAAGTGTTTGGGCGAACCTGCACATTCGACCATTCAATATGGGCGAATGTGCAGGCCTATAAATAGGTTAAGAAATTTTTGAAAGTTTGTTGTTGGTCATTTTATTCCCTCCTGTTTTGTGTCTCTCCCTAGTGTTTTGTCAACTTATTTTCACATCATATCTGATTGTAATCTTTATTAAAAACGTGTAATTTGAGTTGATTATTAATGAGAAAAACCTTTGAAAGATGATTTCTGTGTTTTGATTGTTTGATTATCATAATTGTGATTGATTCAGGGATTCCTCACCTGAATCAAACTTGTTTGATCAATCTCTTTGTAGATTTGACGATCCTAAGCGCATACAAAGTGGTATCAGAGCCATTATGGATCAAACAACCACAATTTGATAATTTTACAGCAGATTTGGACCCTATTTTGATCAAAAACTTTCTGTTTTCATTGATAACATTGAATTGGTGATAAATTGATTGATTAGAGCTTGTTTTCATGGATAAAATGCATAATTCTCTTTAATAAACTTGTTCCAAATCAAATCCGAATCAAAACCTGATTAATATCATCAAATTCTTTCAACTTTTGAAAAATTTGATCAAAATCAACTGATTTTCAAAGAATAACCGTTTTTGAAAGTGCAGGGTCGAACCTAGGGAGATATGGGCTAACGTGTGTGTTAAACGGTCGAACCAACAGATTTTTGGTCGAAGGTGGTGTTTTAAGTGGTCGAACCAAGAGTTTGTTAGTGTATTGGTGTTCATTCGACCATACCTGTTTCATTCGACCATTCGAACGGTCGAAGGAGAATTTTCATACGGTCGAAAGAGAGTCAAACGGTCGAAAGAGATTTGTGTTTGTTATATCTTACATTCGTATCTTTGAAAACGGTCGAATGAGAACTTTTTCTCTCATTCGACCATTCGATTCATACGAAGGAGAAAACTGTTTTAAAACTTTTCTAATCTTTTCGTGTTTAAACTTTTTCAGATCAAGATGTGGAACTTTCCGACTACACCACGACCCAACACAACACCACAACAGCAGACAACCATGGATCCTTGGTCGGTTGCTGCCCAAAAGACTAGTTAACCATCACAACCTATCAACTATATGGCTATGACTAGTTCTATTCCTCAACATGTTGCGCAACCACAACCGCAACCGATTGGCGACTATTGGGGAGTAGCAGCAGCAGCGGTTCACACACAGACAGACGACCAATGCCATATCAACGCTTATTCAAGACTTGTCATCTGGAAGTGGAAACCGACCACCTAAGCTGATGGAGATGGTCGACTACAACACGTGGAAGACTAAATTCAAGATCCATTTGGAGGGTATGGGTTTAGAGGGAACTGAGGCATGGCAAATGATTGCGAAAGGCTATGTTGCTCCGATCTTGGAGAACACGGGAGAGCCTATTCCTTTGGAGAATCTAGCAGACGATGAGAAGAAAAGGTTTGCTATTGAGAAAAAGGCGTTTTCTCAATTGTCCCAAGCTATCAACACAGATTTGCTGCATCAGTTTGGTTCGTGCACAACTTCTAAGCAGCTGTGGGACATGTTGAGAAACAGACATGATGGGAATGAGAAGACTAGGAAGCTAAGGATGGAGGAGCTTCGCAAAGAGTTTGAGAATTTTAGTTACATGGGTAACGAGACTTTGAAAGAGTTGGTTCCAAGGTATTGCCACTTACTCACAGAGCTGTCAAGCTATGAGATTAGCATACCTATGTCCGAACTGGTGGACAAGTTTGCCGATGCGTTGCCACCGTATTGGAACCAGCATATTGAAGTGTTGAAAGAGAAGGATGTGCGTACCAGTATTGGACGATCAATGAGTTTATACAGAAACTGGAGAACAAAGAGATGGAGGAGAAGAGGAAAGCAAAGAGGGCTCAAATTCCTCAGAATCCGGAACTTTATCTTGGTGGTACATCTTCTTCCCATACTACTTCCAGTTCTACTGCCAATGTTGCTCCACACATCGCATGTGTCTCTAACATCGTTGAACCACCCAAACAACCAATCAACTACCTTGCTCAAACATCTTCATATACTTCACCATCATATCCTACAACAACTACCTATATTCCACCATTTTCACCCATGCAACAAGCAGCGTGTTACTCTGCTAGCCAACCTCAACAACAACAACCTTACAACCCTCAAATGAACCAAATTCAACTTAACCAAAACCAACCGAACCAAAGCCCGATTGTGTTGGAGACTTCAAATCTAAATAATGTTACTGTTGAGATTGCTCAACAACATGTAGCATTAGTTTCAGCGATGGTAGCATCATACAATGGTCTGGTTGCTAGTCAAATTGGGAACAACAATTTGACCAATGAGGACTATGCACAAATCGACAAGGAAGAGATGGAATTGATGGATATACAGTGGGCTTTTGCAAGCATCATGAGAAGAGCCACTGACTTTTATTCAAAAGACTGGAGAAACGGATCTTTCAACTTCTCCTAACACCACTTATGGCTTCAACAAAGCCAAAGTAACTTGTTTCAACTGTGGTGAAAAAGGTCATTTTAAAAGAGAGTGCACACAGCCAGCACAACAAGGTAATCGAAATCCATTCAACTCTACATATCAAAACCGTCAAACTCAAAACCAAAACCAAGTATCATACCAAAGTTCCAACAACATTTCAAGCTTTCAACCTCACAACAACTATCAAAACCGCCAAAATAACCAACAAAATAACAATGCTAGACAATCCACATCACAAAACCAAAAACAAACACAACAGAACTCAAACCGAACAATCATTCCCATATCTACACCAAACACACAAACCCAAACTGAAAATGTAAACCCAAATCAAGCTTTGGTGATACAGAAGGATGAGGGTTTCGATTGGACCGGTATGCAGTTGGGTGTGGAAGAAATTACAGCTGGTAATGTGGCTTGTGTGGCACAGAAGATGAACTTGGATGAACCGGTGGAGGTTGAAGAAGAGATTGTGTCTGAAAGATGAGTGAGTTGAAGATTGAAGAGGTGAATGATGAGATGAATGTTGATGTTGATTGTGCTGAGAAGAAGACTGGAATGGTTATGGATACTGTTGCTGATATTCCAGAACAGTTTGATTCCACTTATTCTGATGAGGAAAGTGATTCTGACTCTGAATCTAGTGTTAATTCACTGGATGACGACATTGACCAGTTGCTTGCTGAAGCTGATTTCTTGATGACTCGGAAGTCATGCATGGTGGATGATGCTTGCACCAGAATTGACTACTCCAAGTTTTTCGCTGGGAAGGAAGCTCATTTTGCTCTAATGGCAATGACAGAACCTCCTAAGCAGGTAAGTACCGAATCTACTGTTAATTCCAATTGCAAAATTTGTGATAAATTGACAGATGAAAATAAGCAACTCAAGGTTCAACTTGAGAGTGCAAAAATCAATTGTCAATTGTATCAGAAAGAATCAAAAGAATTTAACAAAGTACTTGATGGGTATAAGAAAGATATTTCTGAATTGAAAAAGACTTTGTCCTTAAAGCAAATGGCCATAAACAATTATATAAATGATTTAGAAAACACAAAATTGGAAATGGCCACCATCAAGTGCTTTGCCGAGAAAGTAAACAAAAAGCTTGAAAGCTATAAGCACATTGCTTATGTAGTTGACCACATCATAGAAGAACCTTCACAGTCGAGTAGTGCAAACTACAAAGCTGTCCCAACTCCGGTGTTGTTCGAAAACCATAATTTGCATGCAATAGCACCGGAGAGCTTAGTCAAATCTGACTCTACATCAGATAACGAGTCCAACACATCCAGTGTCGGAGACCCGTATTCTGATGTTAGACCTGTTCTGGGAAACAATGAAGGTGTGGTTGCTGCTGATGATTCTGATGAAGAGGATGAACAGTCTGAGACGGTTGTTGAAAAAGTGAGTGATATTCCTGATGAAAATCACATCATCACTACTGAACCGGTTTCACCATCTCAGATTGTCCATCCCATGGCTAATGCTCACAGAAAGAATCAATCAGCAAAGAATGTTGATAAGAAAGTTGAGAAGTCTGTTGTTAAGAATGCTGAAAAGAAAGTGGTTAAGAATGTTGAAAAGAATGTTGTTAAGTCTGTTGAAAAGAAAGTTGAAAAACCAAATGATGAGAAAAATGAATCGTGTGATAAACCTGTGAAAGTTTTCTATCGGATGCAAGGCTCCGATAAGATTATGTCTGATGAAGAATATCCGATTCAATTTGCAAACTATTCTAAAATTGAAAAGATCTGGCAGGAAAGTACCATTTGGTTTCCGAAACATGAACGAACCAATGATATTCCTCCAGCCATTTTAAAGAAAATTCATTCGGATAATTCTAAAGACCCAAAGGTCAATGTCACACAATTTGTTAAACCAACAGACAAGTCAAATAGTTTTATTGAGCCGGTTTACTCAAAGGACCCAGCTCCTGAGAGTTTAAGAAGACAGTGTATGGTTGATCAATATCCCATTGCTAGTTATTCTAAGTCGAACATCAAGGAAAACTATGAAGAGTACCGTGCGTGTTTTAAGTGCGGGGAAAGGGGGCATTTACTTGCCACCTGCCCGTATGTACGACACAAGAGGCACGAGGTGGAGATGAAGCAAAGATATGATTGTCCGGTTGATAATCACAGTTATCCACAGAGACGGTTTTTCCCTCAACAAGCACCTTTTTATAACCAAAACAACTATTTCAAAAGGAGGGAAAATCGTCCGATGACTTATGATAAACGCAACCGGATAGCCACTGAGAAACCATTGAAGAAACCATTGGTGAACGCAACTGCTGAAACAAAAAGGTTCCTGCTAAACCTAATGTCAAACCAGCAGTTGGACCTGTCTCTGTTAAATCAGAGAAGGTAACCAAGAAGGTATCGTTCAAGGAAGAAGTAAAGAAACCGGCTGAGACCTCAAAATCTCAGATCCGGATCTTGAAACGGACTGAACAATCTTGGTCATCAAAGGGTTCTGAGGGTGCTTCAACTTCACAAAATGTGAAATCTGAGAAAGAAAAAGTTTTGTGTGAAAAGAAAAAGGTTGATAAAACCCAAGATGTTTGTGAGACAACTGACTCTTTGAAACAATCAGTTCAAAGACCCAAGACCAAACAGGCTTGGGTCCCCCGAAAAATCTAACTTTTCTACTTGATATGTGCAGGGAGCTTCAGCTGGCCCTGTTAGCAGTCTTTGGATTGTTGACAGTGGAGCTTCTGGCCATATGACTGGGGATCTATCGCTACTGTTCGATATTCGAAATATCAATGGAGGCTATGTAGCGTTTGCCGGGAACAAAGGAGGCTATATTACCATGGAGGGTAGTGTGAGTAATGGGATTGTGAGCTTCGAAAGAATTTCTTATGTGAAGCAGATAGATTACAATCTGTTGAGTGTCAGTCAGATATGCGACAAGCAATTTTCTGTGTACTTTGACGACAAATCTTGCTACATACTCAAGCCGGGGTTTGAATTACCGAAAGAGTGGGTGATGCTAAAGGCGCCGAGAGTGAACAACCTGTACATTCTCGATATGTCAAAGGCAATGACCACCCAAGGCCAAGTCACGTGTTTCCTCTCCAAGGCTACAGAAAAAGAATCCATTATGTGGCACAGGAGGATGGGACACATTCACCTCAGAAAAATGAATCAATTGGTGAAGAACGAACTTGTCACAGGCGTAAACGTCAAACATTTTCACCTAAATGACAAGTGTGTGAGTTGTAAAAAGGGTAAGCAGCACAAACAATCCCATAGACCAAAGAAAGTTAATTCCGTTGAACTGCCACTTGAACGTTTGCACATGGATCTGTTTGGACCGGTCAAGCGTAAGAGTCATGCTGGGGAGTTATACTGTCTTGTGGTGACTGATGATTATTCAAGATTTTCATGGGTGATGTGCTTACACAGGAAGAGCGACACATTTGACAACTTGAAAGTTCTGTTCACTCGTCTGGAAAATATCTATGGTCTCAAGATCAAGAGGATTAGGAGTGACAATGGGACGGAGTTTAAAAATGCACAGATGGACGATCTTTGTGAAAACAAAGGAATTCATCATGAATATAGTGCTCCGTATACCCCACAACAGAACGGTGTCGCGGAACGTAAAAACAGGACTCTAATTGAAACGGCGAGGACAATGCTTGCGGACTCAAATCTTCCAGTAATGTTCTGGAACGAAGCAATTTACGCAGCTTGTTATACTCTCAATCGCGTTTTAACGGTGAAGAAGTTTGGCAAAACTTCTTATGAGCTGTTGAATCGTCGCAAGCCGAATTTGGAGTATCTAGAACCGTTTGGAGCTCCTTGTACTATGCTTAATCCATCTGAGAAGTTCGCACCGAAGGCTGAGGAAGGATACTTTGTTGGATATGCAACCCCGCTCAAACGGGTATTCAACAAAAGAACTCGTCAGGTCGAGGAGTGGGCTAACGTTGAAGTGCAACGGTACACTCAGAACTTACAGGGAAGCGGTCCAGACTGGATGTTTGATTACAAAGATTTCTTTGAATCATTCAATCTAGATAGCTTGGTTGAAGAGGCTGTACTACGTTTATATTACGAGGTCGAAAACGCAGTGACTTCACCGTTAGTGCGTCCGATTACCGTGAATCCTCAAGCAGCTTCTAATGATACCAATGTTCCTGTCGTTGAAGAAGAAGTATTTCAAGAAGCTTCCACAACGTTGAATTCATCAGAATCAGAAGATGACGACGATGATGTTACAAGTGAAGCTATCTTAGATCATGCTACAGTGACACCACCAGTGAACCCAACTACAAATGGTGCTTCAACATCGAATGTGGGTAATGATCTGGTTTCTGCAGAGAACTTAACTACTCAGACGGGAGTCCAAGTACCCGATTATCCGGAATCTCGGATACATCGAATTCACCCGATCGAGCAAGTTATTGGTGATCCTGGTAGCAGTGTGATGACAAGAGGACAATTGAGGAATGCGAACTCACCAGAAAACCTTGGCAATCTTGCTTTATATGCCAAAATACAAAAATCTGGTTTTCAGAATGACTGGTCTTTTGCTTGTTATGTTTCGCAGGTGGAGCCGCGAACTTACAAGGATGCTCTTTTGGACGACGCTTGGGTGGAAGCAATGCAAGAGGAGTTGTTGCAGTTTCAGAAACTTGGCGTCTGGACACTGACAGATCTGCCCCGGGAAGAAAGAAGATTGGAACGAAGTGGGTGTTTAAGTGCAAAAAGGATGATAGAGGAGTGATCGTAAGGAACAAAGCTCGTTTGGTTGTACAAGGATTTCATCAGGTTGAGGGAATCGATTACAACGAAATCTATGCACCAGTTGCACGCTTAGAGGCAATCCGAATGTTTCTGGCGTTTGCATCATACAAGAAATTTAAGGTGTATCAGATGGATGTCAAGAGCGCATTTCTTTACGGTGTGGTCAAGGAGGAAGTATATGTAGGTCAACCACCAGGCTTTGAAGACCCTATTCACCGGGATAAGGTCTACGTACTGAACAAAGCTCTCTACGGGTTGCACCAAGCTCCAAGGCAATGGTATGAGGAGCTGAGCACGTATCTTCTCTCAAAAGGATTCAAGCGAGGTTTGGTAGACTGCACACTGTTCACTAAACGAACAGGCGATGACTTGCTTCTAGTGCAGATTTATGTTGACGATATTATATTTGGGTCTACTAACGAACTTCTGTGCAGAGAATTTGAACGTGTTATGCAGGAAAAGTTCGAGATGAGCGCAATGGGAGAGATGCAGTTTTTCCTAGGCTTGCAGGTGGAACAAAGACCAACGGGGATCTTTATTCACCAGACAAAATATGTTTCTGAAGTCTTGAGCCGATTCCAGATGGATGATTCGAAGCCGATGGATACCCCAATACAACCTAATCACGGGATTGGTGTTGATGCTAAGGGGGAGCTAACTGATCCATTTACATACAGAGCAATCGTCGGATCTCTGATGTATCTCACTGCCTCCAGACCTGATATAATGTTTGCCACATGTCTCTGTGCACGTTATCAATCGAAGCCGAAACAGAGTCATCTTGCAGCTGTCAAACGTATCCTTAGATATCTGAAGGGTTGTCCGTCGAGAGGACTATGGTACCCTAATGATGATAATTTTGACCTAATCGCTTTTAGTGATGCAGATTGGGGCGGCTGTGACAAAGACAGCAAATCCACAACGGCTGGATGCCAGTTTATGGGGAGCAGGCTCGTGACCTGGCAATGCAAGAAACAGACCGCAGTTGCATTATCCACATGTGAAGCAGAATACGTTTCAGCATCGAGCTGCTGCTCACAGGTTCTTTGGATCCAACAACAGATGGTGGACTACGGTTTGCAATTTCTTAAAACCCCTATTTACTGTGATAATGAAGCCGCAATCGCATTAACAAAAGACTTAGTAAATCACTCAAAGGCTAAACATATCCGGATTAAATATCATTTTATCCGTGATTGTTATGCTAAAGAGTTGATCGATATGGTCAAAATCCACACTGATTACCAACGCGCAGACCTTTTTACCAAAGCTTTTGATAAATCGAGATTTGAATATCTTTTGAAAGCTAATGGTATTAAAGAAAAACAAGACTGATCACCACCTCAGTTTATCGCTTTTTAGTTTAATTTTTACTGTTTTTCAGAAAAATTTCGAAAATCCAAAAACATTGAAAAATTTCAAAATCCATAAAAATTAGAAAATTTCTTTGCTGACTGCTATATCTTCTTCCCTTAGATTAATGCCGTCAGATTTCTGTGAACAAACGATATCTGGGCAGTCACATATTTGAAATGCTCCAGCTTATCCTTGGGAACAGTAAATTCAAAAATTTATAAAAATCAGAAAAACCAAAAATGATTTCCTGGAGAAAAAGGGGAAATGATAGGGCGTGTGTCTGAATCTGTGCGATGTGCTGATAGGCTTCGTAGACCTATTACTGCGTGCCTGATACATACATATCAAACGAATTGTTGTGTGGATGAACTCCTCATTGGTATATGGTCTTAGTACCGTAATTTCGTTTGATAGGGTATTTGTACAAAACTCGGAGGTTTAGGGTCGTTATGTTATTAGTTGTCTGGGGATAGCCTCTCTGATCTTCTGCTGTAAGTCATTACGGACCTAGATCAGATAGGGTGTCTTTATAAAAGAGCTTTATGCCAAATCCTAAAGTTACCGAATTGAGGAACTTTACATGTTTTATGATGATCAAAGATTATCTATTACATCGTATTAATCACTGATGCAAATCATGATTAATATCAGTCCTCAACTTGGTAAAGTGCACATGTTACTTTGCTGCATTAATTTGCTGACCTGTATACCTCTGTGCATTATACCTTGTAAATTACAGATGACGAAAGCATAATCACGCTTTACAATGAGTCTTTGTGCATTTACTTCTTGATACGGGAGTATGTCGTGTGCGTGGGAACCACGGACAATTATGTTTATACTATACATAATAGTATCAGTCTAAAGCACTGCACAAAAGTCTGCATGTGAGTTATGTGGATCACAATATCAGCAATTGTCAGATCACACATTGTCTTTAATGATAATAATCAAAAGATCAACGGTGTGATCAGATTTCTCAATAACTGATATGATCCCTTTACCGGAAATCACAAAACAGTTACTGTTTTCTCTTTACATTTCTGCATGTTATTTTCTCGTCAAAAATTTCAAAACTCAAAAAGATTTTAGGTGTGTTTTAACATAAACTTTAGAAACTCTAAAAAGATTTTACATTTCTATCTTATTTTTGATAGCTGATGGTGGTTGATGACGATTTTCTAAACCTTGATGCACCATTTGAGCTTTGTCATCTTTAATTGAGAAAATATGGTTGTCGGATGCTTAAAAGTTGGAAAATATTTTGAATGCGACTCGATTTTGAGATTTGGTAAAATTTTCAAAATTCCTGATTCACTTTCGCCCATTCGATTGGGTCGAAGGAGGAATTTCATTCTCATTCGTACGTTTCATTTTGGGCGAATGTGAGAGTTCTTTAGTTGTTTTCTCTTTCGAACCCTTATGTCTCATTCGTACCTTTCATTGGGGGCAAAGGAGACATAAGCTTCACATTCGACCGAGGTAAATGGGCGAATGAGAAGTCTATATATATACTTATCTGCTCATTCGACCCCTTACAAAAAAAAATTCAAATTTTCTGATTCAAAGTCCACTTGTCGCACCTGAATTTTTAGACCTTCTCATTGTGTTCGTCTGTTGATTCTCATCATTTTCCACTCACTTTTACAGGTTAATATCCATTATTGAAGGATTAATCAGTGATTTAGTGTTCGAGCCCTAACCACTATTGAACAGGTCTTACACATGATAATTGGACTTGAATGTGTTAGGGAATCATTGTTTAAGTGTTTTAGGGGGAGATTATCCAAAAACATAGGTTTAAACATCAATAGTTAGGGTAATCGATTGTTTAAACACATAGAACCCTAGTTTTTGATTAAAAAAACACGTAATCAATGTTTAACTGATAAAATTGATTGCTAGGAAAGGTTAATCGGAAGTTTTAGATGATTGTTGAATCAAAATAACAAGTTGAAATCAACTGATTTTCAAAATTGAAAATTTAAATTGAAGAACTGTCCCTTCGCCCCTTTCGAACGGTCGAATGAAGAAAAATGGGCGAAGGAGTAGGTTTTGCCTGGGCGAATGAACATATTTGGGCGAATGAAACATTTTTTCAAAAACTTTTACATTCGCACCTATAATTTCACATTCGTACCCCCAGAAACTCTCATTCGCACCTCCTTTTGGGCGAATGAAGAGTTCAATTACCAAATTTTCAAACTTTGATCATTTTGTCGATTTTAACATGTTTACTTGTTTTATTTTGCAGTTTAAACCATGTCTGAACAGGAAAAACCTACTGAACAAGCTGGATCATCTGCACAAGCCGCTGATAAAGGAAATGAAGAACTTTGTCGTTCGAGAATGCGCATAACTGTTGTGCATATCTTGGGGATGTGGAAAAGCACACGGAGTTCACAGAGATTATAGAGTTTCTGAAGAGAAGTTGGGTGATAGATGCAATTGCTACACCTGCCATTATCTATCGAGACATGATACAAGAATTTTGGACGGAAGCTAAAATGGATTTCTGGGAGTGTGAATCATCTCTAGTGAGCAAGATTCAAGGAAAATTAGTTATCGTTTCAGAGAAGGATATCAGGGAAGCTTTGAAGCTTCAAGATGAAAAGACTGATCCCAGAGAGCTTAGCTTTATGGAACAGAGAATGTGCTTTCTAAGGATGAAATATAACGGGCCAATTACTGATGGCTCGTTACACAAGGGAAAGCTGTGTCCACAATTCAACTATTTGGCGCATGTGATGATTCATGTATTCGGTTCAGCTGCTGGAGGTTATGATCTGATGAGAAAGAGTATTAGCTCAATGATGGTTGCACTGATATTGAACAAACCGTTCAATGTATCAGGGATGCTTATGGAACATCTGTTGGAACCTGTCAGAGGCACAAGGAATTTGAAGTTCTTGTTGTATCCTCGATTCCTTCAGATGATATTTGATCACAAGTATAAAGAGTTGAAGTGGGATCCAAAACAGATTATAGTTCAAGAACATATGTCCATCAATACATTGGCAAGAATGAAAGCGTATAAAGGTTTGTCGGTGAATGAACGTCCACCTGTTAGACGTTTATTTGGACATTTGGCGAGGGTTGACTATGAGGATCCAGGTAAAGGTGAAGTAAGGCATGCTGATAGTGCATCAGACGAAGACAATCCATTACATCCTGTTGATCCAGATGCAAAGCGAAAGCGACAGGTTGTGAATGTAGGAGCTAAGAGTGGGAAAGGGAAAGAGAAAGAAATCAGGATAGAAGTTGTTCCTGAGACTGAGCCTGCTAAGAAGAAAAGTGCACCAAGAAGGCATAAGAGCATGGCGAAGAAAGGATTACATCTGGTTGATGAAGCGTCAGTTGATTCTGAAGAGACGCAGGAAGATGAACACTGGGATTCAGATGCTGAGACTGTAAAGACTACCACGCCCAAGGCCACTGTGGCTGGTGAGTCTGCCAGTTTGAATAGATCTGTGGAGGAACAGAGAATGAATAGCCCTATTCACTTGGATGAAGAAGATGAGGGTTTAGGTTTGGGAGCAGGAGACTTTCCTGGTTCGCCAGTTCAGGGGGAGAAACCAAAGAAGCCCCAATTCAAAAAGAAAGAAAAGGTGGTAAAGCCCGCAGAGAAACAAGCTAGAGAGATTGAGTCGTTGATAGCAGGAAAGAAGTTGCCACCTGCTTCTAGCTCGAAGTCACCAGTTGCTGCTCCAGCCTCAAAGAAGCAGAAAACCACAACTACTTCAAGTACTGAACAGGGAGCTGATATACCTGTTGATGCCTTTAATGAAGCATTAGATAATGTACTGAAGAAGATGAAGAAGGGTAAACTGCCTGAGGTTGCTGAAGTTTCCACTCGAAAGGTTAAAGTGGATAGTCATGTGATGAACACTGTTAACCGGAAACTTGCTGAAATGATGAACATCATAAACAAGCAGCAGACAGAGATTGACCAATTGAGGAGGAATGACTCAAAGATGTTGGATGTAGTGGTTACATCACATGAGAATAATGAGGAATTGAAAAAGAAGATCAAACGGTTGCAGAAGGATATTAAGAAGTTGTTAAAACATGAGCAAAGAAACACCAGACGGATTATAGCTTTGAAGGGAGAAAATAAGAAGCTGAAAGAGAGTAATAAAAACATGGATAATCTAATCAAAGATATATACTCTCGAGCTCCTCAGTTAAAAGAAGGTGAAGAGGATAAAGATCTAGACGAGGAGCAGGTTGATTTCGAACTGTCTGATGATGAGGAGGAGGATGATGAGGACCTTGATGAAGATGCTGGAAAGGTTCCTAAAAAGAAGAAGGATGATGGAGATGATGATGGTTCGAATGATGGATCTGGTGATGATAGCAGCTCTGCATTTGATGATGATGATGATACAGACAAATATAAGTATGAGAAACGGGAATCTAGAAAGGGAGGAGAATCTAGTTCTAAAGCTCCTGGAGGATCAGTGGATGATGATACGATCTTCTGGAATGAAAAGCTGAAGTCTATGTCTGAAAATAATAAACAGATGTATCGCCAGATGCTTACTGATCGAGTCTGGACGATTGACATGACCAGCAGATTTTCTGAGATCTTTGAATCTTGTGACAGGATGTTTGAATTAGAGTATAATGATCCAGATTTGGAAGATGGTGAAGTCTCGGCGGCGATGACAAAAGAGATTTTTGAAGGTTTAGCGAAGCAGGTTGGAAAAACGTTAGAAGAACTGTTGGCTGATAACCAGATTCCTGATCTACCTGAAAAGGAAGCTAGAAATCATTCTGATGATCGTGATGTACCTGTGTTCGAGGATATAGAAGTTGAAGATGTGACTAGTGAAGAGTATCCAGAATATTTAAGAAAGACAAGGATTCTGGATTTACTGCTTTCACTGATGAACTATTAAATGAAGCCGAGAGACTTGCAAAAGAGAAAAGTGATAAGTTTGTTGATGAAGTGTTCAAAGGGCATGATAAACCGCATATCAGACAATCCGATAGCTTGAAAGAGTTACTAAGGGAATTAAAAGAGAAAGAGGCTAATCGTCCGAAAGCAGAGATTCAAGGGAGCTTTTATAAATTCCATAATGAAATGTTTAAAGGAAAAGCGTTGGGTTGGAAATTTATAAAGCAGTTGAAGTGTGTTGCAGTGAAGTGGGAGAAGGGGATACTTTACTTTGATAGATTTCATGATTTGAAGACTCTCCTATACTGGGCTATTCGTGATATTTATCGTCACAAGTTAACTGGAACGTCAAATGATCAGATTGCCTACTTTGCTGATAAGATGGCAAGAGAAAGCAGGACGAAGTGGAATCTTTTTGAACCTCAGTATCCAAAGCGGATTGTTCACAAGAAAACCATTGATGATATTACCGGTTTGCCCAAGGTGACTCTAAAGTACAAACCACCAAAAGTGTTGAGGCATATTCCATTTTTGCAGATTCCTCAACATTTTGCAAAAGACTTTATCTGGTGGTACTATGATTGGAAGATTGCAGAAGCTGTGATAGTGTTGAAAGATGGAGACAAGAATTTCAAAAAGATACACATATTTGATCCCATGTGGTTAGTAAATTGCTCACATGAGTACATCATTATGTTGTATTACAATCCTATTTTCAGCGATGTGAAGGATGCTGAACAAGCAAGTAAATACCAGCGTGTGGTATTTCTGTGCTTTGCTCATGATATCAATGCCGGATGCAACTATGACAAGAAGCTTGGGAAGTTTGTTAAAGCTCAAGAGGTTTCTGAAGCGAAGAAGAATAAGCCGAAGCAAGTATTTGAGAAGGTGATGACATTGGAAGAGAAGAAAGTGTTGCGAATAAAGCTGATGAACAAGAGAATGGATGAAGAACGAAGGCTTAAGCAATCCAAGCAATAGTCGAGGGGGAGTTTGTAGATGCATAATTGTGCGACTAATGCTTTGGATTACAATAAACATGTGTTAGTGGTGATTGTCGAACGGGCGAAGGAGTTTTTAGTTGGGCGAATGAAGAAATTAATTGGTGCGAAGGAAAGAAAAGATACGAAGGAGAGACAAGGAGTGCGAATGTGGATTTATTGTTTTTTAATGCTTGATTCGCACGAAGTGTTTGGGCGAACCTGCACATTCGACCATTCAATATGGGCGAATATGCAGGCCTATAAATAGGTTAAGCAATTTTTGAAAGTTGGTTGTTGGTCATTTTATTCCCTCCTGATTTGTGTCTCTCCCTAGTGTTTTGTCAACTTATTTTCACGTCATATCTGATTGTAATCTTTATTAAAAACGTGTAATTTGAGTTGATTATTAATGAGAAAAACCTTTGAAAGATGATTTATGTGTTTTGATTGTTTGATTATCTTAATTGTGATTGATTCAGGGATTCCGCACCTGAATCAAACTTGTTTGATCAATCTCTTTGTAGATTTGACGATCCTAAGCGCATACATAGTGTTTAGGTTCATAATTATTCAATTTAAACTACCGGCTGAATTATTATGAATTTATTTTCATTCAATTTTTTTATATTTTTTATTTTAACTCATATTTATAAAGCACAAACATATTTCATTCATTGTTTTACTCTACAAATATGTAGTAAGCTGCCATCATTCCATGCTACGTTTATTTCTCAATTTATTATAAAAAGTCAAATAGCATCATCGGTTTAAATAATTAAAAATATATTAGTTTATAATAGTAATAGTACATTGATTAATTGGTCCATATGTAAGTTGTCATCAACAATACATAACATGTAATGAATATGTAATGAATGAGTGTTTTTTTTCTTTTTGTCAATTAACAACCCAGTTGTGTATACCACTCTATCTATTCGTAAGATGTTTCCAAGTGTCACGATTTTCACGCTCCAAATCGCACAGAAAAGGATAACAATTGTCACGGTATCGTTTCCTAAACCAAACAGTGACCAATCGGATCTTTGGTTGCTACAAAGGTCGTGAATGTTGTAGGCAATATTTCCAAACAAAAGTAGCAAAGAACAATTTGAACTACGTTTTGGTCAACCAAAATAACAATCAAATTTTGTCATATTCTTAGAACTTAATTAAAAGTAGAAAGACATTTGATCTTAATATTAATTAGTGTTTTTTATTATTCTTATAACTTGATGTTTCTTTTATAATAATTTCCTTTCTATGATCATACAAATCTTAGGCTTCGACTGTTACAAAGAAAGGGAAAAAGAATTAAAATTATTCAATAATCTAAATTTCAAGTAATGAAAAATGAATGTGATCATGATGTATATAAAAAATTATTCATTATTCAATTTAATATTCATGTGGAAAGACAATGCCGCCCTCTTACTGACTTTATTAAGTTGTTGTACCATAAACTTAAAATGTGGTATTTAATTAAACTTGATTGGAATACTTCCTAAATGCTTTATAATATAGTGTATAGCTAATTTATACGAGTAATATATATGTGATGAACATAATGGAAAGTAAGTGTGTTTAAAGTGATTATAGCAAGAACGATAATCAGATGGTTAAATTAATATTTTGTTATACAAATAGACAATCATTAGTATGTTACGTGATTATAATCCATTACTTGATTACATTATTGTGTTTATGTTTAAATATTATCTCAACTTAGCAATTATTTAACAGGTGTCAAACTTCATATCCCTACCTGAGCCAGTCCTAACTCTTAAACCTATATTGTTGGATATGTCTTATATTAGTCTTAAACCATCCCACATGTAACAAACTACATTCAAACATAAATACAAAAGTTTAATGTGATAAAAAAAAAACAACTAAAACCAAACAACAGTGTTAAGGACATTAACCTGTTTTTGAGTGCATGATACAGTTTTAATCATATGTTTTTCCTCCCCTTCAAAACTCTAATATCCATGAACGAAGCAAAGCGATAAACCTTGATCGGTAAAAACATATGTACCACTAAGTTATATCAGTGAAATTCAAATAAAACAAGTAAAAACTTATATGAATTGCAATAAATTAATAATTAAGAGGAAAAAAATACCTGATTGATTGATTACACTATGTGTAGAGAATAGACCTTTATTAAAGAAACAAACATAGAGTAAGGATTAATGGAGTACCAAATGTTATTGCTTTACTTGGTTTATATAATGTTATGTTTTCTTGAGTTAAAAGCAATAATGAGTGGTTTACTGTGTTAGAAACTTAAAATTTTAGGGATTTTTTTAAGCTAAATTTTTTATATTAGGCACTATGAATACAGACACACGAATATTTGTAAGTTTTTTTTTTTCAAAGACACCGAATCGTCAAATTTACAAGTATATGTTAATGCGTTTTTATTTGAAAATCGTGTATGCACTTTGAATCTTTAATTTGTTTTGTGTTGTTTGTCAACGGTTGTGTAATTGGTGATATTTGTTGTTAGTAACTTTTGAATTGGGTTTTTTGTATTTTAACTTGTTTGAAATTTAAAAAGATTTAGGGGGAGAGGGGGTCAGATTTTGTGTTTTGATTTTTAGGGATGAATGTTTTTGGGTTATTGATGGTTTTGGATCTTTGGTATGTATGTGATATAGATGATACTAGTTTTTTACACTAGCGTAATACGAATGTACAGATGTTTGTTGATTATTTTTACACCAGCGTAAATACGAATGTATAGATGCATGTTTGGAAGATATGATACGATGTCATTTAGTTTGTTTATTTTACAATGATGTAATACAAATTTTGTTGATGTTGGGGGTATTTTACAATGGTGTAATACAAATGTTATAGATGGTACTAGTTATTTTACACTAGCATAATTTGAATGTATAGATGTTTGTTGGTTATTTTAAACTAGCGTAATTTTTGTAGAAGTTTGTGTATGGTAGATTTACACTAGTGTAAATAATTACACCAGCGTAAAATCATCCTCACCAGATTCATTTTTGAATATGGGTTATTTTTTATTTTAAAAAAGTAAAGGAATTAAAAAATAAAATAAAGTTAAAAAATAGGGAAAATGGATTTAGTTACTCCCAACTATCGCCTGTTGGCGGATAATACTCCCAATTATCCCTATGGCCATTAGCACTCCAAACTTTCAACTTGTTGGATTTTATCACTCCCAAACTAACTGAGGTCTAACCTCGTTAGTTTTCGTGGCCAAAATGTAAAAACCAAAACTTTGGGCCATTTTTGAAACTTTTTATTATAAATCCCAACCCACCCCACCCCACCCCCACCCCTTCCTCCCTTCCTTCTATTACCGGCAGACCCACCCCACCACCACCACCACCCTTCACCATCCACCACCACCCCTTCCATTTCTTCACCTCACCTCAATTGATTCCAATCTCCCTCTCTCTCTCTCTCTAGAGCTCTCATCTGCAAATCTGCAATCAGATCCAACAAAGTCCACCTCGAACCACCACCCACCGACCTCTTCGACTTCCTCCCCAACAACCACCGTCTCCCTTGTCACCCCCGACAACCATCATTTCCCTAATCATCCCTACGACCACCAACCCCACCCGTCACCCCAACACTCATCAACCACCACCACCGTGGCCTGTCACATCGGAACACCACCACCGTCCAAACATAGTTGAGTGGTTGACTAATCAACATTTGGTGTTCAGGAAAAGCTCAAACCAAACCCTAAACCCTTTCTTCGCTAGAGCAACTACAACCCTAACCCTTTATAATAATAATAATAATAATAATAATAATAATAATAATAATAATAATAATAAACAAGAAGGCGATGGAAGCCAGCAGCATAGTCCGACCACCGTATTTATTATCAGATGGCAGTTTGGGTTGACAAGATTTGGGAATGAAGGATCAAGGGAATGAGTGGAGGTATCAATCCAAAGCCCTGATGGCAGATGGTGGTGGTGGTGGTGGTGGCGGGGTCGTTGTGGGGTGGCGGCAGATGGTGGCGGTGGTGGTGCAGGGCGGTGCTCCGCCTCTCTCTCTCTCTCTCTCTCTCTCTCTCTCTCTCTCTCTCTCTCTCTCTCTCTCTCTCTCTCTCTGGAACTCTCTGATCTGAACTCTCTCTCTCTCTCTCTCTCTCTCTCTCTATGTATGATTTGTATTTTAATAATAATAATAATAATAATAATAATAATAATAAAAAGTTTCAAAATGGTCCCTTAAGTTTAGGTTTTTACATTTTGGCCACGAACACTAACCGGGTTAGACCTCAGTTAGCTTGGGAGTGATAATGGCCAACAAGTTGAAAGTTTGGAGTGCTAATGGCCAAAGTGATAGTTGGAGTATTATCCGCCAACAGGCGATAGTTGGGAGTATTAAAATCCATTTTCCCTAAAAAATATGATATTTTAAATAATTGAATAAAAAATTAATATGATATTATAATAATTTTTTCTCTCCCTTGGTATTTTACCCAAATACCTTTTATATACTTTAATTATATTAAAAAATACTAATAAACACTTAATTAACATGTCAAGACAAAAACCATCAAGATTAAATCTCAACCATTGGATGTGTATGATCAATGGTCCAGATAAGTTCCTATGGTTCTCACAACTCATAGGAGTTCTCAAAGTATCCCAACCCTAGATATATATATATATATATATATATATATATAGTGGATAGTTCAAATAAGAATAAAATAACTTGAAAGAAGAAAAAGAACAAATATTAACCAATAGTTCATATATTAATTGTATTTAATGTTAAATAAATTATTTATTTTTTTAACTCAACTAAACTAGTTCAATAAATGAAACTCATAATTAAATTTTTAGTTATTAACTTTTAAATCAAACCTAATTAAAGTGATGAAGAATTTCGATATGTGTAGGATGAAATTTTATATGTGTAGGATAAACGCATGATAATCTCAATATGTGTAGGATAAACATATGATAAATTTTCCATACATGTAAGATGAATTTTAATATGTGGAGGAAAATTTTTGATAATGTGTAGGATAAAATGTTAATTACTAATTAATTAAAGAGATAATAATTAATGTAATAAGAGTTAAATTATTTAATGTTTATCATTATGTTATTTGTTCTTTTTATACTCACATAAGTTTCTTCTCATTTGATCACCCCCCTATATTTATTGACCCCTTAGAGAATCGGCCCTTAGCCATGGGTCCGGCTCCCCCTCCCTAAAAAAAGGTTCGGTTGATGAATGAACTTACACGAATACATACGTGTTCTATAATATTGTTACAAATGTTTTTGCATATATGCAATGAAAGTACAAAACAGTGTTTAAAAAAAATCAACTGAGCTTCAATGTGCAAGATTCTCAAATGTTCTTGAAGTTCGAAATCCTATTACAAAGTGTGCATGATTTTCACTGTTTTCCAATGTGACATGTTTCATATTTTATATGAACTTCCTAGTCTATCATTATTTATCTCTTATTATGAAATACGAAATTTTAAGATACACAAATCAAAACATATAACTTTATTACATTTACGACGTAATACATAAATGCGAAACACAAATTTCCACTTAAAAGCGAGGAGTTGCTGAAACTTTTATCGGGCACTTCATATGGACACTAAGACCATTGATCTCACTCATGTCCAAACCCTCTTCGTCAACCAATGCCAAATCAAACTTATATACCAAATTGGCCAAAACTAGCTCGTTAATAATCATTGCAAATTGAATACCTGGACACCCTCGTCGTCCGGCACCAAATGGTATAAACTCGAAATGAAACCCTTTATAATCGACTGGGTTGTTTAAGAACCTCTCCGGTCTAAACTCCTCAGGTGCTTCCCACTTTGATGGATCTCTAGATATAGCCCATGCATTGATGAATACTTGTGTGCCTGATGGGATGTCATAGCCGAGTAGTTTTAAATCTTGTGTTGATTCATGAGGAACAAGCAATGGACCTGGAGGGTGTAGTCGTAGGGTTTCTTTGAGGACGGCTTTTAGGTAAGGCATTTTGGCTAAATCATCTTCGACAATCATTGATTTTCCCTGACCTATTGCTTGCGCCTCTTGTTGCAGTTCTTTCATTGCATGTGGGTGTCTTAATAGCTCACCGAGTGTCCACTCTAGGTTTGTGAATGTAGTATCCGTTCCAGCACCAAACATGTCCTACATGATATTAATAAAGAATCAATCATTACACAAATATTACAATGAACATAGTATATTATCATATTTTTTTTACATACAGTCTACCCATCCATTAATTCATAACATTTATACTTCTTAAAACATGAATAAGGATAAAAGAATTTGGAATGTAAAGGAAAAACAAAGGTATAATGGTCATTTTAAAAAAATTATAAAATAAAGTCAGTAAATATGATATGTGAAGTATGTATAACAAATATATTGGATATTTTTTTTCCTTTTGCAGTTTTTTTATATATGATGTTATCTCATATAAGGTTTCAGGGTAATTTCAACCATATATATATATAAAAGATTTGGAATTAAAAAAGAAAGACTTGTTACCAAAATGATAGCCTTAATCATATCTTTTTCAAGACAAAAGCCAGTCTTGTCATCTCTTTGAATCTCAACTAAAACATCAACAAAATCTTGGCATTCACCACTTGCTCCTTTTTTGTTTAAATGTTTGTCGATAACAAACTCTAAAAACTCATCGAATTCTTTAGCAATTGCATAAGCTTTTTCCTCTAATCCACTCAACCGATCCACCCAACTTAGCCACGGAATATAACTCCCAACACTAAAACATCCTAACAATTCGAAAGTCCTTTGTAACAAGTTCTTAAAGTCCCTCCCATCATAACTTCTTCCCAGTGCCACCCTACATATTACATTATTCGTAAGTGAAATAACTAACTCACTCAAATTAACAAGCGATTTTTCGGCTTTATGTATCTTTTCTATCATAAGAGCCATCTCCTCCTCTCTTACATGTCGATATGACTGGACCCTTTTGTTGCTTAAAAGATTAAGCACTGCAATGCTCTTTAACTGCCTCCAACGCTCTCCATATTGTGAAAACGCTACGTCTTGGCAGTCGTACAAAATTATACCAGCAATCTTTAACTTGGGTCTGTTTGCAAATATTAAATCATGGGTTTTCCTGATCTCTCGAGCTGCATGAGCAGAGGAGGCTACAAGTACCGGCACTGAGCCAAGACGAAGAAGCATGAGTGGACCATAGGTCTTAGCCATGACATGAAGGGCACGGTGCGGGCTTGAACCTATTTGGTGAAGGTTTCCAATCAATGGTAGCTTTTGTGGAGATGGTGGTAGATTTTTGTGGGACTTTGAAGAAAAAACATATGATTTTAATACAAGTAAGCCAAGAAAGAAGGGAAGAGAAGAAAATATTAGACCTTGCAAGGTGAAAGACATATTGATGGTTTGTAAGGTGAAAGACATTGATGGCTCTTCTTAAATCTAGAGAGAACCGTTTGGTGTTATATATACTGCATATTGCACACTTATATAAAAATCTAAGTTTTACGTGTGTGTCAAGATGGATTTACTAACTTTATTGTTTCTTAAAATATAGTAAAAATTGTAATTGAATTCTGTTAGAGTATGTGTAGTGGGGATCGTAATAGAGCGTTTTGGGGCTTCATAGCGTCGGGAACACCGCCCCCTCCGGCGCTATGGAGCGTTTTGGGGATGAAATGTTTTGCAGACAACGAGCGTTGTGTGTTGGAAGGAGAGAGAAACTGTTTTTTATTATTATTATTATTATTATTATTATTATTATTATTATTATTATTATTATTATTATTATTATTATTATTATTATTATTATTATTATTATTATTATTATTAGGGTTTGTTTGTGGTAGGCATTGTTAGGGTTTAGGAGAGTTGCAGAGATGAATGAGTGAGTGAATGGAGAAGATGGTGATGGAGTGGTTTTAAAGAGGGGAAAAGTTTAGGGTACAAGTTGTGATGCATGTTGTACAAGTTGGAATGGATGTAGGGTGTATGATATGGTTATTGTTGGTTTGGGAAAATAACGTTTGTGTTTTGTGCTTTTTTGAAAATGTGTTTGAAATCCAAGATTTTTTTTTTAAATATTATTTTTTAATATTAATTATTTTTTTATTATTTTATTAATTTAATAAACTTTGAGTTTAAATTTTTATTTTTATTATTATTTTTATATTTAATGAAATATTATTAACTATTTAATATTCTTATTTAAATAAAAAATAATAATTAACCAATTATTACCAATCATTTATAACCCCCACATAACCCCCCTTCCCACTACACCCTCTTTTTCCATAACTCCCGCATAACCCCCTTTCTATTACTTTTTAATATTTTAATCCCATAACCCCCACCACTACACATACCCTTACTTAGTTATTATTTTGGAAGTTAGACGCTATTGGAACCTTATCCCGGATCTTTGGTGGTTAAATTCTTCATGAATATTGTAGTAAGATGATCAGATGGAAAATCAATAAATATAGTAGTAAATAAAATGATAGATAAATAAAACCTAGATAACTTAAAACATTATTTATATTATACTAGTTTATTCCCTTGAAAGTTCTGGTATAGATAAATTCAATATAAAGTGATAAAATGTGTATACATTAAAAGTAGTAGGTCGTTTTGTTTGAAAAAAATATAAAAGACAACACTCGATAATTCATAAAACCTACCTCTAATTCTACATGTACACATCTTGCTCAAGTGAAGTCTCCATACAACTTTCTCACTTCCTTAAGACATTTAAAGCTGTGATGTGAACCAGGAAAAAACAACCAAATTGGTATCAAATGATATGTCATGATGATGATATATGATTCTGATGTGTAAAGTGAGCATATGTGAAAGAATGAGATACATATTCAATCTTTATTATGGAAATACAATTGATCACGTGGGTGACACCGAATAAAACAATCAATAGGTAAGGAGTGAAGATCCATTTTAAAGATAAATAAAAATGATATAACTGCTATCAATTATTGAGTCGGGGGTCTCACTGGAAGTGGCCCCTTTATTCCCTCGCTCTTTCGTTTCTACCAAGACACACCCGTTGGTTTTTCTACCAAAAAAAATCAAGCCCCACACTGAAATTTTATTCCTTGGCAAGAAAGAGTACACTGGCTAAAATACAACACGATCAAACCTGGGTTGAAAGTTGCTAATGTGATAAGGTTGATCTGCATTGAACCGATCACTCGTCACCACCGCCTTCCCACCCAATACTCCCCTGCGACACCGAATGACCCGGACCACAAAACCGTCACCATTTTTTTCTCCAGTTGACAACAGACTAGAAAGTAACCTTGATCGGATTTTTACATGAAAAACTTCCATGGCCAATCTGCACTCGCTTCCCCTAACATGACAAGCCACCGCTTTTCAATCTTCTTTGGTTTCTAAACAAACTCCCTTCAGCCCCTGCTAATCACCCAAATACGTTGGTTTGATACCTGTAATTAAAAACACATGTTTTCCTTCACGGCTAAGAAGCTTTCAATGACAGCCTCAATCAAACTCCTTAAGTTGTTGAATTGTTTCCACAACAACAAAACACAATACCTAATCCTAGTGATGCTTCAAGTGCCCGATCACTATGCTAACACCAAATCCTTTTCAGCACTGTATCTTCTTGCTGTTTTTCAACCAACGTTGTATGCATAAAACATGTAATGTAGCCCACATTTTTTTCTTATGCAAACAAGCCATTAAGAGGCTTCACCTACAGGCCTTCACATATGATTCTCAAAAAAAAAAAAAAAAAAGCAAAAAAAAAATCCCTTTAAACAATTAATGCTTTCGATAATCGATCAACAAGCCTTTTTCCTTTCAAAACCAAGCATATGACCATCCTAATAATGATAGCCTTGCACCACCTCGAAAAAAAAAATACACCAACAGAATTTGGATTTCACCAACTCGATCAGTTCCTGTCGTCCACTGACGTTGCAACCCCATGAGGGGTGCTCCTCCTTTCTCGGAAGACAACTCTTAAAGCCATCAAGCTCTGGTACCAATCGTTGGAAAATCAAGCCCCAAACAAAACATAAGGAAGCCGTTTATTATTCAACACATCTATTACAATAACCCTAACAATCTATTTATACTAAACTAAACTCAAACCTATTTACTAGTTTTTAAATATTTAGCTACAGGCTACTCACACTTTAAACATATTTTTTACACTAATCATGATCACATTCCTTTGACAGATTAACTACTATATAATTCAGCCACATCCCAATACTTTGGTAAAGATTTTTTTTTTCTTTTTTTTTTTATTTAACTTTATATTTCATTTCTTATACTTGTCAAGTTACATTAAAATATAAGGTAGATGGGCAACAAGTTGAGCCATCACCCTTTTCTAAATTGTGAACTCCAGCCTACCATATATAAACCCCTGCCCTATGGAGATGAACTATTGATGTGGGTAACACGTTGGACCCTGATCAAGAAACAAATAGCTTCTGGTGCTAGGTAGCCAAATGTATCAAAGGCAAATGTGACAAAGACATGTTGGCTCTCTACACAAACTTTAGTGTGCTTATCTACTTTCTTCGATTCCGCCTTTCTTAATGTTTGCCCCGCTACAACCCGCTTTGCTTTAAACCGTTCAAAGGAGATACCCTGTGAGGTTCACATATTAAAAATAATAATAATTGGGCCCGGCAAGGATTGCACTCCATTCCATTTTCTTTAAATTTTTGACTTTTACATCATGACATTGGGTTTCATCCATAAACTTCGCATTCAGCCTTCTCAATAATTGAAAGATGTTGCAGCCATGGTGCAGGATGTACTTAAATGATTCACATGAGGAAAGTCCAAATTGTTTTTGTACACATATATTTTTTGGGCAAGAATGGCCATAAGATGGAGTAGGCCCCTTGACAAAAAGAGAATGCAGTAAAACGTAACTTAATTAATTTGTTACTTTTATAAAAGAAATTATATATATATATTAAAAAGCATGGTCGGTGGTGATCAAAGCTTTTTAATTTGTGACCTTCAACTTTTTTAAAGTGACATTATCTACCCCTTAAGTTTACGTTTTTGATAAAAGCCAACTTTCTAACTTGACATAACTGCCCATTTACTTTTGAACTTGGCAAAAAAGACATATTTTTATTTTCTAACATCTTTTAACCCCCAAACTTTTGACATGCAACACATTATTTCCACAAACTTTTCTATAAACGATATAAATTCACATTTCGACATTTTTTTTTTCTTACTTTCTAACTTGACAAAAAAAGACATCCTTACTTTTTAACATATTTTTAACCCACAAACTTTTGACATGTAACACACTATATCTACAAACTTCTCTATAAACGATATAAATTCACGTTTCGACATATTTTTTTTCTTTTCTAAAACGATTCTGGTCAAATATAAAATGTTTTCATTTTTATTTTTACGTATGATATCGGTTAGTCTACGATTCTGACGTAAATTTTGTTCGAAAATGAGTCGGATCAAATATAAAACGCTTTAATTTGACAGGAAAAATTCGAGTTACTTACGCTTCTGATAAAATACACAAACAACCCTTTAACTTTAGAAATTGGTATTTACACCCCTGCACATTTTTAAAAACTTTATAAAACAGCATTTTCACTCTCTTGAGTTCTAACTTCTCAAATTTACCCACCGTATTTCATTATTTAAGCTAAAGGAAAAACATTTTTTTTCTCACGATGTTATTATTGTTTATGTGTCAGCATAAATTCACTTTTCGACGTAAAAAAATAATTTTATGTACACTTCCGGTTGGTCTACGTTTGCCATACATGTTGGTATAAATTCATGTTTCAACTTAAACGATATGAATACACGTTTTGACATAGATTTTTTTTGATATAATTACGTCAATAACATTTTTTTTTTCTTTTATAACTTTTAAAATATGACGCGTATAAAAAGCCAAACTATAAACAACTCGAGTTTGATTCCATTTCTTTTGTAACCGCAATACTTTAGATTAGATACGTTAAAACAATGCTTTAATCATATTATCCATCACATAACATACCATACCACTAACTATAAGCAATTAACGTGTCGCCGCCGCAACGCGCGACATACGACAAGAATCTAGTATATCTTAAATACCATGGTCGGTGGCACCGATCAAAATTACCAAACTGCCCTTATCAATGTTACAAAACTACACATGGTTGTACTTACTGACTCTAAACTTTATAGTTTTCAGCTTTTACTCTCTTCTTTCTCTCTCTCTCTCTCTCTCTCTCTCTCTCTCTCTCTCTCTCTCTCTCTCTCTCTCTCTCTCTCAGGCTGAGGGGTATGGGGTCGGGGGAGGGCATCGGCAGGTGAGGTGGAAGCCTCTGCCGACGGGGAACACCGCCCCCCCCCCCCCGATCGGTGATCGGCAAACACGGGAAGATTTCACCGATTGTACCGATCTCTTTTTTTCTCATTTTCTCTTTTTATTTTCTGATTAATTAAACATTTTGGAGAGAGAGAAGGGTTTAAGAGAGAGAGAGAGAGAGAGAGGAGTACCGGAGCACGTCACCGGAGAGGGGTACCGGAGCTCGTCACCGGAGACAGTGAAGATGGGTGTCTGTTGAGAGAGAGAGAGAGAAGTGGGTGAGATGGGTTTGGATATGTTGCAGGTGATGGAGAGAGAAGTGGGTGAGATGGGTTTGGAGAAGATGGGTTTGGAGAAGATGGGTTTTAATGGATTTTTTTAAAATATAAATATATTTAGTTGCTTCTGTAAGTTACACTTTATATATATTTAGTTTTAATGGATTTTTTTACAATATAAATATCTAATTAAATACATTAAATAAAATAATAAAAAAAAGAGGGGGAAGGGGGAACCATTTCCCTTTAGAGGGGGGAGGGGAAGGGGGAAATGACGTGGCGCTGATGTGGACAAGGGGGAAGGAAGGGGGAAGGGTGACCACACCCCATAGCCTCACACCTGTCCTCTCATCTGCAAGCTTTTTTCCCTCTAAACATCATAGGTACTCGCCTTTTCTGGTGAGTTGTTTTGGCTTTTGAATGATTGCAGAGTAGATGCTTTTTTTTGCCGGTTATCACATCTATCCGCTACCAATCTTTTGGGTAGACAAGTGTGGCTTTGTTGTATGGAGTCAGTGGCGATGGTCGTGTTGTGGTGTCTGGCGGAGAAGTCCGAGACTCCGTCAAAACCTTAGCCGTAGTAAAGATTAATAAAGATGGTGCTACGGTTGCGGTTGCGGTTGCACGGTGGCGGTTACGGTATCTATGACGGTGGCAGTTACGGTATCTGTGACAATGGTGGTTACGGTATCTGTGACGGTGGTGGCAAAGAGAGTATAGATTAGATACATAAAAACAACAAACAACCACTACAAAGGAACAAAACACCCTTCCGATCTAAACTCTTCAACACCTTTGGTTAGGTATATCAATTTTTTTTGGAACAATAGAAAGAATAGAAAGAGGGAGACAAGATATAATACTATGGGTGGTGGAGTGGTTTGTTTTCCACTTTTCCTGAATGTGATATACATGGATAGGGTAGGTTTGGAATTTGAATTTAAATAAAAAATTTCCAAACTTAGTATAAATATAACAAGATATATGAGGTTGCTTTCAGGAAGCTGCAAGTCTGATATCGAGAAAACTAAAAAGTTTGCAGCTTGGCTTTTGGATATAGGCGAAGGAAAGGTGGATACAATAAGTGATGTTGAAGATGTTATTGAGATACCTGATGACTTACTTATTTCTCTCAATCTTCGGATCATGTTTCTGATTTGATATCGTTTGTGTATCCGTCACATTTGGATAACATCCACACTCCGAATTATTTTCAAGATCGAGCTATATTGGCACCAAAGAATGAAGTTGTTTAAGAAATTAATGATAGATTACTTTCAATGTTTCCTGGTGAGGAATTTGAGTATCTAAGTTAAGATAGTGTTTGTTAGTCCGAAGATGTTAATCAATAGGTTGATGAAAGATTAGTTTCTCCTGATGTTTTGAATGGTCTTAAGTTTTCTGGAATACCAAACCACCGTTTGGTTTTGAAAGTTGGTGTCCCCGTAATGTTACTCAGAAACATTGATCAGAAAAGCGGTTTGTGTAATGGGACAAGGTTACAAGTTGTTAAAATGGGAAAACGTGTAATTGAAGCGAAAATCATATCAGGAAGTAACATTGGAATGCGAACGTTTATCCCAAGAATTACTTTATCCCCTTCGGATAAGAAAATTCCTTTTAAATTTAACAGAAGACAATTCTCACTTGCTGTTTCTTTCGCAATGACAATAAACAATAGTCAAGGACAATCCTTATCCAGAGTTGGTTTGTATTTGAAGGATCCTGTTTTTTCACACGGGCAGTTGTATGTTGTGCTATCAAGGGTCAAAAGTCGAGATGGATTGAAGATAGTTATACTAGATGAAGATGGCAAACTGACGAACAAAACATCAAACGTTGTGTACAAAGAAGTATTTCAAGCTTTATGAATAATTTTATAACATTTTGATGCATTTTTTTTTAACTTATCTTTATTGACGTCATGTACACACAACTTCAATAATACAAATATTATTTTCATACTTTTATATTTTTCTTTGGTATGCACCGTGGGTACCCACGGGTCTCTAACCTAGTAATATATAGATTAAATTATCAACGTCACCTGATCTCTCTTGATCAATTAATAAACCTAAGGAAAATATAGTTGTTTCATAACGGTAATGAAAATAATGGATAAAGAATACAATTGGCAACCATTACGTGTCAGCATGTGTCAAATATTAACATGTGTGGGGATAATTATGAATCTTACTCTGACGTGGGATGTTGAGCTAGTGGTAACAACTGATAGAAGCAAAACAAATGTGGCGAAAAAAGAAAAAACACAAAGTCGCCTGGCGCAAAACCATGTTACAAATTGATATATATAATAATATTGTTACTTATTTACTTATATATAGTGTCAATAAACGTTTGGCTTTTTCATACGATCTTTTCCTATAATCGATCCACCATTAACAATAAATAAATCACTAAATGGAATGTTGAAAAACGATAAGTAACATGTGTTTGCTGTTTGAGTAATATTGAGACTATAACTATATTTACGGTAATGATGTTAGCTTTTATGTTTTTTGATGAACCAAACCGAAAATGACCAAACTCATGTCGTCTTTTGTGGGTTGACGGTATAAATTCATGTTATTATACGTTTTGACGACAAAGGTAAGCGTGGTGTAGTTGTTAGGGTAAGGGGAACGCTTACTAAATGAACCAACTCGGGTACGATTCTGTTTCTTTTGTAAGCGGAATGTTTTAGATCATATTCGTCGAAATATGCGTGTTCGTATAGTTAACGCATCACATAACATGCCACTGACTATAAACAACTAAGTTATCGTTGCCGCAACGCGCGGCGTATGATGTTTCTTACTTCTTTCATTGAATAAATATATATCTACATATATGGTATAACACAACAAAATAACAAAAGTAATTATTTAAAATAATAATTTGGAGTTTTCTGATGATAAATAAACAATTTAAGGATAATACCAATTGACAATCCCGAACACAGTGTAGTGTTGCTCTCTACGTTTTGGTCGATATGAAAGCCTAGGAACCAAAAGGGGTTTAACAAAAAAATTTACCCCCAAGACAAGACCAAAACATCAAATTTTGTATGATAAATCAGTCTGTAGGCATAAAACATGAATGTGACTCAAGACGCTATTAACATATGTAATGTCTATATTAACACGCTTCAAACGCCCACAAAACAGTACTAATATATGTATTGTATTATATTAAGGCGACATAAGTCCATAACCATAACATTGTTATCGTAATTTCGCCGCCGCAACGCGCGGCCAACGGCAACATCTTAGTTTTGACTAATTTTTAATGAATATATCATGGTTTAAACAAAATAAAGAGTTAGTAAAAAGTATTAGTTTGTGCATATATGCATTGTGGATAAGTGTTGTATTAACTTGTGCATATATGCTTATGAATATATGATTGAATATAAATATTTCCGCTTAATGATACTATCTTTTTACTGTATTCTCTGTAAATAAGAAAGGGCACTTTTGAATGCCAATATATATTGTTAATACACATCTTAATAGAAGTTCAAAATTTTATTACTTTATACTAAACTTCAAATGTAATACAATTGTTATCATATTTCACATATTTATATTTATACTATATTATAAAGGGGCATTGGATTTAATAAACCAAACTTTCACTCGTTAGCCGATAATAATCTGTACTTCAAAAATTCCCAACAACGATCCCAACTTTCAACGTATTGGCCGACAATGAACTTTTGTTAACTGAGAACTAACTCAGTTAGTGGATGCTGACGTGGCATGCCATGTCAGCGTCCACATCACCATTCATGTCAGTGTTGGCATGCCACGTCAGCATGAGCATGCCACATCAGCGTCCATGTCAGCATCAACTAACTGAGTTAGTTCTCAGTTAAGAAAAGTTCATTGTTGGCCAATACATTGAAAGATGGGCTCGCTGTTGAGAATTTTTGAAGTACAAATTATTGTCGGCTAATAATTGAAAGTTTGGATTACTAAAATCTAATACCCCTATTATAAATGGAAATATTGAGGGACACATATCAAGTAATGAGGGTATCTCTGACTCCATTTTCCCGCTCAAAGTTATGACCCAAAATTTCTTATACACGAATATTTTGGTTCGATCCGTTGCCATCATAAACCGTATGCTTTCTTGAACCAGTTTCGTCTTCTAAATTTACAAACCCTAAAATTTCCATACCTAGTTTGATTCTTGCTTCAAATTACTAAATCTTGTTATGTTACATAATTATCCTTAAAATATTTTGTTTTCAAAGTTGTTTACGATTTTATTGTTTTATTTTAGATTTTCCTAACGCCTTTTCCATTCATTGATCTCGTCGTTTGCTTTTTCGTATTCAGAATGTTTTTGGTCATCGAAAACTTTTTTATTTGGTTTTTGACACATGTGTTGTTGGAAGAAGTGTTGCAGAGGGATGGGGTGGTCAAACTTTTTTATTTGGTTTTTGCTAGAGGTGTTGTCAGAAGAGTACGAAGCATGTTGTTGATGGTGTGATTTTGCGTTCCGCCTTATTATTATGTGTGGAGGTGTGAGGACATGACAAACAGAAGTACAAACCGTTGTCATTGAAAAATGCCAAAAAATTATTGTCGGCATATTCTTTTCCGTTATCATATTGAAACTGTTTTGTTTTCCTTTCAAATTGGGTGGTTATGTGATTATAATATTTGGTGAAAGTGGCAAAAATTTGAGATTTTATGGCTAGTGGAAAAGTCCATAAAAAATTAGTGTAATCATCAAGAAATAACACATAATAGCGATGGCATCCCATGCTTAGGACAAGGGAAGTCCAGAGATAATTGTGAATAATATCAAAAGGTAAATAGGTGTAGTTAATAGAATCATAGAATGGCAACTTAACACAATTTCTAAACACACAAAGCTTCACATAATTAATTTTATGTTTTTCCAAAATTAATGCAAGAAGAAGTTTTCAAAGAATACAATAAATTGTTGCCAGGGTAGCCCAAGTGTTGATGCCAGCGATGTTGAGAAACAGCAACAAAAGCGGAAGGTTGAGTGATTGTGGATAGTGGTTGAGTCAGTGGGTAGATATCGCCCGTGCTATCGCATCTAAGGATAGGCGCCCGAGTTTTGAGATCCTTCACAAGAAAACCAAAATGGTCAAACTGGATGGATACAAGATTATCGGTGGTAAGGCGGCAGACCGAAATCAGGTTTTTAATTATTTTTGGGGCAAAATGGACATTATTAAGTTTGAGGGGGTGGAAAGGGCGGGGTAAGGTTTGATTGCCTTGTGCCAAAACCGGAATTGCCATGCCATTACCAAAAATAATATTTTTATCAGTACACTTATTTAAATTAGACGGAGAGTAGATACCTTGCTCGTTTGCCGAGTGAGAAGATGCTCTAGTGTCCATGAATCCGTGGCCCGGTTGGTTTAATGCCATGGTGTATAGGGCCTGCTCAATGTCCGTTGGTGTATAGGAATTTAAGTTGTTTCGGTCAACACGTGCACTAAGGATTCCTTGACCGGTTTGACTGTTGGTGTTCGGCCAGGAAGGATAAGCACAAGGTGGCTGGCATGAGGTCACGGGTGGGGCTTGCCATGAAGAGGAGTTTGCATTAAGTATGTTTGCCCATTGGTTGACGGTCCAGTAGTTGGGAAAGACGATGTGAGGGTGGTTGTTTGTGTTGATTTAGGAGTTGTATGTGCGGCCGCAATTGTTAGAACCGCGTTCGTGACCACGATCCTGTCCTCGTGAAGTCCACGGTCGTGGTCAGCCAAAAGGTAGTAGGAGTTGTTTTGAGAAGAGGTGATCGGAAAGGTAGTAGGAGTTGTTAGAACTGCGTCCGCGACCATACCGTGTCTGCGACCACAACCGTGTCCGCGTGAGCGTCCACAGCCGCGCTCAGCCGAAGGGTAGTAGGAGTTCAGAATCCATGAGGGGTTGAGGGAAGAATGTGAGAGGAGAATCGGAAGAATGGGGAAGAGGACCCTGCATTTGTGATTAGGGATGCAAACGAACCGAACAAACACGAACAAGGCCTTGTTCGTGTTCGTTTGTTAAGAAATATATGTGTTCACGAACAGTTTATGAACACTTACCGAACGAGATTTTCTGTTCGTGTTTGTTTGTTAAGAAGACGCTCGTGTTCGTGTTCGTGTGTTAATTTTGTTCATGAACGCACATGACGAACACAAACGAACATTCATGAACACAAACAAACACAAGCAAGTGTTCATGAACGGGAACAAACACAAACATATATTAACTTTCGAATAACATCGTATCACATATATTAAGACATTAAGTAGATCCACCAAAAATTATAACCTAAGTATCCAAACATACTTAGTATTTACCTTAATATTGGTAAATATAATAGGATGGGTTATTGGATTTTATTACTCCCAACTATATGGTATTGGCCGCTGCCACCCTCAACTATCACTTTGACTCCTGCCACTCCTAACTTATCACTTTGTTTGTTGTGTCACTCCGGGAGGTACTTGCCACGTTAGATCCACATCAGCTCCACGTCAGATTCACGTCAGATCCGGAGTGACACAACAAACAAGGTGTTAAGTTGGGAGTGGCGGGAGTCAAAGTGATAGTTGGGAGCGGCAGCGGCCAATACCATATAGTTGGAAGTAATAAAATCCAATAATCCAATATAATATAGTAGTGTCTAAATAAGTTCACATCTTATACTTGAAGTCTTTGAATGATCATAAACAAACGAACATGTTACCGAACGTTCACGAACATAAACAAACGAACACAACCTATGTTCGTGTTAATTCATTTAACTAAACGAACGAATTTTTTGTTCGTGTTAGTTCATTTATTAAACGAACGAACACAAACGAACTTCCCGCCGAACGGTTCATGAACTGTTCGCTGAAAGTTCAATTCGTTTGCAGCCCTAGCGGTGATTAGGAGAATTAGGGTAGGCTAGGATCGAAAAGAGGTGTTTGATACCATGAAAGAATATGTTCGATTGATCTCCTCTCATTCACAACTCAACTATATATAATGTACAAGGTGGATCTACTATTAATGTGGAGATATATCATACTAAACAATATACAATCAATTCCTAATTTATATTAACTCTATTACTAAAACCCTAATTATTGGAGGAAGTAAGTGGCCTTCTTGTGCGTTTTAATTTTTTGGATTAGTTGTCATTACTTCTCAGTTTGAGTTAATTTGTTGTATTTTGATTGATTAAATTTGGATGATGGAAAATAGTTTTTGTCACATGTATGTATTGAACTGGTTTAACATAGGTTTGTTGATAAAGAATGCTAAGGTGATCAGACGGCAATCTGAATCACGAAAAGATAATTACGTATTGACTCGTGCACGAGAAACAAATCCAATTTAAAAGGAGCTTAATATCGGTACAGTTGGAGTTATTAAAATCCATATGCTTATGTGATTTGTATCATGTGAGATGTATTTTAAAATGATCCTACTTATTCATATAGTTTTCAAATCTGTTAAAAAATTAATTTTACCAAGCAAAGATGTTCTGCGTTTGGTTATCTCAGTATTGTATATCTTACTACTTAACACAATATTTTGAACCTTAACCCAGAATAAGTCTAGGTGGAAAACTTATAAATTTTAGCTTGGTTCCAAGAGTTTGTCTGGAATAAGCCTGTGAGTTCAATCCATAAGCAAGACGCTTAGTACTCAAGGAGGAAAAAGGGGTCGACTTTGGTCAGGAAAGTTTTGGATCTTGAGTTATGTTAATTTGTTGTATTCTCTTTCTCCATAGTGTCTTCTTTTTAATGAGTTTTTGTTATTCAGAGTTTATCTAGATTGCTAACAATTTGTAAACATAATTGTTGTTTCGAAAAAACAAAAGATATTGAAAATTTGAAGTTGTTGAAGCTAACTAATTGTCAGCAAAGATGTCTTAGGTTAAGTCTCGGTGTTTTTTGTTATATAGGTTCGTAAAATTTTGAAATCATTTGACATCTTTTCAACTTGAATTGAGGGGATGTTAAAAGTATCATTTAAGTTAGGTTGAAACATTGTTTCACTATATTGTTATTATTTTGTTCTCAAAGCGAACTAGTTGGTAAAGCCAAGGAACTCGATGTGCAACATTTTAAAGATAAAGATATGTTGTGTAAAGGACGATTAAGAGTCGCTATGGGAATCTTCATTAGGTTATAGATCGATCTTTGGAGAAAGTAAATAGAAGTCACCTTGATTAGATAAGAATTGTATGTAATTTGAAATTATATAGATTTTAATTTCTAGTTCATGACGTGGGTAGCCTAAGGCAAAAAGGTTAACAACCATCACAAACATATGCTTGAAGTGTTGAAACCTACAAATGTTCAAATGACGAAGAAGCACAGATCAAAAGATGACCTGTATTGTCATCTTTTTCCTCGGCCAGCTCAAAGCAACTGTCGTGTAGACATTGCACAGCTCGGACCGCAAGTCCAAAGCCATCACCGACTTAAAGTAGCTTGTCTTCTTGTTGCATCATGATCCAAGATAATATGTCTTCCTAAATTAGAAGATACCTCCTCTATATAATCAGGATCAATCCCACATATCTGATCCATCCCTGATTATTCTCTATTACACTCAATCTTCTATTCTTTTGGTCCACACACACACGTGAGGAGTCTATCTCCATCACACGAACACATCACACAAGTCTTAGAATATCAATTCTGGTATTGAGTAACACTCAGACCAGAATTCTAACACTTTAAAACAATATTATCTTGAACCTCCTTCTACATTTTGCAACGTAGGAGGACACCACGACCTGCGTTAGGCAGATCGAAACCCTTGAACTGTCACACCCTCAAATTTCCACTGCGGGGTTTATACCGCGAGGCGCGTGACATACCAGGATCCCATAGCCATAAGTCACAGGAACGAACTCTAAATGCCCAAACCATTTAGTTCGTTTTCAAAAACCAAGTTTAGTTAAGCTGCGGAAGCGTAAACCAATTTAAACCTTTTAAAACCATGCGCAAAACAACGCACCCAAATTAAAACCATACGAAAGCATAATATATAATTTATGTGTATGCCCGAGAGCCCAAATGCAGTGAAGTGTACAGTGCTTTCTAATCCTGGCACCGGAAGCTAACTACCTGCAAAAGCATGTAAATCGTGGGTCAACAAACAATGTTGGTGAGTTCACTAAGTAAAGTAGGTGAGTAAGTAAAAGCGTAGGTTTCCCAAACCATGTAACCAAATGAAAGTGTCGGTCTCACAGACCACATAACAATAAGTAAGAACGTCGGCCTCCTTGGCCACAAGTAAACAGCTAATTCATATGCCAGGGGTAGCTAGCCCACTCATGATAACTAAAACCGGCGAATACCGAACTACTAATGAACAAGTTCCCATAACCGGGAGAAAAGTGCCTTGCGTCATTGCCCATCAACAATGACTATGTTTGAAGCTAATAGTTCACATCCGTGCTCCCAGCACGATGTGAGGTTTGTTAGACCTAATAGCGCTATCAACTAATTAACCCGCTTGCCCAACCGGCAATTGATTCGGTATTTTGAAGGACTTAAACGATGTGTTTGGTTTAGTTCATCAAGGACATATATATGAATTAGTAAAAATAGATTCACCACGTGAACCATGCACCCCATACCCGGGATGTGTAAAAGTAGTCCCGAACCGGACTAGAAACGTTAAGTAGTTGTCTCAACCCGAGACGCATGCTTTTGAGAAAAGAGTAGTGAAACTCACCTTATCGCGTAAGCAAAGAATCCGAACAGCAAGTATTATATGCTACCGACACCCTAATAACAGTGTCACTACGTGAGTATAGGCGTAACATCATTACACCATATAACTCGTTTGTCCAAGGCGTTTTAATATTCAAAAGTGTGTATGCGACGCCTAGTGATTCTACATGCAATAGTAAACCCTACGGACTCGTTGGTGAATGAGTTGGTTATAATTAGTTTCTACAGCCCGTATGTGTCGTAAACATGTGTACTTCCGTTATATGTCAATTTTAGATCACCTAAGACCTCAAGTAATCACATAAGCACATAATACACAATCTGTGTTTTCAGGACAGATTGTGCGCCATCAAAAACGAATTTATTTAAAATAGTAAACCAGTGAGTTATCCTCCCAAATTTTTACTGAATTTTCTTTGGGATTCACTTGGCAATACCTATTTTTGTTTTGTCTTAATTCCAAACACAAAAATTATAAAAATTCGTACAACACAGCAGTATTCAGAAAATTTCCTCAACAGGTCAGTTTAGTAGGAAAATTCTTAAAAATTGTGTATTCATCCAAACGAGATGAATCCACTTGGAAAAGCTCTATTTTTCCAGTATTGACCTACTGTAAAAATTTCATAACCTAACTCCTTGTAAATCTCAAGTTATGACCATTTAAAGTTAGCCCAATTTACAAATCCGAAAATCTGATATGACCCCTAATCAATTAAAATTCCAAAAACGACTCATCCGACGTCCAAAATACATGATTTTACCCATTATGAAAAGCTAAGACCAGGTGTGACCTAACCATGCCAAGAAAACACTAAAATTATTATGTTAGAGCCGTGTTACAGCTCCTACAAATTTGACTAACCATTCTGTCCAGATTTTAGTTTCGCCTAAATCATACTTTAATCGCCTACCGTGTGCACAAAAACTATTAACATTCATCAATCATCAACACAGAACATTCCTAATACCTATTTCATCAGATTCTATGATTAAACATGTCAAGATCAAAGCTTTAAGAATCAAAACACCAATTACTTGCGCAACAAGTATCCTACGATGTTACTAAGCGTTTATGAGTATGTTTAATCCATTTAATCTTCAAAAAGATTCATGCTTTAATGTTTTATAAACCCATTCAGACCTGGACAAACTTATTATATGATTTTTATTAATGAAAACACAAGATAGAAACATAAGAAATCGTAAAATATACCCTTAGCTCTCCCAATCGATCAATCGCGCGCCTTGGAGCCTCCCAATTGATGATCTTGAGCCTTAGCAGAGGTTGTTTGAGTGAAATATTCGTGTGGGGCAGTAAGGGGGCGATTAGGGTTGAGTATGGGGGTTGCATGGGAGTTAAGGATGCTTAAATATAAGTTTGAGGCGGTTTAGACCCGTCAGGTCTCATTGAGCGGCCGCTCGGTGCCTGTGAGCGGCCGCTCACAGGACCGGGTGGCGCGCTCTTGCCTCGTTTCGTCTCCCGACGCGTTATCCTTCGGCGTTTTCGTTATTTCGGACCGTAACAAGTGTAACCCCATGCATTAAGACCCTAATCAACCTCATGCTCCACTTTTAATGATTTCTATTAACGTGTTCGGTTTAGGTTCACATAATCACGTATGGTTTTCACATAAGTTTGTCAGGTATCACCGAGACACATAAGTTTATTTTTCACCAACGTCCGAGGTTCACTAATCATGCAATCACACATTGACTCACAACCATGCACGTATGTCTTATTTAACTAACCCTAGTTAAGTATAATGCAAGGAAATGTAACTAGAGTTTAGTTAAAGTGAGAACCTGAATTTTCGGGGTATCACATCATCCCCAAGTTGAAAAGAATTTCGTCCCGAAATTCAGCAAGTAAACAGTAAAGCCAGCTAAAAAAATGTATGCTTGGTTTCCGGATGTCACATCATCCCCAAGTTGAAAGGAATTTCGCCCCGAAATTCACTTTGAGCGAGCTGCTTTATGTTCGGCATTTGATCTATGCACAAGTTCAGGTTCAGAAAAGAGGTGTGGATATTTGAGCCGCATCTGATCTCTGCGCTCCCACGTGTATTCCGGTCCTAGACGGGAATTCCATTGTACGTTAATAATAGGTATAGTGTTCTGTTTGAGTTTCTTGACGCACCGCTCAAGAATCTCCACTGGTTCTTCCATGAACCGTAGCCGATCGTCCACCTGGATCTCCTCCAGTGGCACCATCAGTGTTGTATCCAACAGGCATTTCTATAGATTCGGTACGATATGTGGGATACATCGTGTATCCTACCAAGTTTGTTAAGCAGGTTTAACCTGTAAGCTACCAGACCAATCCCATCAACCATCTCGAATGGTCCAACGTTTTACGGGTTCATCTTCCCCCGTTTTCCAAAGCGTGTCACACCTTTTCAAGGTAACACCTTTAATAGTACCTTGTTCCCATTCCGGAGCTCTACAAGTTTCCTACGCTTATCAGCGTAGCTTTTCTGTCGCTCAAGAGTAGCAGCCATCCGTTTTCTGATTGCACTGTCTTCTCAGAAGTTTGGTGCACAAGTTCGGAACCTGTCAGTTGGCTATCCCCAACTTCAGTCCAACATATGGGGGATTTGCACTCCCGTTCATAAAGTGCCTCAAAAAGTGCACACTGGATCGTAGTGTCATAACTATTGTTATAAGAGAATTCAATCAAAGGCAAGTGCTTGTCCCAACTGTTTCCAAAGTCCACCACGCACGCTCGCAGTAGATCTTCTAGTGTTTGGATGGTACGTTCACTCTATCCATCCGTCTGGGAGTGATAGGCTGCGCTCATGTCCAAATGAGTTCCCAAAGCAATTTGGAGAGTTTCCCAAAAATGGGAAGTAGATCGCGCGTCGTGATCCGATATGATAGAAGTAGGCATCCCATGCCTAGAGACAATTTTCGTAATACAAAAGCGGCTAGACGTTCCAACATGTCCGCCTCTCTAATTGCCATGAAATGCGCTGATTTGGTCAAACGGTCAATAATGACCCAAATCATATCGTGCCCGCTGGGCGTTTTAGGAAGTTTGGTGATAAAGTCCATGGAAATACCATCCCATCTCCACATGGGATTTTCCGGTTGCTAAAGTGGGCCCGAAGGTTTCTGATATTCAATCCTAACCTTGGCACACGTTAAGCACTTACTAACATAAGTGACTTTCTCAGCTTTCATGTTTGGTCACCAGTAAAGAGTTTGAGATCTCGGTACATTTAATCCGAACTAGGATGTACCGAATAACGAGGGGTGTGTGCCCCATCGAGCACTAGTTGTCTAAGATCCCCTGAACGTGGAATCCAGACTCGATTCATAAAGTACTGAAGCCCATCCGACTTCAGTTCTAGGTGCTTGCCAGCACCATGCAATGTTTCTAACCCGATGTTTTCCTTTTTCAAGGCCTCGCCTTGAGCTTCACGTATTTTATCAGGTAGGTTAGAGTGTATGGTAAGTTGTAAGGCTCGCACACGTTTGGGTTTCGTTTCTTTACGGCTCAGGGCATCAACTACTACGTTAGCTTTCCCTGGATGGTACTTGATAGCACAGTCATAATCATTCAAGAGTTCGACCCATCGTCGTTGCCGTATGTTTAGGACCTTCTGATCAAATATGTGCTGAAGACTCTTATGATCTGTGAAGATTGTGCACTTCGTTCCGTGGAGGTAGTGTCTCCAGATTTTGAGAGCGAAAACCACCGCTCCCAGTTTCAAATCATGAGTGGGGTAATTCTTCTCATGGACCTTCAGTTGCCGCGATGCATATGCAATTACCTTATCACGTTGGATCAGTACGCACCCTAAACCTTGGATAGACGCATCACAATATACTACAAAGTCCTCTGTACCCTCAGGCAACGATAATATCGGAGCACTGCAAGGTTTAGTCTTTAGTATCAGAAAAGCAGGTTCTTGGGCATCTCCCCACTTGTAGGTAATCCCCTTCTGTGTTAAAGCAGTGAGGGGTTGCGCGATTTTTGAGAATCCCTGAATGAATCTGCGATAATAACCTGCAAGGCCAAGGATTTATCGGACCTCCGTGGGAGTTCTTAGGGGCCTCCCATCTTTTAATCGCATCAATCTTAGCGGGATCGACCTGTATTCCTGCCTCGTTCACCACATGACCCCAGAATTGGATCTCACGAATCCAGAAGTCGCACTTGGAGAATTTTGCATATAACTGCTCACTTTTCAGAAATTCCAAGATCAGTCGTAGGTGTTGCTCGTGCTCTCCCCTACTCTTGGAATAGATCAGAATGTCGTCTATGAACACTATGACAAATTTGTCTAGATAGGGTTTGCACACACGGTTCATGAGGTCCATGAACACAGCTGGTGCATTGGTCAGCCCGAAGGGCATTACCAAAAATTCATAGTGCCCATAACGAGTTCGAAAGGCTGTCTTTGGCACATCCTCCTCTCGGACTCTCAGTTGATGATACCCCGACCTTAGGTCAATCTTGGAATAGAAACTCGACCCCTGAAGCTGGTCGAATAGATCATCAATACGAGGTAAAGGGTAGCGGTTTTTAATTGTCACCTTGTTCAATTCCTGGTAATCGATACACATACGGGAACTCCCATCCTTTTTCTTAACAAATAAGACTGGAGTTCCCCAAGGTGAAGAACGAGGTCTAATGAAACCCCTGTCCAATAGCTCTTGGAGTTGGGTGGATAGTTCTTGAAGTTCGCCTGGTGCAAGGCGGTATGGTGCACGCGCAACTGGGGCGGCTCCTGGTGCACGGTCAATTTGAAATTCCACTTGTCGAACAGGTGGAAGTCCGGGTAATTCCTCTGGGAAGACATCTGGAAAATTCTGAACTACAGGGATGTCCTCAATTTTTGTTTCAACTTCAGCTCGAGTATCAGAAATGTTAGCCAATATGGCTGGGTAGCCCTTCCGAATACACTTCTAGGCTTTCAGGAAAGAGATGATGCCCATCATGGCACTACCAGGATCACCCTGGACAGATAAGAATTCCCCACTAGGGAGAGGGATACGAACAATCTTCTCTTGACAGAGAATTTCAGCGTGTTGCTTGGACAGCCAGTCCATGGCAACCACGAGATCAAAGCTTCCTAGGGTGATAGGTAAAAGGTCGATGGCAAACAACTGTCCATCTAGTTCGAGCTTACAGTCACGATGGATGTGGGTTACCTTAACAGGCTTCCCATCAGCTAACTCTATAGAGTACGGGGTATCAAGAAGTGTAGGAACTATCCCTAGTTATTTGCTAAGTTTTGATGACACAAAACTATAGTCTGCACCAGCATCATATAAAACAGAAGCGAGAGTGTCATTTAAGGAACACGTATCCGTCACGCCGTTGTTATCAGTCCTGGCCTCCCCAGAGCCCATCACAAATGCTCCTCCACGAGCCCCATTGTTGTTGTTACTATTGTGGTTATTGTTGAAGGACTTATACCGCATACTATCTCGCGTTCTCTTGTTATTACCAAAAGTAGAAGATGAAGCACCCTGCTTCGGAAAAGTACCATGCTCAACAGCCTCGTCGGTGAGTTTGTGAGCCAGGTGAAAGGTTTGTTATATTCTGGGTAGGTGAGCCGTAGTAGCCATGCTACGAACCTGTGGGATAACCCCTTTGGTGTGAAGCTCGATCCGTTTGTAAGGTAGGTTAAATAGATTTGAGCCTATAGTGGCTATCTCCTATAGCTTGGTAGTGTAGGCGTCGATCTCAGACCCATCCGTCTTTATATAACAAAGTTTCTAGATTTCACCACAGGGTGTTACGTTCTCCACCCAAGTATCTGTAACTCATCGAGTGTGCATGTAGCATACATTACCCCATCCTGCCTGGGGCAAATGCACATGGCAGAGACTTATACTATCGAAGCAATCAGACGGTCTCCTTCAGTTCCGTTGGAGTCATCGAGGATTACGATCAATAAAAGGCTTGAAGATATGATGGCAGGTTGTTGTTGTGGCATGTGCGTTCGAGAAATAAGAAAGTTCAAATGTGGAAGTCAGAGGAAAAGAACGATTTAGCAATATAGATCTTTACTAGATGGGAAAGATGCGAGGGCCTCAACCACCCTATCGTTAATCATAAGAACTCAGTCTTATCTAAGTTAGCCAAAGGAAATGAAAGAAAAGATAGGTAAGAAAAGGTAAGAGCCAATCGTCGCCATGCTCTGTCTAGATAGTAGAGCCTTCATCGTCACTTTCCATGTGCTCGTCCTGCTCAGGTTCCCCTTCCATCTCTTATCCTTCCTCTTTTGCGATGTCAGTGTTATATGGTTCTCATCACGTACAATCTCCTTCTCTAGTCCTATGTGAACCAGTTTAGTGGTAAGCTGTACCACTCGTTCCTCCAATCGTGGCTATCAGCCATTAGTAGGTTTCATCCTCCCTTGTGATGTTGCATTACATCGAAGGCTTTACGTAACTCCCCAAGAGTGTGTGTAACAAGTCCCGATCTAATGTGTTCCCATGAATCTACCATATGCTCATGAGAAACAAGGATTTGCAGTCATGCGTTCGCCCGCTCGCACTAGGCGTAAGGTACTAAGGTAAGAAATAAGTTCTATATGCGTAATCCAGTCCCGTCTGTGTTACGAATGGGAGTAAGAAGGATCAAGTAACAAGGAACAGAAACTAATTGTCTCCTTGCTAAGTGACAAAAGATAAGTCTCAGCATTCGAATTCCTTCATAGTTGATTTAATGGTACCACGTCATGCGCATCGTGCAGCTTCCTGTGTACGTGTGCCATAACGCTCGCAAGGCTCCCTCCCTTGTACTATTGTTGTCTCCTCGTCCATGAGGTTAGTTAGGATATTACTCCCAGTAATGCGCCACCTGGTGTAACCCTAGGTTCCCACCATTGACGTGTTAAGAATTAAGTCTAGAACTAGGAGATAACATATCTCCCGAAATCATATGTTGTAGATATATGTAGCTAATAGCTAGTTGTGCACTTAAGTTGTGAGTGTACTTATGCTATAATGATTATAGACTAGACTCAACATGCAGTCCTAGTTCACTATAACCAATGGCTCTGATACCAATCTGTCACACCCTCAAATTTCCACTGCGGGGTTTATACCGCGAGGCGCGTGACATACCAGGATCCCATAGCCATAAGTCACAGGAACGAACTCTAAATGCCCAAACCATTTAGTTCGTTTTCAAAAACCAAGTTTAGTTAAGCTGCGGAAGCGTAAACCAATTTAAACCTTTTAAAACCATGCGCAAAACAACGCACCCAAATTAAAACCATACGAAAGCATAATATATAATTTATGTGTATGCCCGAGAGCCCAAATGCAGTGAAGTGTACAGTGCTTTCTAATCCTGGCACCGGAAGCTAACTACCTGCAAAAGCATGTAAATCGTGGGTCAACAAACAATGTTGGTGAGTTCACTAAGTAAAGTAGGTGAGTAAGTAAAAGCGTAGGTTTCCCAAACCATGTAACCAAATGAAAGTGTCGGTCTCACAGACCACATAACAATAAGTAAGAACGTCGGCCTCCTTGGCCACAAGTAAACAGCTAATTCATATGCCAGGGGTAGCTAGCCCACTCATGATAACTAAAACCGGCGAATACCGAACTACTAATGAACAAGTTCCCATAACCGGGAGAAAAGTGCCTTGCGTCATTGCCCATCAACAATGACTATGTTTGAAGCTAATAGTTCACATCCGTGCTCCCAGCACGATGTGAGGTTTGTTAGACCTAATAGCGCTATCAACTAATTAACCCGCTTGCCCAACCGGCAATTGATTCGGTATTTTGAAGGACTTAAACGATGTGTTTGGTTTAGTTCATCAAGGACATATATATGAATTAGTAAAAATAGATTCACCACGTGAACCATGCACCCCATACCCGGGATGTGTAAAAGTAGTCCCGAACCGGACTAGAAACGTTAAGTAGTTGTCTCAACCCGAGACGCATGCTTTTGAGAAAAGAGTAGTGAAACTCACCTTATCGCGTAAGCAAAGAATCCGAACAGCAAGTATTATATGCTACCGACACCCTAATAACAGTGTCACTACGTGAGTATAGGCGTAACATCATTACACCATATAACTCGTTTGTCCAAGGCGTTTTAATATTCAAAAGTGTGTATGCGACGCCTAGTGATTCTACATGCAATAGTAAACCCTACGGACTCGTTGGTGAATGAGTTGGTTATAATTAGTTTCTACAGCCCGTATGTGTCGTAAACATGTGTACTTCCGTTATATGTCAATTTTAGATCACCTAAGACCTCAAGTAATCACATAAGCACATAATACACAATCTGTGTTTTCAGGACAGATTGTGCGCCATCAAAAACGAATTTATTTAAAATAGTAAACCAGTGAGTTATCCTCCCAAATTTTTACTGAATTTTCTTTGGGATTCACTTGGCAATACCTATTTTTGTTTTGTCTTAATTCCAAACACAAAAATTATAAAAATTCGTACAACACAGCAGTATTCAGAAAATTTCCTCAACAGGTCAGTTTAGTAGGAAAATTCTTAAAAATTGTGTATTCATCCAAACGAGATGAATCCACTTGGAAAAGCTCTATTTTTCCAGTATTGACCTACTGTAAAGATTTCATAACCTAACTCCTTGTAAATCTCAAGTTATGACCATTTAAAATTAGCCCAATTTACAAATCCGAAAATCTGATATGACCCCTAATCAATTAAAATTCCAAAAACGACTCATCCGACGTCCAAAATACATGATTTTACCCATTATGAAAAGCTAAGACCAGGTGTGACCTAACCATGCCAAGAAAACACTAAAATTATTATGTTAGAGCCGTGTTACAGCTCCTACAAATTTGACTAACCATTCTGTCCAGATTTTAGTTTCGCCTAAATCATACTTTAATCGCCTACCGTGTGCACAAAAACTATTAACATTCATCAATCATCAACACAGAACATTCCTAATACCTATTTCATCAGATTCTATGATTAAACATGTCAAGATCAAAGCTTTAAGAATCAAAACACCAATTACTTGCGCAACAAGTATCCTACGATGTTACTAAGCGTTTATGAGTATGTTTAATCCATTTAATCTTCAAAAAGATTCATGCTTTAATGTTTTATAAACCCATTCAGACCTGGACAAACTTATTATATGATTTTTATTAATGAAAACACAAGATAGAAACATAAGAAATCGTAAAATATACCCTTAGCTCTCCCAATCGATCAATCGCGCGCCTTGGAGCCTCCCAATTGATGATCTTGAGCCTTAGCAGAGGTTGTTTGAGTGAAATATTCGTGTGGGGCAGTAAGGGGGCGATTAGGGTTGAGTATGGGGGTTGCATGGGAGTTAAGGATGCTTAAATATAAGTTTGAGGCGGTTTAGACCCGTCAGGTCTCATTGAGCGGCCGCTCGGTGCCTGTGAGCGGCCGCTCACAGGACCGGGTGGCGCGCTCTTGCCTCGTTTCGTCTCCCGACGCGTTATCCTTCGGCGTTTTCGTTATTTCGGACCGTAACAAGTGTAACCCCATGCATTAAGACCCTAATCAACCTCATGCTCCACTTTTAATGATTTCTATTAACGTGTTCGGTTTAGGTTCACATAATCACGTATGGTTTTCACATAAGTTTGTCAGGTATCACCGAGACACATAAGTTTATTTTTCACCAACGTCCGAGGTTCACTAATCATGCAATCACACATTGACTCACAACCATGCACGTATGTCTTATTTAACTAACCCTAGTTAAGTATAATGCAAGGAAATGTAACTAGAGTTTAGTTAAAGTGAGAACCTGAATTTTCGGGGTATCACATGAACCCTTTAACCCTTCCTGTGACTCAGAAATAACGTTAGGCTATTATTTTTTGTAGCAACAAGTTGGCGCCCATCGTGGGGCTACGCCATTGTTTCCTTAAAATATCAATCGTGTAGCTCCAACTTCCTAGCATGTCTGACCCTGAGTCTCAAGAAGAGGTGAACCAGATCTCACCAGGCACAGATCAAGCTTCTCCCAACAGATCTGTGTCGTTTTCCACTCCAGGAAGTACCCCTGCTGGTACCCAAACATCGCCAACTCACCCTGAGTTCACAACCTTCCAAACTCCACCCCCACACGTTCAGGGGTGATGTCTCCTCTCCCTGATGATATACAAGGTCCCAAACGTATAGATCTGACTCCGGAAGGAATTGCAAGCAACTTCCTACAACTCAGATCTCTCCTAAACCAGCACGTCATGAGGGAAAGAGAGAAAGGGGTCCGCATCCGGCTAGATTGCAATGAGGAGGAGGTGTCACTTTCTCCTGGACCACCCCTTCCTCTCACTAGTCAGCCTAGTCAACAAACTGCTTTTCAAAGTTATGAGGCAGGTCCAAGCAACAGGCTTCCTGCTCATCAAGCAACCAGACCCAGTCCTACCGCTTTTCCTCTGTTCACTATCCAAGCCACAATCACTGGTGCACCCATTGGGTATGAACTCACTCTGTATCAACTCCTACAGTCACCCATTGCTAGTGTTCCACCACCAGCTGCCACCTCATGGGCTCAGGCCATGGCTACTCTACCTATGGCCCGTATTGCCTCCATGAGTGTCCCCATGGTAGCAAGCAACGTAGCGGCAACAGAGAGCCTTCAAGGCTTTAACCTTATGCCCTACATGATGTCTCAAATGATGGCTCGCTTCCCTTGGCAACAACTCATCAGTCAAGCTATTGCTGCTCAACAAGGGAACCTTAACGAAAACAACAACAACAGGGTGGAACACATCACCCATCAACCATATAAACCTAATAGCTTGTCCTGCTTCTCTCGAGAGATAGCAGATTACGAGTTCCCAAACAAGTTGAAGATGCCAGCTCACATTAGAACCTATGATGGCACTAGTGACCCTGAAGACCATCTACAGATCTTCTCCGGGGCTACTCGCATCGAAAAGTGGGGCGACCCTGAATGTTGTCTCATGTTCATGCAGACTCTGGTCGGATCTGCCCGAATATGGTTCAATGATTTACCTGCGGAAAGCATCAAAACTTGCAACGACCTAGGAAAAGGATTCCTAGCCAATTTCTCACAACAAAGACGTTGTGTCAAAGATGCAACAGTAATCTTTCAGATTAAACAGAGAGATGACGAAAGCCTGAGAAATTTCATTGAAAGATACAAGAAAGAAGGCCTCACCTATGTCGGTGCAGATGAAAAAAATGAAGGTTGCAGGGTTCATGAACGCCATCAACTCAAAATACCTTACAAGAGACTTTAACAAGAGTCTCCCACGGACTCTTGAAGAGGCCCTAGAAAGGGTTGAAGCCCATATCCGAGGAGAAGAGGCTGTAGATATCAAGGAGCAAAGAAAGAGAAGCTCCACCTGGAGAAGCAACAGCCCTAGCAGAAAGAGAGGCAACTATGGGACTCATGACAGAAGACCCAGGGGGTCTGAGTCTCGAAGGCCGAAAAGCAGGAACCCTTCAAGCAGGGACAGAAATGTCAACTTCATAGTCCTCACCAAAACTCCTCAAGAGATTCTAGCAACAGAAGAAGTCAAGCATACCTTTCGACCTCCCTGTCCCTTGAAAAAAAGCAAAAGAAACGAAAACTCCAACCAATATTGTGAGTTCCATGGAAAAAAGGGACATCACACCAACGACTGTTTTCAGCTTAAGAAAAGAATTGAAGAATCCGTTAAAACCGGGGAGCTGGCCCACTTGGTGAAAGGTGTAAAAGAAAACATGACCGACAACAAGAAGAAAGAAGTTGCTATCGTCTTGTTCGAATAAGAAACACCAAGTAAGCGTCAGAGGTTGGAAGCTTGGGAACATCAAAGCGTCTGTTTTACTCACACCAAAGAGGACAAACATTGTGATCCCCTTCTCCTTGAAGCCTCCGTTGGTTCAGTAAAAACACAAAAGGCTTATATAGATACAAGAGCAGCTACCGAAATCATGTTTGAAAAATACTTCAAACTCCTAAGCCCTGAAGAACGCTCCAAGCTTCAACCCACAGAAGTCTACATAAAAGGCATTGCAGACGTACCCATCAAGCCCTTAGGAGAAATAACACTTGATGTGAATTTCTCCGATGGGGGGATGCAAAGAACTGAACCACTAAGCTTTATCATCCTAGACCTACCGTCCAATTATGATGTTATCATTGGCAGACCCGGAGTAGTGGTTTTTGACATGACCATCTCCATTAGTTGAAGAATGCCAAGATCCCCACAAAAGATGGGATCGCAACCCTTCAAGCATCAACCACAGTACTAGTGGTGAACGAAGGCAACAGTGACCGAAACAGACTCGGCCTCAGCATCAACCCATAATACCCAGAACAGAGAATACGGGTCAACACAGATCTCCCCACAGAAACACTTTCAAAACTTGAAGGGTTACTACGAGACAATGTTGATATTTTTGCCTGGTATCCCAATGACTTGACTGGCATCCCTCGAAGCATTGCTGAACATGAGCTCAAGATTCCTCCACATGTCAAACCGGTTGTACAAAATAAAAGGAGCCTTGCCCCCGAACGAAGCAAGGCTGCATGCCAAGAGGTTGGCAAGCTGGTCGAAGCAGGAATCCTGCGTGAAGTCAAATACCAGTCCTGGGTTGCAAACCCGGTGATGGTCAGAAAGCCCGATGATTCATGGAGAATGTGCATAGACTTCAAGGACCTCAACAAGGCTTGCCCCAAGAATTGTTATCCTTTGCCTGAAGTTGACTTAAAAGTTGACTCATTTACAGGTTTCCCATTTGCCTAAAGTTGACTTAAAAGTTAATTCACAGCCTCAAGGATTGTTATCCTTTGCACGAAGCATGCTTAAAAGTTGATTCATTGACTGGTTTTCCCTTCAAGTGTTTCCTGGATGCCTATAAAGGTTACCACCAGATACATATGAAGACGGAAGATGAATACAGCCTATCACACTGACAAGGGCATCTTTTGTTACCAAAAGATGCCTTTTGGCTTAAAAAATGCAGGTGCCACACACTAAAGGTTGGTCGATAAAGCGTTCGCCGGACAAATTGGCAATAACATGGGAGCATACGTGGATGATCTAGTTATCAAAAGCAAGACGGGGGAGCAAATGCTTCAAGACATACAAGAAACGTTTAGCAACCTCAGGACAATCAACATGAAACTCAACCCTGTAAAGTGTTCGTTCTGGTTCGAAGAAGGAAAAATTTTGGGACATATCGTGGGAAAGCAAAGCATAAAGGCCAACCCCAACAAGGTCCGAGCCGTCCTGAACATGAAGTCACCACAAACCAAGAAAGAAGTAGAAAGCTTGAACGGAAAACTCGCCGCTTTAAAACGCTTCATGTCAAAACTAGTTGAAAGGTCCCTACCCTTCTTCAAAACTCTCAAGGGCTGCACAGACAAGAAAAACTTCAGATGGTCAGAAGAGGCCGAGGAAGCCTTCAACCAAATGAAACAATATCTGGCTTCCCTTCCAACCATTGCAGCCCCTGAAGCAGAAGAAACTATCTTAGTCTATTTTCTGTTACTGAAGAAGCCCTCAGTGTTGTTCTCACCATTGAAAGAGATAAAGCCCAGGTACCTGTTTACTTCTTCAGTAAAACCTTAAAGTTGGCAGAGGTCAAGTACCCTCCTATAGAAAAACTAGCCTTAGCCCTAGTACAAACAACTAGAAGGCTCAGGAGGTACTTTGAAGCACACCCCATACAAGTGGTCACCGACCAACCCATCAAGAGTGTGCTTCAAAAACCTGAAACTTCGGGATGACTGGCCAAATGGGTCATCGAGCCAGGTGAACATAAAATCACCTACGTCCCGAGGAAGGCAATAAAGGCACAAATACTGGCTGATTTTATAGCTGAAGTTCCAAAGGTGGAAACCACCGAGGTTAACATTGCAACAGACGAACCCCCTGATCCGGAAGCCTGGAAGCTTTACACTGACGGAGCTTCCAGCATTGAAGGATCCGGAGCAGGTCTTGTTTTAATCAATCCTCAGGGATTAGAATTTACATATGCTCTTCGTTTGGAATTTCAAGACACTAACAATGAAGCAGAATATGAGGCTCTGATTGCAGGATTGAAGCTTGCAAAAAAGATGGTTGTTCAAAAGCTTCAAGTGTTCACTGATTCACTCCTGGTTTCCAACCAAGTAAACGATAGCTACATAGCCAAAGAACCAAACATGAAAAAATACAGAGAAAAGGAAAAAGAAATCATGAACACCTTCCAGTCCTACAAAATCAAGCAAGTTCCAAGATCACTCAACAAGAAAGCTGACGCTCTCAGCAAGCTTGCCTCATTAAATTTTGCCCATCTCACTAAAAAAGTGTTGGTTGAAGTAATCCAATATCCCTCCATATCCGAACTCAAAGTACAAGATGTAATCACTGAAAATGAACCAAATTGGATGACTCCATTCATAACGTTCCTGAAAAAAGGTGAACTACCTCAAGTTCATGTTGAAGCTAAAAGGGTCCGGATCAAGTCAAGGCAATACATCATCCAAGAAGACATACTCTATAAAAAAGGGTATTTGGCTCCATTGCTTCGATGTGTTGGCCCGGAACAAAGCAGATATTTAATTAAAGAAGTTCACGAAGGCATATGTAGAGTTCATTGTGGTCCACGATCAGTGGTTGCGAAGCTCATGAATCTCGGCTACTTCTGGCCCTCCATGCACAGAGATGCATCAGAACAATTGAAAAAATGTGAAGCCTGTCAAATATACGCCCCAGTCCCAAAAAGTCCCAAGCATGACTTGATCCCAATCAACTCAGCTTGGCCGTTTGACAAATGGGGGATGGATATCATTGGACCCTTCCCACCAGCAAAAGGAGGGGTCAAGTTCTTGTTGGTTCTCGTTGATTACTTCACAAAGTGGCCAGAGGTGAGGCCTTTAGGGAAAATATCCGGAAAAAAGATCATCGACTTCGTTTGGGAAAGCATCATCTGTCAGTACGGCTTACCCGGAGTACTGGTCACAGATAATGGGAAGCCGTTTGCAGAGAAACCCTTCAACACTTGGTGCAAGGAATACCGAATAACTCAAGTTTTCAGTTCTATGGCATACCCACAATCAAACGACCAGGTTGAAAGAATGAACTGAAGTGTGGTTGAAGGGATCAAGGCTAGACTCGGCAAGAAAGGAGGAAGGTGGTTGGATGAGCTCTCAAGAGTCTTATGGGTCATCCGAACCACCGAAAAAACAAGTAACAAGAAAACGCCATACAGTCTTACATTTGGATCCGAAGCAGTTATCCCGGCCGAGATTGGGGTTACCACACCCCGAACACTTCATGTTGACGTTAAGACTAATGAAGAAGAAGCTCTGCTTAACCTAGACCTCTTAGAAGAAGCAAGGGACTCAGCAGCAATTCAAGAAGCTCTATACAAACAAAAGATGGAGTCCTACTACAATGCTAAGGTAAAGCACGAACGCTTCAAGCCAGGAGATCTGGTCTTAAGGAACAACAAAGCAAGCAAGAAAGAAAATCAAGGGAAGCTAGGACCAAAAGAGGAAGGTCCCTACACCATCCTAGAATCCCACAAAGGAGGATCCTATAAACTTGCCAATATGGAAGGCAAGAAGCTACCACGCCACTGGAACGACAAGAATGTTAAAAGGTTCTTTGTTTAGGCTTTCAAGAAATGTAGTTTCTCTCCTATTGAATGATGTAACATTGAAATGTTAAATCAATGAAAGGATCAGTAGATCCTCTTTTGAAAATTTGTCTTTCTATCCTACTTTCAGGTTGATAACCTTGCAAGAAACTCCATGGCAAGGGCCATGTAAGGGGATGAGCTCCCAGGCCACATCGCTCAATAGGTTTAAGGGTTGAATGAACCTATATAAGGGGTGAGTTCCTAGGTCAATCCAACTCCATGAGACTTACAAACTTTCTCTTTACATGTCTCATTGATGGGTCTGAGCAGCCTACATCAATTGTTCCTTAAGTTTTTGAACAAACTTACGAAAAACCATAAAACACTAAGTAGTGTATAGGATAGATGCTGACTTGTTTACCTAGACTACCTTTAGGATGAATGACTGCAGCATTCAACCTTTTAAGGTGCTACCGGTTAAACATTCCCAAACATAACAAAGACAAATACCATAGAACAAACACAGTTAAAAAGCCAACAAAGAAAAGAAACCTAACATAGCCTTAAGGGCTTAAAACATTAAAGGCTTTAACAAGCCAAGTACTACAAATTGTTCAAAAGGCAATCAAAGCCCACCACCATAAGGGAGTCCACTAGACTCCAACAAAAGACAAATTGTTCAAACACCAGTTAATTGTTTACAGACAGGTTAGTAAGAAAGCTACGAATAAAGGACATAAAAGAAGCTAAGAAACATCACCAGACCCTGAAGGCTTCGAGGCTTCATCCTCTCCAACCACCTTCGCCACCTTTGTTTTCTTAGTCTCCTTTCCCTTTTTCAATGGCTTCTCGCCAACAATCCCAGCCTCAGAAGCTTCAACACTAGCATCCTTGCACGGTAACTCTTCAACGTCTAAAGTCTCCTCGTTGTCACCAGAACGAGCCATTTTCTTGGAAACTGATTCAAGTACTTGAGCACAAACAACTTCATTCAAACCTACGGGCTTCATCTGTTTTAGCACCTGCAAATGTTTTCCATAGCAAGAAGACACCTGGGAAACATAAAGATAGGATTTTTGCTCCATCTTCAACACGGTCTCTTTGAAAACATCCATGGACTTAGGCTGATATAAAGGAGACTCTTCCATAACTTCACCCGCTTCATGAGCTTTAAAACCAGCAACAAAACCAGCATGTTTACCATGAATGAGGAGTTTGGTGTAAACCTCCCAAGAGTAGAGTTGAATTCCGCAGAATGAAGCAGATAAGTAACAACTTGCTGGAAACCTTCCTCAATCAGCCACTGATTGTCATCCAAGGCACTAGCAAGGGAAGTCTCTAGCCCAATCCTCTCTTGTTCAAACACCTTCCTCTCCGCTTCAAGAGTTAACCTATCAACCTCAAGCTTCACACGAGCAGCCTCATGTTTAGCAACCTCAGCTTCATGACCTCTCTTCAGCTCATCTATCAAACCAACAAGGGTCTTTTCTTTTTCAGCCCATTCCAAAGCATCCTTCTTCAAAGAAGCCAAATCTTGCTTCATCTCCCTTCTCTTCTTGGAAAAAATCACTATACCTGTCCCATCATCTTCCTAAACCTACTCACACCTTCAGGAAGCATTGCAGCCAGATTGCAAGTTCCAACCATCATCTTAGTCAAAAGAGCATCATCATCCAACCCCTCCAAGCAGGCCTTGGCACCCGGGGTAGCAAGATGTGCAAGTATATCCTCACAAACAGAGGATGATTTGAAGGTATCAGAGGGTTTCACATTCCAACCAGGGGTATACACCCCTTCACCATCAACACTTGTGGAACCCTCAGCATGCTTCATCATCACAACCTTTGCAGCCACCTTCTTACCCTTGTCTTTCTCATCAACAACTTCAGCAATAACATCTTCAACCTCCTGATCTTTCTCCTCCTCTGAGTTCTCTATGTCATCACTCACATCCACCGCTTCAGAAACATCTGCAGACTTTGTATTCTTCAATAAACGGTGACTAGACCTCCTAGTCGAGGTAGGATTAGAAAAGCTTTTCACATTTGGAACAACGAGATAGTTACCACCATCATACCTTCCCTTCTCATACTTAGCCAAAGCATCCTCACCCTCAGCAGCTTCAGCATCCTTAAAAACAATTTCTGAAGCATCATCACCCTTAATGAAATCCAAAGCCGACATGACTACAAGACAAACAATAAGGAAAACAAAAACCTAAGTAACATCAAAAAGAAAACAAGCAAAATAAGTGGTAAAAATAAGCATACCCTAATCACCATTCATCAACACAGGGTCTCTACCCTGTTTGTCCCAACAAGTGTTAATACCGGATAAAACCAAAAAATGTTCGCCAAAGAGACGAAGCCTTGAAGGACATGCCCGAATAGCCTTAAGAAAATTTTCATCTAAGGCAGACTCCAACGGTTCTGCTTCATTAAGAACAGCCTCGAAATGCCTCCACACAGGCTTGAAGGGGAAAATGGATTCAGAAACCCAGAAAAACCTGGTCTTCCATTGACCAACGGTTGTTACATGAGAAGAAATCAAGTTGGTTTCAACCGAGGACCCTTCAAAGGTAAACCAATCGCCATTCTTGGCAAGACGAAAGAAACGCCTAAACATAAGAAGGGTCGGGTCATAAACAAGAGCCCTACAAAGGATTTCAAAGTGCAAAATACGGCCGACCCCATGAGGATGGATTTGACCCAACGAAACCCTATAATACTCAAGAACATTGAGCAAGAAAATAGATGGATGACGGACGTTGGAAAACTCGAAATGACGACAATATAACGCAATCAAACCATCAGGACAACTGGAAACAGGATCTGTAAGACCAGGAGCAGTAGGCTTGAAGGACAGATCAATGTCCCACTCCAAGCAGAATGCTTCAACTTCCTCTTGTGTATGGGAAGAGAAGGTGATAGACATATCCTTCTTAGCACCCATAACGCCTCGAAAGATGATCAAAGGAAAAGAAAAATAAAGAAGAAAAGACTGACCTGATGATTGCACAAGCGAAACCCTAGGAAATTGAAGAAGAATCGTTGGAGAAGAAGATAAAAGAGTAAAGTGATTTTATGGTAAAAAGGTAATATAAAGGCAGTTATTATAAAAATAAAATAGATAATGATGCCTTATAATTAATACACAGACTGAACGGCTGACACCTGTCATGTTAAACAGTCAAATCACAATTCAAATCCAGAGAAAGTAACCGCCCAAAACCTACGAACCATTGAACCTTTCAAGCAAGAACAAAAATAGCAAACAGTCAGAAGCCTTCTAGCTACGCCACAAAGACTCCTAACTTAGGGGGCTGATGACGTGGGTAGCCCAAGGCAAAAAGGTTAACAACCATCACAAACATATGCTTGAAGTGTTGAAACCTACAAAGGTTCAAATGACGAAGAAGCACAGATCAAAAGATGACCTGTCATGTCACCTTTTCCTCGGCCAGCTCAAAGCAACTGTCGTGTAGACATTGCACAGCTCGGACCGTAGGTCCAAAGCCATCACCAGCTTAAAGTGGCTTGTCCTCTTGTTGCATCATGGTCCAAGATAATATGCCTTCCTAAATTAGAAGATACATCCTCTATATAATCAGGATCAATCCCAGAGATCTGATCCATCCCTGATTATTCTCTCTTACACTCAATCTTCTATTCTTTTGGTCCACACACACGTGAGGAGTCTATCTCCATCACACGAACACATCACTCAAGTCTTAGAATATCAATTTTGGTATTGAGTAACACTCAGACCAGAATTCTAACACTTTAAAACAATATTATCTTGAACTTCCTTCTATGTTTTGCAACGTAGGAGGACACCACGACCTGCGTTAGGCAGATCGAAACCCTTGAACCCTTTAACCCTGCTTGTGACTCAGAAATAACGTTAGGCTATTATTTGTTGTAGTAACACTAGTAATTATTGCTTTAAATGGATCCTCTCATGCTGAAACAAGTAACATTTATTTTTGGTCATAACATGTATAAAAAGTATGTTTTATTATGGTATAAATTTATTGGAATTTAAAAATCTCACTTTTGACAAATTAGCTGGCAACAATTCCAATTAAGAACATGTTTTGTAACAGTCCTAACATTTGACGTATTTTCCCTCAACGATCCTATACTACCTAAAAACCCATATAGTTTTTGCTGACGTGGAAGGCCACAAAAGCAATCAACGTCATTAAATGTTTGACTTTTGGCACATAAGCAGTCCAAGTTAGTAAAATTTTGACTTTTTTTGCTACATAAACAGTCGACGTAACTAATTAGGTTAACTTTTTTTGCTACATAA